>BSBK01004225.1:5000-367368 GCA_027943335.1 Chamaecyparis obtusa
GTTTTAACTTGTTCTATAGAGACCTCCTAAGTTAAATTAGGGTCAATATTTTCTATAGAAGCTGGTTCACCATTATGTAATTGAGCACTAGGGGTTACAATGGTTGAAGATTCATTTTAAGATGTTCATGAATTCTTCTACTAGTTCTTCTCCCTAGAACCCTACTCGATTCCCCTAGATCAAATATAACCCTCTTTAGCTCATACCATTTCTTTGATTTTAGTTATTTATTTTTACTAGGTCCCATGAGAAATTCTAACCAACCCTCCTTTTCTTCTTGCTTACTAATAAAATGGTTCTTAATTATGAGATGAATGAGAGAATGGTATCTAATTCCACTCCCTTTTTCCTTAACCTTGATGATCATTGATACTAATTGAAAAAATAGGAAATCACACAAATTAATTCTTACCTCATGATGCTCATGTCCATATCTCAATTGGGTTACTAGATGCATACCTGGACCCATAAGGCAAAAAAACCTAATCAACTCTTTTGAGGAATGCACCATCACCCATAACTATAGGGAGACTAATGTTGTTGCCAACTAGGCTATCAATGTGGCTTGTAAGGTGGATTTGATGACAAAATTGGATGATGTTGATGATTTTCCTTTTGAGGTGCAATCATTAATTGATAATGATTGATTATGGAGCAGACATAAGGAGTTTTAATTTGTCTTTTTAATGAAGAGTTTTGAATGCAAGGTGATATTTAACCATTCCATTTTCTATGCGAGGGACTATGATGTGACAAGGCTCTTTATTTCGCATAGATTTTGGGTGTTGTTTGAGAAATATATTGAAGAAGGTATCATTCAAAACAATGAATGAGGTTTTTTTCAGAGACATTGCGATGGAAAAATAGAGTGGTAAAATGGGTGGTAGAAAGAAAAGGTTTGAACCTGCAAATTGCAAGGAATGGAAACATAGTAAGGAGGTTTGGGAGATTCTGATGAAAGGGGGCATGGAGGGTTTCATGGAGAGGTTGCGTGGTAAGAACCCTATCATGTCAAAGCAATATTTAAAACCTAGAAGAATGAGAAAGTTTTAGTGGGTAATTAGTATATGGAGGTCATTGAGGAGATTGTTGCTAAAGCTACTAGTATGAGTATGGAGGGGCTGAAATTCTACAGAGATAGGAGTATCTTTGATAAGGCTCCTGAGAGGTTCCCTAATATGGAGAAGGAAAGAAAGAGGCTGGTGAAGGTGGACAAATCCTACCATAATCCGAAGTGTATCTCTCAACCTTGGAGGTTTGTCTTATATGCTGTCATTGACTACATTACGCTTGATGGTAGATTTACTAGAGCTTATGGTCACCATTTCATGCTGTTAAATCATTTTAGACATGATAAGAAAGTTAGTTTCCCTTACTATTTGTTGAATTCTTTGGACTATAGTATTAAGACCATTCAGAAGGACCCTCAAGGGGATCACACCTCACACCAGGGTTTAATGTTACTGGTGTTTGATCTTCTAAAAACTAAAAAGGTGGAAAAACCATTCCTTAATGGTAGAGGTATGGATGAAGAAGAGACTAAGGGGGATGAGGATGATGAGTTGTATGAAGAAGAAACTGAAGATGAGGAGGATGATCCCTTCGAGGTTAAAACCTCTAAAAAAACTAAATTCAAGGGGTCCCCCTCTAAGAAAAAATAGGGTAAGATTGTTGTGGAAGATTTTTCTACTGATCTGGAAACTGAAGAGGATTACTGTGAGGAAGAAGGGGAGAAAGCCAGTGGCAAGAGGAAAAGAGGGAATCTAAGTAAAAGAAGGAAAAAGACTAAAAGCAACAAAATCCCTCGTAAGAAGAACATTGTCATTTCTTCTGAGGATGATGAGGACTTTGAGTAGATGAAGAAACAAGGTAATGAGGAAAAGATTGGTGAGGAGATTGGGGATAAAGGGAATTTGGATGGGGATTTAGGAAATATGGGTGAGGACCAAAATTTTATGTAGATCAAGGGAGGAGGAAAACCTACAAGAAGCTAACTAGGCCATGGAATAAATTGTGGGGAGAATTGATAAATATGTTCCAGGGACCAAGGTGATTGCGGATAAGGAGATGGAAAAGGAGATTAGTGGGGTTACCATTGTGATGAAAGATAAAAATTGCCTTGTGGATTTTACCGATATCCTGGGGAAGATGATGGATGATGTTGGCATGGTTAAAGAGAAGATGCATATGATGGTGTGTGATGTCAATCTTCTTAACAAAATGATTATAGGAGATAAACCAGTTGTTGTATGCCTTGAGGAAATGAGGGATGTAGGAAAAACATATGCTTATGCTTCCATGGTTGATAAGGTTTTCAATATAGAAAAATCTCTAAAAGAGAAAGAGGCCAGGGTTACTAAAGGGGACTTTGAGGGTAGGCTTGGCACTGTGGAAAATAGAGTGGAGAAATTAGAGAAAACAATGAGGAAAATAGGGGAGAAAAGCCATGCCATCCTCAAAGCCTATAATGATCATGTAAGGATCTTGGTTGACAAGATGGAGCATACTAAAGGTGAGAAGGAGGCAAAGGACTTGAAGAAGCCTAAGAGACCTAGAAAGCACACTTGGGTGAGTACCAGGAAGACTAAGACCAAAGAAGACAAGGAGCTGAAAGAGCTCAAGAAATTTTCTAATCATATGCAGATAATAGTGGTCCAGGCTGGGGACCTTATGAAATGTATTTAGCTATCTCTTTCCACTATCCTATATTTTTGTTATGTTGTCCTGTTCTATTTCTTATGATGCAACATTTTGTATATCGGTAGCTACTATGTGTTTTTCTTTCTGATTTTGTTCTTGGGTGCAGTGGCACAAACTTTGTGAAGCTTTGAATGATTTATCTTTGAGCACTTTGTAAAAGGTTTTGGGTCCTTTCAAAACCTAATTTTACTTAATCAAAACATTTCAATATAAAGATTTCAAGGAATACATCAAATCAATAGTTCAAATAAGTCCTTGAGGTCTAATATACCTTGCTTCTGCAACCTACATGGCAATCATCATTTGAACAACCCAATTACTTTCCACTTTGTAATCAATACCCATTAGAAAGTCAACACTACCTCTCATATTGCAAGAATGCTCCATTTGGATCCTCATTAATCATTTGTTCCTCATGATTTAATATTCCTCCCTTGATCACCCTTACATGAATTCATGAGAAAGCATAATCAAAATTGGTGCCAAACACCATAACTGTCATCACCAACCTACGGATTGGATGGCAATCAGAGGTAAAAAGATGTTCCTCTCATAATGTCTTCCTTGAAACCTATCACCATGACTCAAATTTGACCATTGCATGAAATATAAATTATATTTTCCCCTATAACTGATTAACTACCCCCTTAGGAATGAATGACAACCTTTTACATCAATTTTTGCAACTTTTTGCAATGTTGCACTACCAAATTTTTGTATTTATGAAACAAATTACTCTAACCCTTACATGGTTACTTTTGACCCTTGAAGATAGACCAAATATGATATATTAAATTCAATTTATCATTTCTTGGGTACTTTTGCATACTTTGACCCTATTGATCAATATTGACCTTATGAAGACCTAGTTGAACAACCTAAACAACTTATTACAAATGATTACATTGTTTTCCACAAGGACTTATTATGCCTTGAACTAAATCATAATGAATTTAAGGAAAAACATAGACCCAAATATTAATAGAATTATTTATGGAATGAACTTTGACCTCCTAGTGTACCTTTGGTACTAGGTGCTCTTGCACTAATCATCTAGGGCATCTCTTATTGTAGAGCTTCATGTAACCGATCCAAAATTGCCAGAACCTTCACCCATTGGTACTAATGATAATTCCTCAGAAAAACCTAGTGTTGACACATCAATGAAAACCCCAATGAGAACCAGGGATTTTTATCATAAGTTAAAAGGGAAAGCTAAGGAAATCAAAATTAGGAGTAGGGGAGAGGAAGAAAAGAAATAGGAAAGTGAAGAGACTTCCCCTAGACCTAAGAAGAAGAAAATTAAGAGGAAATATGCTCTTGCAGCCACTGCACATGCAGAGAAATATAATAGAAAACCAATTAAAGCCAAACCTCTTAGGTTTATAGAGGAAATACCACACCAGAGAGTCCATCGGCTTAGAAGAAAACCTAAGGAAGGAAACACAACCTAGGAAGTCTAGTTCCAGTGTTCATATATAAATATTAGAATCTCTTCATACCTCCTCTCAAGGTGAAGAGAAAACTTCTAGAATTCCTCTGAGGGAAAGACACCACCTTCCACATATGTTGAACAAAAAGATAAATTTGTAGCTGAGCCTAAGCCAAAAAAAGGAGTAGGAGAGGAATTTCCTCAGGAAGACAAAAAAAATTATTTATGGAGGATCAACCACAAGAAAGCCATAATTTACAAGGGCTTACTGAACTTATTTCTTTCGCAGAACAAATAACAAAGAAAGCACCAATCACAAGACATATAAAAGGAAGATATGGGTACCAAAGCACATGCCCTCTTCTTTTTCATGGAAATTTGTAGCCCTAGATGTGTATCTTGATATGATGGATAAATAAGTTGTTATTCTACAACTGATTGAATAATTGGAAGGGAGAGATTGAGAGATTACGACTGATTGATTACTTGGAGAAAAAAATGTGAAGGCAATCACCGAGCTACAAAGGTATATGTGAGACATTAAATTAGTTATTATATTGTCATTGATGTCAACTAATTTTGACTATACTTATCATGATAGTTACAAACATCTGAAGAAGAAATAATGGTGAAGGAGTGAGATATTAACATGAAGATGAGATGTATGAGAAAGATATGGATATGGTATTCATTGGGTAACTTATTGATGAGTCTATGGCATTATGTTAGTGATTTGATTGTATTACATGATTCTATTATGAATTGAAAATCAAGAATGTACAAGTTTATGTGGTTGGTAAATAAAGAACTTAGTATACACCAAGTTGAAAATAGTGTACACCGAGCAATTGTACTGTATACCGAGTACAATATTAACCAAGTTAGAAGTCACCAACACATCACGATATTGACCGAGTGAAAGAAATAATGTGGAACATAAGATTTCTGACTAAAGATGATAAGCTGGATGAATATGGATGATTCAGAGGTTAAAGATAAAGTTTGTTATGAAGATCAAATGATTGAAAAAATTCAAGGATGATTGGATGATGAAAAATGAAATGTGTTTGAGACGCAAGTTTTGAGAAAGGTTGAAGCGACAAAATCAACGGTGAAGATTAAGAGGCAAAATCTATGACTAAGAATAAAATGGTTTATCATGTGTATAAAAGGAGACAAGTGATTCATAATGAAAAAATTGTGTGTGGGAAGTTTGTATTCATTCGAATCAGGTCATACAAGTTAAAGAAAAAATTGAGTAATTCTGTAGATTACACCAAGCGCCAGAGAAAGGAATTAACCGAGCAAAACATAGTTAGAGGATACAAGGAAATTAAAGAGATTATGATGGACATAGGTATTTTGAGCTTAGCATAGATTTGAAAATCTGTAAAGAAATTTGTATTTGAATAAGATCATTTACTGTTGCATTCTAACCATTGCTATGGATAAATCTCTTAACCGAGTGAGACTTAACAATATTTATCTATTATTATGATATTCAATGAATGTTAATTATTTTCATGTTGACCTCATAGTGAATGTTTGGTCATGGAGAATTGTTAGTGATAAATCCTCTAACAAGGTCACTCCTTACAATGTGTTTTGTAACCTTTAACAAGGTTGGCTCTTAACCGAGCTCACTTCAAAAGAGTGAAATTATTTCGAGTATCGGTCCTAGGTGGTTTTTCTCCTAATAGAGTTTCCATGTTAAAAATTTAGTGTTATATGTGTATGTATGTGATGACTTTTTATTTTACTTTACACATTACAATTATTGGTTTGATTGGTATATACACTAGTTAATTTACTGGTATTCAGTTAATGAATAGAAAGGCACAAACAAAGTTTTACCAAGTTGTTTAGATTAATTGAAAGATTTTTTTTATACATCTGAGAGTATTTGGGACTGTAGGATAACTGGACTTAACTGATTCACCCCCCCTCTCAGTTATCTAACAATTGGTATCAGAGAAAGAGTGCTTGAAGGAAGAAGTTTGAAGGACTTAAGTAAAAGATCACAAGATGTGTAAGAAAGAGGTGCCAAAGCTGAACAAAGACAACTTCTCAACATGGAAAATTAGAATGAAATTATATCTATCAAGGATTGGTGATTCTACACTTTACTACTTGGAAAATGAGTTTATAAATCCCACTAGTACTTTGACTGTCACTCAGATGAAAGAAAGACAAGAACACAATGCTATGATGATTGAGATTGCTTCTTATTTATCAGATGCTGAATTTGAAGACATTAAGACATGTACAACTGCAAAGCAGATGTGGGACAAGCTTACACTAGTTCATGGAGCATATGTGAATGTTCTCAGAGCAAAAGATGACATTCTAAGAGGTAATTTTGATGATATAAAGATGAAATAAGGTGAGAACATCACTTAGTACAATAACCAAATCAAGGAAGTGGTGAATGCTATCTGAGGAACAGGTGGAACTATTGATCAAAACACTGTGGCAAGTAAAATTCTAATAAAATTGTTACCTATCTATGCTATTAGAGTCTCTGCATTCATGAAATGAGAGCAGCTCCCGATGATAATATTTCACTTGATAGTCTCATCGGAAGACTAACTTTATTTGAGCTAAATAACTATGACAAAAATATGTTACCTAAGGTAGAATATGCATTTATGTCATCTCTAAAAATTGGAAGATAAAGAAGAAGACATAAGATAAGAAATGAAAGTGAGAGTGAAGGTGAAGAACATGAACTTGATGAATTTGAAGGATTAATGGCTAGAATATTAAAAAAATGAAAAGGAAGATATAAAGGTAAACTACCCTTGGTATGTTTTAAATGCAAAGAGATTGGTCATATTGTTGCAAGATGCCTTGACAGGAAAGTAGATGAGAAAACAAGTGAAAGATCTAATGAAAGGAAGAATGACAAAAGAAATTACTGAGATTACAGAGGTAATCGACAATATGATAACATAGACAATCGAGAATACATAGATAAAGGCAAGAAGGCATGCTACCTAGTTGAAGATGAAGCTGATGACACTGAGACCAAAACTGATGAAGACATAGAAGTGGTATTTGTTGCATTGAAAGAGGATTCTGAAGAAGAAGAGAGGTATGTTGAAACAAAACTTATTTCTAAGGTTACCAAGAATGATACTTGGATTATTGATAGTGGTTGCACACATCATATGACTGGCAATGAAGAAAAATTTGAATATCTTGAACAATATAATGGTGGATCTGTGAAAATGGGAAATGATACACCTTGTCAAGTAAAAGGAAAATGATCTATATTGTTGAATAATACAATTAGATGTGAGAATGCATATTGGGTGAAAGGAATTAACTATAATCTATTGAGTGTAGCACAAATGAGTAATAGTGGTCATTGAGTTGCATTTGAGAATAGAAAGGTGAAAATATGTATTGAAGCTAGAAAATTGATCGGTATTGGTGAATAATCAAAAGGTAACTTATTCTATCTAGACAATGCTGAAACTTCTTGTTTATTGGATAAAAATGAAGATGTATGGTTATAGAACAAGAGGTTATGTCATGTGAACTTTGACAACATGGTTAAGATTAGTAAGAAAAGGAAAGTTAGAGGTTTACCGAGCATGTATAAACCTGACCATGTAATGTGCAAACAATATCAAATGAGTAAGATGTCAAAGTCTAGTTTCAAGAGTAGACATTACTCATGTAATACTATTCTTGAGTTAGTCCATACTGACTTGCATGGTCCAATGAGAACTCAGAGTTAGTATGGAGACAAATATTTTATCTTATTTGTTGATGGTTTCTCTAGGATGATGACTATCATGTTCTTATAAGAAAAATCAGAAGCTTTCAAAAATGTTTAAATGGTACAAAGCGAAAGTGGAAAGAGAAAGTGGTAAGGAACTTAAATGTTTAAGGTCAGATAGACGTGGTGAATTTATTTCTAATGAGTTTACTAATTTTTGTAATGAGAATGGAATAAAGAGACATGTATCTACACTGAGGACATCCCAACAGAATGGGATTGCTAAAAAGAGGAATAGATAAATTGTTGATTGTGCTAGAACATTGATGATTAAAAAAGATGTTGCACAAATTTACTGGAGAGAAGCTGTTAGTACTAATGTTTACACATTGAACCAAGTTCAGCTGAAGAAAGAATCAAATAAGACACCTTATGAATTATGGTAAGGTTACACACCTAATGTGAGTTATTTCAGAATATTTGGAAGTAGATGTTACATTCTGAAAGATGATAGAAATGAAAAATTTGATTCAAAAGGTGTTGACAAGATATTTCTAGGATATTCTACTAAAAGAAAGGCTTAAAAATGTTTGAATAAGGCTACTAACAAAATGATTGAAAGTGAAAATGTGAGAGTTGATGAGTTTACAGAAAAGAATGATGAAGAAAGAAAAAATGAACCAAAAGACTATGGTAGATTGCTGAAAAGAGGAATAGATAAATTATTGATTGTGCTAGAACACTGATGATTAAAAAAGATGTTGCACAAATTTACTGGAGAGAAGCTGTTAGTACTAATGTTTACACATTGAACCGAGTTCAGCTGAAGAAAGAATCAAATAAGACACCTTATGAATTATGGTAAGGTTATACACCTAATGTGAGTTATTTCAGAATATTTGGAAGTAGATGTTACATTCTGAAAGATGATAGAAATGAAAAATTTGATTCAAAAGGTGTTGACAAGATATTTCTAGGATATTCTACTAAAAGAAAGGCTTAAAAATGTTTGAATAAGGCTACTAACAAAATGATTGAAAGTGCAAATGTGAGAGTTGATGAGTTTACAGAAAAGAATGATGAAGAAAGAAAAAATGAACCAAAAGACTATGGTAGATTTGTTTATATTGAAGAACCTAAAACTCTACCCGAGCAACAGTCTGGTGTTACTGAGAAACAAAATAATTCTATTGAGCAATAGTGTTTACAGACCGAGCATCAATAAATAGTTACTGATGAGAATGATGATCATGCACTGAGTGGAGAACACATTGAATAACAAAGATTTGTACCTATACTTGCAAAGTATGTGAGAAGACACCATCCACAAGATCATATAATTGGAGATGAAAGAGTAGGAATGATGACTCGAAGTAAGTTAATGAAGAACACATGTTTAGTTTGTGAATTTGAGCCTAAAACTATTAGAGATGCATTGGAAAATGATGAATGGATTAAGGCAATGAATGAAGAAATTGAGCAAATATAGAAAAACTAAATGTGGACATTGGTATGGAGACCTAAAGACAGAAATGTGATTGGAACCAAATGGATATTCAGAAATAAATTGAATGAGAATGGAGATGTAACAAGGAACAAAGCAAGATTAGTTTTCAAAGGCAATCCACAAGAAGAAGGAATTGACTATGGAGAAAATTTTGCACCCATTGCTAGACTTGAAGGAGTAAGAATACTACTTGCATATGCTCCTTATAAAGGATTTAAGGTATATTAGATGGATGTGAAATCTACATTTCTGAATGGGATACTTGAGGAAAAGGTATACATTGAACAACCTGAAGGTTTTGTTGATCCTAATTAGAGGAACATTGTATGTAAATTGCACAAGGAATTATATGGATGAAAACAAGCACCGAGAGCATGGTATGAAATAACACATTCTTATCTCATAAGAATTGAATTTGTTAGAACAAGTGACAATATAAATTTGTATTTGAAATGTGAATTGATGAGATTCTTATTGCTAAAATATTTGTTGATGATATCATATTTGGAGGTCATAATAAATTATGTAAATCTTTTCCTGATGAAATGAGGAAAGAGTTTGAAATATTGATGTTTGGTGAGATCAAATTATTTCTTGGATTGCAAATACTACAATAGAATGAAGGTATATATATCACACAAGAAAAATACATTAAAGAAGTCTTGAAGAAATTCAGTATGGAATATTCAAAACCAGTTAGTACACCTATGGTAACCAAATGCAAGCTGACAAAGGATGACAAGTCAACCGAGGTAAACCAAACCTTGTATAGATCAATGATTGGAAAATTGACATGTATGTTGTGCATAGTAGACCAGATATTGCACATGCAGTTAGAATTGTAGCTAGATTTTCTGCTAATCCTAAAGAATCACACATGACTACTGTGAAAATAATTTTGAGATACTTGAAGAATACTAAAAATTATGGATTATGGTATAAGAAAGAAGACATTTTTGAGCTAAAAGTTTACACTGATGTTGATTGGGTTGGAAAAATTGATGATAAAAAAATCATTGTTGGTGGAGCATTATTTTTAGGAGAATGATTGGTAACTTGGATAAGTAAGAAACAAGGATGCATTTCTCACTCCACTACTGAAGCGTAATATGTTGTTGCTTCTACAAATTTCTCAAATATTGCATGGATAAAGCAATTATTGGAAGGTATGAGTGAAGAGATCATTGATCTAGTGATAATCTATTGTGATAACACAAGTGCTATTAATATTTCAAAGAATCCAGTGATGCATACAAAGACAAAGCACATATCTATTAAGTATCACTATTTGAGGGAGAAAGTTCAAGAAAAATAAGTCAGATTGAAATATGTGAAATCACAAGAGAAACTTGTTGATATATTCACTAAACCCTTACCTAAGGACACATTTGAATACTTGAGAAGTAGACTAGGGGTCCATCCCTTGTCTAATAGTCACTAAGGTGATATGAGGTTGCATCAACCTGTACTTTATGAGAAGATCTAATGATGTTGATGCATGATGTTCACACTTTGGGATTTCTAAGGTTGTGAAAGATGGACGACAAGATGAAACTGCATATCTGTACACGCAAGGTACTAGAATTTGAACTAAATAATAGAGCTATTATTTTGGCTACTAAAGAGCTGATTTCTTTTTGGCATTACTGTCAAAGGGAGAGAGAATCATGAAATATATAGAAGTGGAATAAGGGAGATAAATTGCATGAAATATTTAGGAAAGATCTACAGGGAGAGATATTACATGCAAGGAAAGACAATGATGTTGTGTAGTGATTAAACATATTAAATGCATAAAGCTAGGGAGAGCTTATCAAGTCACAACATATATACAAAGTTGTAGATAGATGTTTGGTATTCTATGGAATATTTAATATTGTATTGCTATCAATGCCAAAGGGAGATATTGTTATACTACAAATGATTGAATACTTGAAAGGGAGAGATTGACTTATTACAACTAATTGATTACTTGGAGAATAGAATGTGAAGATAATCACCAAGCCACAAAGGTATATGTGAGACATTAAATTAATTATTATATTGTCAATGATGTCAACTAGTTTTGACTGTACTTATCATGATAGTTACAAACATCTGAAGAAGAAATAATGGTGAAGGAATGAGATATTAACATGAAGATGAGATGTATGAGAAAGATATGGATATGGTATTCATTGGATAACTTATTGATGAGTCCATGACATTATGTTAATGATTTGATTGTATTACATGATTATGTTATGAATTGAAGATCAAGAATGTACAAGTTTTTGTGGTTAGTAAATGAAGAACTTAGTATACACTGAGTTGAAAATAGTGTACACTGAACAAGTGTAGTGTACACCAGTACAATATTAACCGAGTTAGAAGTCACTGACACATCACAGTATTGACCAAGTGAAAGAAATAATAAGGAACATAAGATTGTTGACTAAAGATGATGAGCTAGAAGAATATGGATGATTCCAAGGTAAAATATAAAGTTTGTTATGAAGATCAAATGACTGAACAAATTCAAGGATGATTGGATGATGAAGAATAAAATGTGTTTGAGATGCAAGTTATGAGGAAGGTTGAAGTGGAAAAATCAATGGTGAAGATTAAGAGGCAAAATATATGGCTGAGAAGAAAATGGTTTATCATGTCTATAAAAGGAGACAAGTGATTCATAATGAGAAAATGTGTGTGGGAAGATTGCATTAATGCGAAGTTGGTTAGATAGGTTAAAGATAAAACTGAGTAATTCTGTAGACTACATCGAGTATCAGAGAAAGGAATTAACCAAGAAGAACAAAGTTGGAGGATATAAGTAAATTGAAGAGATTATGATGGCTAGAGGTATTTTGAGCTTAGCATAGATCTAAAAATTTGTAAAGAAAGTTGTACACTAGTACATTTGAGGCCTCATTCCAATGGCTAACTATGGGATATTCAGCACCTATCTATTAGATATTCAATGCCTATCTATCATATATTCAACGAAAGGCACCGTCAGAGTTATTTCATCAAAAATTGCTCTAGAAATAGTAACCATCACCCTTTCGATGGACCTATCCGTAAAAAATAACAACATAATTACATAATTTATTATAACATTTTTGATGGTACATCTCATAAGTATATCATCCCCAATGGTTATCTAGTGACATTTCTGATGGTATACGAGTCAGTAGTATAGCATCATCGTCAAATATGGGTGTTGAAAATGTAGCATCTCCAATGGTTGTCCAGTGACATTTTTGATGATAAACTTGTCATTAGTATAGGATCACCGTTTAAAATTGGTGTAAAAAATGAAGCATCCCCGATGGTTGTCTAGTGACATTTTTTATGGTAAGCCCGTCGGTAGTATAGCACCGTCATAAAAAATGAGAGTAAAAAATGAAGCATCCCCAATAGTTGTCCACTAACATGTCTGACGGTAAGACTGTCGGTAGTATAGCATCGCCATCACAAAGGGGCATAAGAAATGAAGTATCTCCAATGGTTATCCAGTATCTTTTCCAATGATAATATCATCGGTAGTATAGCATCCCCATCGAAACAATTGTCAGTTGCGTTGAAAAAGTGATGGACAGAAACACTAAAGATAACAAAGCTCAAGAGACCATAATAGTTGGTCTCCATCTTTGGTCCATATTAATGATAAAACAATTTACCTTTATTAGCTTATCAAATGTGGGAATTTGAAAGAATTTAATAGAATATTTTCATGATAACGTATATTATTTAAGTTCACGTTGCATGAATTTATCTACTTCACGCACTTGTAGACTACAAGGAAAATGATAAAGAAGCATCTCCTCCCATGGCCCGCATTACTTAGGCCATGGGAGAGGATGCTTCTTTATCATTGTCCTCATAGTCTACAAGTGCGCGAAGTAGATAAATTTGTGCAACGTCAAATTAAATAATATATGTTATCATAAAAATACCATCTATTAAATTCTTTTAGATCACCACATTTGATGAGCTAACGAAAGATAAAATGTTTCCTTAATCATATGGACCAAAGATAGAGACCAACTATTATGGTCTCTTGAGCTCTTCTATCTTTAGTCCTAGCTACTAGGTAAGGTCTAGAAGACTTATACCTGCCGATCCTCGAGAATAATCATTGCCTTGCCTTCATGTACACTGCAAAGTATCCAATATATTACTAAAGGTGAAGAGAAGGCATACCATATGAATGGATAAAAGAAACAAAAGAAACAATAATATTATCTTGTTGTTTACCTTCTCATAATTGACCAAATAATTGATTCCTTCAGATCTCTAGTGTTGATGAGCTACAGAAGTGTAACAGGTTTTGACGATTTCATGAAAAAAGACTACAAACAATTTTTTGTTTGACCCTAAAATATTGAGCTTCTCTTTGTTTCAAGAATACTTTAACAACCTTCACTTAACAAGGCCAACCACGTGAAGGTGGAAGCTCATCTGGCCCCTCCTAGGAGCCTTTTATGACCCCTTATGACACTTTAAGACCTCTAAGATGTATTCTTAGGGATCTTAAAGGGTCATAATGGGTCTTGGGACACAACAATTGAGAAACATAAATGTAGGCATCATGGTCACAATTCGTTGGAGACATAACATAATTGAGTGGTATACCCAGATGATGCAAAATAACCACTACTCCTTTAGTTCTAAGTTGACACTATAGGATCCAAAAACCATAGATAATGATGGCTAAGTTGAATACAACAAAGAGGGAGAGGAATAAATTGAGAGAGCCGAGGCCGAAGGGCCACAAGGACAAAAATATTCTAGGGTTTACGATGATTATAATTTCTATATAATTTTTGCAAACCTTGTATTACCCTGTATTATTTTGGTTGTTATGGAGCTCCTCCTTTGCTCTCTCAATTTATTCCTTATCTATGGTTTTTGGACCCTATAGTGTCAACTCAGAACCAGAGGAGTAGTTTTTGGACCCTATAGTGTCAGCTTAGAACACAATGATGCCTATATTTATGTTTCTCAATTGTTGTGAGATTAAAAGTATTCTAAGGAACATGTCATGTCTATGTGGAACTATGTAGGATCATCACCAAAGGGGGTTCCAGATTAGAAAACTCCCTTTCACTTAATAATTATGAACCCATCAATGATATACTAATTGTTTAGGATAGTAAGTTTCTATTGATGGGTTCAAATTACCAAGCAAAAGGTGTTTTCTAGTACAACAGACTTAGCAGCCTCCAAGGCATTTTACTTGAATGCATTATACCCCTGACATACTTAGTGGAAATATTTTGTATTAGGATTACAAGGAAATATAAACCAAGATTCATATAGAGAAATGTGTTGCTCTTGGAAAATAGTTGATGGTGATTGATGAAGAAGATTTGAAAATGATGATTGATCAAATTTAGATTGGTGGAACATTTTCAAATCTTCTTCATCATTCATCATCTCAGTATTCTACAATCATATTCTATCAAATGATTATCCTCAAAAAATAAGTCATGGGAATGACTAAACAATACACTATGAAAAATATGTATACATTTAAAGAAATGGCATATAAAAAGAGGAGAGGACTTGGTATTGTCAGCTGAATGATGAATTCCATGGTTGCATGGTTGAATCTTTATCTCCTGAGCTTTGGAAGTTTTCTTGTGTTGCCCCACTTTTCACCCTCTAACCATGCTGTTAAAAGTGGAAGTATTTGATGTCAAGTCAGAGTTAGTCATGTCTGAGTCTAAGTCTAGGTTTCTTTCAGGATAGGTTGTCCTTGCCGGGTTTCCTTGCCATTGCCTTCTTCTTTTCAAGTCAGGTGGGTTATTGGGAAGTCTTCTCATAATGGGTAGGTGATAGACCCCAACCTGGCAAGGATATCATGCTCCAATTGATGATCTTTTTAGCAAGTGGAATGATGTTTGGGAGTAATAAGTTTTAGGCATTCAAAAGAACCATGAGAAGATTCTTCATGTGAGGATGCAATGACAGAGCCAACATTGAATCATTCAGATTTTACTCTATATAGCAGTGTGTTTTCTGCCTTTGGGCTTGAAAACCCAGTGTGTTTTTGACCTTCTCTCTGAAGGTTCAGGATGTTTTTGACTTGCGGTTTGAAAGTTCTCTATGTTTTCGATCTTTGGTTTGAAAACCCTCAGTGTTTTTGACCTTCAAGTGCGCAAATTCGACCAGGTGGGTCCCAGTTTCTAGCGTCACCGCGGGGCCAGTCAGCAGTCAAGCAGACAACAAACCGTCATCGGTCATAGTTAAAATAGTGAAAATGGTTTGCGGTGGCAGATAACACTTCGCGGTTGGTCGCATGATCGCATAGGCCTTCTTGGCCGCATGCGATCATGTGACAAATGGTCAAACAAAGGCTTTCAACTCTGGTGGTGGGTCCTTGGGTGGTGACTCGTCCGATTTTCATTGGCCGACAGGGTAATACATTGACAATGGAGGTTCGGGTGGAAAGAAAAGTCAAAGACCGGAAAGATTAAATAAATGTGCCAACAGTGCAACCCGCGTATGTCAGTAGTGGAGTCCATGTGTACCAATGATGAAATGGTTTCATGATCACAAGAATTAAACAAATACTATGCGATCATGCAAAAAGTAAAAAAGCACGGATTAGTGGGCCCTTTTTCTCAGCAGGACCTGAGTCATGACATAGCGGGAATCCATGTGCACCAATCATAAAGCGGTCACATGATCGCATAAATAAAATAACACCTATGTGATCAAGTGACAACATAAGTCATTGAAGATTTTTTGGTGGTAAAATAAGATCCTTCCACATGTCCAAGGCAGAGGCCGCACTTCATCAAAGTGCATCCGACGGTCCTCACAAAAGTGTAACCCCTGCCAAATGCTTTTGAGATCATGCGAGATGCGTACACGTGTCTCTCAATGGATCTGAAGGCATCTATATCAGGCAGCTCTCTGAAAGACAATCAATGATCCCCGTGAGCCAATGAGAGGGCGGTCACATGATCGCATGGAATAAAATAATACCATGAGATCATGCGACAAGGCAAAAAGGGAGCCTATGTACATTAATAGCGTAGATGTGCTCTGCTGGGATCCATGAATGCCAACAGTGCAGTCCACATGTGCCAATGAGAGAGCGGTCGCATGATCACATGGAATAAAATAATACCATGAGATCATGCGACAATGAAGCCTGGTGGGTCCGGAAAGGGTTTGCTTGCGATGCCGAATCAATGGTAGTCATTTTTCCCTAGATGCATACACGTGGAGTCAAGATGCTAGCTAACAAATAAAAATGATTGACAGTTTCTTGGCCTTTCCAAAAGCAATTGTTACATTAGAAATGGTGAATTTGTGTAATGTGGTATGTTAAGGAAATTGTACGTTGATGAATCTTGAATCGAATCATGAGCAGAGGTTATGATGGATAAATACATCTGAAATAGAGGAGTAATAGTTTGGGAAAGTATTAAATGTAGTGTGAAGGTTGAGCCTTTATGAACAGGGGATATGTTACTCTGATCGAAAGGATTGAATTATTTTAGATTCATTTAAAAAATACAGAGAGCAAATATTGGTAATATCAATTCTTTCATGATTATGAGCTGGTGACTGTTCAAAGGATGTCATCTGGTGTTGTGAGGGATATTTTAAATTAAATCACAATGATTCAAATACCTATTCAAGTCATCCTATTGAGCAAAGGAAGATGAAAGGGCAGAGTAAATTTCTTTCCTCTTCCTTATGTTTTGAAACCATTCGATTTTGTGCCTTTTGGTATTCATGAAAAATGAAAGATGAGTTCTTATGAACTCTATGTAT
The DNA here is from genome assembly GCA_027943335.1 of Chamaecyparis obtusa. Classification (NCBI taxonomy): domain Eukaryota; kingdom Viridiplantae; phylum Streptophyta; class Pinopsida; order Cupressales; family Cupressaceae; genus Chamaecyparis; species Chamaecyparis obtusa. The sequence continues at coordinate 22,143 of BSBK01004225.1, forward strand.
TGTAAAACTCTATATATTGCTAAGAAAATCAATGCAAAGGTCGGCAAACTAGATATTGGAGAAAAAGTGATTGCATTTACTGAGCTTTATTTTTGGTTTTGTTCCATTTTAGTTAATCATCTGCATTTGAATAGAAAGGACAGTTATGTATGAAGCTGTGATTACATATTGAATTCCATTTCATGTCTGTGGTTGCAATAAGTAATTCCATTTGCTTGTCATATGTAACTCTTCTCCTATTCATCCTGTTTCTTAGATTCATTTTGGACAGAAAGTACAATTGTGTATGAAGCTGTGATTTTTGCTTGGATTCTATTTCATGTTAGAGGTTGCAGTGAGGGCAATTCCATTTGCTGTTCGTATATGATTCTGCTCCTGTTCTCTCTAAGTAGAATTTTCATGATTAGAGTAGTTAGATTAAAGTTAGGAGATAGAATATATACCCTTGCCTGAATTGTTTGTGTCTATGAGCAATTCAGTTAAAACACATCAGAGACAACCTGGTGATCAGTTTAAAAACATATTCATTGAACATCATACACAATTAGGGAGCTGTACCTATTAATTCAGAGGGCAGTGATTGAAGATATACACTGACCCAATTGTTGGTAACATCCTTTTGTTCTCTTACCTTGGGTGATTTGGGAGTCAAAGATTGAAAATCTTAGAAGAGGACAAACTGTTAACCAACATCTTGCCATGTCCAAGTGTCTGCAAGATGAAACAGAGTTTTGTTAGAGCTCAAGGATCCTCATCAATCTATATGTGAAATCAGTAAATGCATAATCATCTTTCATAATATATCAAATCATATTGGTGAACAAAAAATTAATCAATACTTTATCTTTTTTATGTAATGATTTTGTTCAATGTGTATGTTTAGGTATGATTACTCATTATTGAAGATCTTAAGTTCATATAATAAGCATTGCAACATGTAGGATAAAATGTGATGTTCAAAGATGGTAGAGATTTTTTCTAACACCTTTACCTTGTGATGGTAAGGTTATAATAGTATATTTTGGTAAGAGGGAGTATGTAGAAGGCATTAACAATCAATCCTTGGTAAAGGATCAGGCATGGAGATAGTCTTTGTTAATGAGGAAGCATGGTGATGTTGACATCATGATGAATGTGTTAATCCTATTTGAGCATTAATGGTTGTCATTAGTATCAATCAGTTATTTAGACGGTAAAGGAGATAAACAAGACAATTGATCAAACACAAAGTCTATACACCGAGCAATATTCAAGGTAACTCTCTAAGCTTACCAAACATGGCTTTGACCGAGTACTCTCACCAAGCTAGATGGTTACCGAGTACTGAGCTAGTGGTCACCGAGCATTCATATGAACCGAGCACCAATTAATACTTAATGGAGAATGCAGTGAACACCGAGTAAAATAGGAAACAACATAGTAATTTGAAATGGCACAAACATCAATGCAAATGATTCACACTGACCAGGAATTTTTTTTACCAAGATCGAGATAGAATTAAATATGGATGTAATAATTAAATTATTGACGATTCATATGTAATTTTAGATCAAGGTTATTTTGTTACATCATTAATCTTAGGTTTTATAAGATATTGTAAACCCTAATTAGGTCAAGTGAGTTTGATATAAAATATGTAAATATTTCATTATGAATATATATCATGAAGGAGTAGCCGCACTAAGGACATAAGGAGATCAGACAAAGGGTTTTTGATAGAAGGTTTGGAAGAAGCATTCAATTTTTCAGAACATACATAAGGATACCCAGAAGAATTGGACACATGCATCTCTACAAGGTGATATCTTTATGGTATATTACATATCTGAATTAGGTAAGATAGATTTGCTAATTATAGATACATTTTACTATTACCATTTAACCATTGTAGCAGATCTAAAATATCCTAATAGAGTGGACTTAATAGTTCTTAGCTAAATCTCTTAACCGAGTACACACATGTATTGTGTTGTTAAAATCCTCTAACCAGGTAGATCTAATTGATCTAATTGTTACTCCTAACAATGTAAGATCATCTGAAGTGATCACAATTTTGTAGCCTTAACTGACATACTTTGTTACTGTAGTAGTGAAGATTTTTGGGTATCATCCCCTTTACAGTTATTACCTTCTTACAAGGGTTTCTGCGATACCAAAATATTTTGTGTTGTGTGTATGAAAATTTCATGTATGGCTTATTGATTAGATTACATACAAATTACAGTTTCAGTTACATTTTAATGTATGTTTCATACAATAGATTCAGTCAGTTAAATACTATCTACACCTACAAAGTTTTAATCTTGAAAAGTTTTGAAGGTACTGATTCACCCCTCCCCTCTTAGTACTTATCTTTCCATAATCCCAACATTTGGTATCAAAGCTAGATCTCTTGTTAAGGAAGTTTAATCATTGAAGAGGAACAATCTAGGGATAGAAAGATATAAGCTGGATAAGACTATTGGGAATCAAAGACTACAAATGTAGATATTTATTGAGAAATTCAAAGAAGCCAAAGAAGAACTGAAGAAGTTATTGATCAAGAGGAAGGATTTGGAAATTCAATATAGTGAGAATGATTATCATGAAGAAGAGATAGATGATCCATTTGAGGTATCTGGATCTAGATTTGGTAGTATATCTGATGCATCTAAAGGAACCATATAAAATCTATCAAGAGACATAAATGGTCAGAATGATTGATGTGATGAACAATGCAAGGCAAGTAGAACAAGAAAGAAATTTGGCTATTGAAGATAGGAGGCAAATGATTGACAAGTTGCAATAGAAGGAATCTGAGATATTGAGACTCAACGAGCATCACTTTGAAATATCTAATCAAATGGTTGTCATGAGTCATGAAGTCAACTGAGTAAATAGTGAGCTTATAAGGAAACTAGAAGACATCAGTGAATTAAGAGAGGAAAATGAAAGATTGAAGAATGAGGTAAAGATGCAACAAAAACATAATGAGATGATTAAGAAAGTTGAAGATAGTACTAAAAGAATGGATGAATTTCTTATTAGTCAAAAAAGACTTGATATCACAACTGGTTCAGGCTACACCGAGCAGGGAGAGTCATCAAGACAAGCTGAACATAAGAATTCCTACACTAATCCAAGGCCAAAGAAGCTATCATGTTATCATTGTGGAAAACCAAGCCACACATCAAATGTTTGTAGTAGTAAAGAAAAAGGTATTCCTAAATCCATTCCTAAATTTAATGGTTATTGCTATAACTATAATAAGTATGGACATTAGGCACATGAGTACAGATCAAAGTTGAATAGGACACCTAAGAAACCCTACATGGAGAAACATTGTCACACTTGCAACATGCATGGACACATGTCACAAGAATGTAGGACAAAAATGAGGCAAGTTTGGACACCAAAGGAACATAACAAATTATATCAACTAAGAAGGCAAGGTAATGCATATACTTGGGATTAAAACACTTGGGTTAATTGCACATGTGGCAGGTATAGACATGTAGTAGCAAACTTCATGGGAAAGAACTAGAGAGGAAGATCTCGTAATTGGACAAGTATTGGTATGGCATGTTTGCACTGTCACAAGGTCGGTCACTTAAGAAAGGATTGCAGAGACTGAGCACTAGAGATACATATAGATAAAAATGACAATACAATTGAAGAAATAATGAGAATAAGAAATTAAATGTGGGGAAACACATCAAATGACAATACTGGATCAAGCACTTCAGTCAGTGACACCTCATCCATTGGATTAGGTGATATCACCCTCTCCACCTAAATCAATCAAGGTATGTATGGAACTTAATTTCAAATTGGTTATATTTTACAAACAGTTCCTTATATCTAGTGAATGCACACCAAATTAGCATGAAATAAGATGCACCATGCGATTACATGTTTCGAACTTAAACTATGTACAGTCGATAAAAGCATGACTGAGTAAATGTTTGCTAGTCAGTAAATATTGGTAAGGTTAATCGAGTTATGGTATCAACTGAGTAACATCTAAGTGTTAACCGAGCTAAGGTCTTTAAAGAGTAAACCGAGTGCAACTATGTCAACCGAGCTATGGTAGGTAAAGCATTAAATACAAAATTTTGAGTGGGAAATGAAATTTTTGGTATAAATACACAATGAACTTAGTCATTTTTCACACAGTGATCACATGAAAACTAAAGTGACTTGAGAAAATTTGAAAAAATAATTTCTAGAGCTTTGAGCAAAGATCTAAAGAGTTCCCTATCAAGTTTATCATGATCTAAAGTAAGTTTCTTAGTCACCGAGTTGTTTTACAATAATATTTGAGAAGCCCTAAATTTTAGAACAATGTCATCTTCATCCAAGGTCATGAAATCTAAGTCTAAAAATGATAAGAAGGTCACCTTGATAAATTCTGCAACCTATGATGAACCGAAATATAAACTACACCCTGAGATTGTATCACATATTGACCAAACCAATACGTTTTCAAGTATTCTACCTATGGTTTTTCTGATTCAACACATTCGCACTTACATCCACTATAAGATCAGTGAAATCAAAGATTTCGAGCTTCAATCTACCTACCAAGAGTTGAGTGTAGATAGAAAGCTTAAATATGAGCATAAACACCTAGAGGTGAAGGGATTAATGAATGCCCTATATTTCTTGAGAGAGTTCAAGACAAAGTGGATTAGGGTTGTTTTGAGTCAAGTTCATGAAGGGAAGTTATGACTAGATGAACCGGTCAAAATAATAAAGGACATTATTCATGCGGTCACTAGTTACCCTGTTACAGATAAAGTTAAAGCCATAAGGAGTGCATTGAGGACTGAAATTGAGAAGCTTACAGGAGCAAAATGGGATGGCAGATGTATGTGAGTCAACACAATTTTTGATCTTGAGATAAGGTTCGGAGCTTATGTAGTCAGTTATATGATATTTTAATAAAGCAGGCAAAAAAATGTACCTTGTGGAGCTGTGGACATTGCCTACAAGATTGTTAAGAAAGGTTTCCAATTTGACCTCGCCAAGCTTCTATTAAAACAATTGGATGAGAATATGAAAACCATCAGGACAACAAAGAAAAACACATGTAAGTTTGGTTCTCTATTGGTTTGTATATTTTTCTACATAAAATTCTTTTCCTCAGTCGGTAATGTTGACTGGGATGTCGACCGACCAACTATTATGAAAATCGATGAATTTATTCAAAGTTTGGGTCAGAATTTTGTTAGTGTCGTGGATGTTTATTTTAAAAAATTCAAGGAGAGAATGCATCAAAGGAGAAGGATACCAGGTCAGATGGTAGAAAAACATAAGGATGATATCTACTTCCTAGTGGACACCGACACCACATTAATCAATACATGCATTTTTGGCCTAGCCCAAAGATCCAAAGGAAACGAGGTTTGATACCTATGAAGAGGCCAAACTAAGAATTAAGATGGATCTAGTCAGAGTAAAAGTAAGTAGAAAATCCAAGAAGATGATGGATACTTTGGTAAAATAGTTTGGAGATGAAGCAGAAGAAGAAGAGGCATTAGAAGCTAATCTGATTGAAGAAGAAACTGAGGAACAATTACCAATAGGCAAAAATGAACATGATGAGAAGGAGATCGAGTTGGATAAAGATATCCAAGATGCACCGAAAAAGGCTATAGGGAAGAGAAAACAAGCATAAACACCCACAAGAGGAAGGACAAGATCCTCAACAATTGCTTCTCTACCCCTGAAGACAATAATTGTGAAAATATCAAGGCCAACTCCTACCAAGACATATTAGAAGGAAAAGAGAGGTGCCCAAGTCACCTCCGAGCAACCTAAGAAGAGGAGAAGATTGATAAGAGAAAAAGATGATATTGATGAAGATGATGAAGAAGAGGATCAAGGTAAATTCAAAGTATTTGTAAATAAAATTAAATAGGTAGATGAGTTAGAAAATAGAATAAAGGAAATAGGTGTAATACCCCAAAAATGGGTTATAGGTTCATTAACCTCTTACATCAACAATTTGATCAAAATTGACATCAAAGTCCTAGCCTAAGGCACATCTACACATCAGTTTATCGAAAATTGATTATCTTAATTCTGCATCAAAGAATATTCCTATTTTTCCTAATTATTTTTAATTAAATATTATTTGGCGATAAATGTCATTATTTATCCTAAAATTTGATTAATTGAATATTCTGAATCTTTAAATAATTAAGTTTAATTCTGCCACTTAATTATTTAATTAGATTTAATTACATTTGTTCCTAGATTGTATTATTTAATTTTGACAATAAATAAAAAATCTTATGACTAATTGATTAAATTCTTATTTAATTAATTAATGTCAATTGTCAATATTTAATGATATAGTTTTTGAATATCAGTTTGATTAAATAATTGATTAATCCATAAATCAGTTATTTTAATTCAAAAATCAGTTAAGTTGAAGATAAATCACTTTATCTGTTTAATTAATTCATAATTATCTATGCACATTTGAAGGAGTAGTTAAACTTTAAATCAAACAATCAATTTAAGTTGTTATCTTTTTGAAACTCAACATCTATTTTGAGTTGAAAGCTGATCTAAACTTCTGATTTGAGTCAAAAAGCTATTTTTGCATGATATTGTGAGTTAATTAATTTTGATTTCTTGTTAACTAAAATCAACTTGAGTTTATCAAGAGTGATTTATGGCTTTTCTCAATGCATCCTCAAGCCCTGGATTTCTATAAAATCAAGGCTCATCTCTTCACAAATTATCTCTTGAATTTGCATAAATCATCTCTCGAATTACTCTGGCGAAATTGTATATGAAGAATCAAGCTTTGGCGAATAGGCGACTTTGTGAGATCATTCATAGTTTTTCATAGCTTTGCATAGTTTTTCATATCAATTCATATCATTGTTAGAATAATCTGCATATCATTTCAATTCAATTCTAGATTAGATTCATACAGTTTTTCATCTTATTGCATTCAAAATCCAAAAAAATAGATTAATCTGCATTCATTCTACATTTATCTTTTAGCATTAAATCCTTCATTTAGGTTTTGCATTGTCACTGATCTCCATCTAATCTGAGAATACCATACTCGCACCTACTAGAAGGTAGTAAATCGCCTGGTTAGCTTAGTTTCATTTATTTACTTATTTATTTGATTTGCTAACCTCTAATGTTTTACTGAAGTGTTGTGTCCACAACTAGGTGCAATTTTCACACACATTTTTGGCACCCACTGTGGGGCCCTAAAACAGGTTTCCATTTCATTTTAACAATTTCTATCAATTTTCTATCATTTTCTGGCCAAAATTGTGATCTTTATTTTTTGTGTGTACATTTTTCATACGAGTTTTGTTAGAAAGTCATACCAGGACCCCTTGACTATCGTATGACAGTTGGTGTTTTTGAGACTTGTATCAGTTGTTACACATTGTCATTTTGAGGTTACTTTATCATGTGTGCAGAGACCCACTATCGTATCAGGTTTGGATTGTCGTATGGGAGGTAACATATTGTCGTATGAGTTTTGACATCAGAATTCAATTATCATTTCACATTTTTAGGCTATTTTCTAGATTTGATTTTTGGATTTGGACTAACAGCTAACCCTAACGATTGAGATATTTTGTTTCTGATTGGTACTTGCTAATTCTGATTGGAAAAGTGCAACAAAAATTGCAAAATAGGTAAAATCTACTAAGTGTGTTGTGAGGAACTCAGGTATTCTATTTCATCTGATAACACTTCATTTTGGGACATTAAATGAACTCTCACGTGTCAAGCTTGTGTGACCTTTTATCTTCTTTCATACCACAGACTTCAGTTTTGGGCTATAAAATGAATATAGATTTGCTTTTTGCATATTTGTTACACATAGTAAATAGGCCCTATGAACACTATTAGTGGATGATCTTGAGAGAGTGGGCTTCATTCACTTATTTTACATGCGAAGATCTTCTCGATGATAGATCCCCTTGTAGGTAGGGAGGATACTATGGTTATCTCACATTCACTTGGTTTGATCCTCAACTTTGATCAATACATTCTCTCTTGGTCCCTCTTAGAGAGCTTGGTAGACATTGTTGTTGACATCACAAGCCTTGGTGAGATAATTTCAGTCTTAGCATGTTAGATTGATCTGTTTGCTGTGTTTCGATAAAAGTGACAAGGCTAGAGGATTATGCTCTACTCTCTTTTTGGGTAGTATCAAAAATTTAAATCCTTGGATCTAGACCAAGTCCCCATGTGGTATCTTTTGTGAGTCACCTTTAGAGAGGGTTAACCATAGTGGACATCCCTTTATTGGGTCAACCACGTGGATGAAATCTCAAGTGGTAATAGCCATTTTCACCATGGTAGCAACAACTACTATATAAATGTCTTTGTGGAAGAAATCTCCATGAGTGTGGTCTCTTGTTGGGCTGTCAGATCTCCCTAGAAGCTCCTGATTGATTAAATTCTCAGACTATGTCAAAACTCTGGTGTGCCTAGATTGGAGTTCACCCTCTTGAGATCACAAAAGTTGTAGAGTCCAACCATTACTAAACACCTTAGTGAGGCCAATTTTTCATTTTCTAGGACTATGTGCATTATTGAAATTTTTTTGAGAACATACACAAGTAGCATTCCTAGGGATTAGCACAATAAGTCATTATTGCTTGTTCATGCACAAGGTTGCTTTTGTCCTTGTTCATTATTTTGAGACAATTGATTGATTCCCTTTTCTTGCTGTTCTGCATGTTTGCTATCTACTTGGTCCTTTGGAAACAAACAATCCTAAATTGTTACATGAATCTACAAACCTGGATAGAGAAAATCTTACAAACAAACTGATTCTAAAAACTAAAAAATTGCAAAATTTGAAGCAAAAGTCCATTCTAGAGTCCAAAAGTCATCCCACAGTCTTAGAAAGTCATATGAGTTTTGCCAAAAATCATATCAGAACCCCTAGATTGTTGTACGGGAGCTTGTATATTGTCATACAAGTTTTGTCATAAAAAGTCAAAGAAAATCAAACCTTTGTGTCAATTGTTGTACGAGTCTTGTCAATTGTCGGGCCAGAGCTTACCCAGACTCGTACGAGCCTGGAGAAAATCATATGAGAATTTTGAAAAATTTCCAAAAATTGCCAAAATTGCTAGAAATCTAATTTTTATAGCCTACTTCTAGATTTTTCTCAAAAAAATCATTATGTCAGGAACAAAGCAGAAACTAGAAAGAATCCAATTGTTTTCCAAAAAGTGGTATCTTGTGTCTGATCTAGCCTTCTGATCTATCGATTTGAATCTTTTCCATCTTGTGTCGAAACCTTATTAATCATCTTCAATTCAATCTTCATAAAAAATGGCTAAATGTTGCGAGCTCATGTCTGCCATCTTTTGGGCATCTACCCATACCTCTAGGGCATAGTATCCTTTATTTACATCCAATCTATCTTCAATCAATCCAATCTGGACAAGGTTGTGTCATTCAATCTTTTTGAATCAAGTCATTCTTAAGTTGTCTTAATCTTGCTCTTTTGCTTCACTTGAAGCTAATGGTGGAGAGTAGAGCTTCCTCACAAAGAAAACAAGGAGAACAACCCAAATTCTCTTTAGCAGCATCTTCAGTGATTGCTCAGATATTTCATCAACCATACGACACAAATCTCTTTGGAGAAGATGCTCTTGGCAATCTTTTCTTGAAAGGTGGTTACGTCACCCCTCCTGCATCGATTCATGTAGGTCATCAACTGACCCCACCTAAATCAATTCCCAACAGTCCTCACAACAACACTATGTCTCAAGGAGGAGAAAACCAAGGCTCCCAAGGACACCAATATCAACATGGTGCAGATCAAGAACCCACACCTTCTAAAATTTCCCAATACCAAAATGATGATAACTTCAAGAAAATGATGAGGCATTTCTTATGTGAAGAGAAAGAGGCACACTTTCTAGAATTAGCTCAACAAGGAGCTAAACTTCCTCCAAACTTTAATGTCGAAGGTATCATTACTCAAGAGGAAGAAACTCGTATCATGACTATGATGAAATAGATGCATTCCATGCAAGTCAAGCTCAAAAAACTCAAAAAAGAGAAGGAACCTAAATAGTTCTCCATGGAGGCTCTATGCCTTTTTCCATTTGATAAAGACTTGTAAATGCCACCATTCTCAAAAAGAGTGGAAATGCCTAAATATGACAAGTACGATGGAAACTATGACCCTCAAGACCATTTCAGAGAGTTATGTACTCAATCCATGGAGTTCATGCATGATCCAACCTACCTAATGCATCTTTTCCCTTGATCTCTGGGAGGAGCATCCATTCATTGGTTCTCAAAAATGCCTCCAACGATCAAATTTTTTGAGGAGTTAATCAAGCTATTCTATCAACAATACTCCAACATCAAACATCTAGTCACCATGATAAACATTTGTAATTTGAAAAAATACCCAAGAGAACCATTCCTGACTTTCCTCAAATGATGGAGAAAGAAGTTTTCTCTATATGCTAGACCCATTCCAGAAATAGAGAAGCTGAAAATTTTCATCAACAATATTGTTCTAGAAATCAACTACCCTTTACAAATGCAAGATCAAACATCCTTCAATAAGATGGTAGATAATGCAATCGAAATTGAGAAAGTCCTTGTGAAAAAAGGAGACATATCACTCCAAAAAGAGAAGTATGAATCTAGATCTACTTCCAAAGACAAGAACAAAAATTGGAACAAGAATAAAGGCATCGTCATGGATGGCATTGTTGACAATGTTCGTAGCCCATCTAAGGCACCCACTTTCAATCTCACTATTGGTACCCAAGTGATCAAAGCTTTAGAAATAAAAATGATAGAATCAAACAAGAAGCCATTTGACTAAAAACCTTGGGCCACAAATCCTAAATGCAAGTTTACTCCTCTTGGAGAGTCCTTGGAATCTGCCATGAAAACTCTATTGGCCAAAAAATTCTTCACATTGCCTGAGATCCGACCATTTGATCTTGAACCTAAACCCAAATGGTGGAAAGAGACTAATTTCTATGATTTCCATTGAAATAAGGGTCATAAAACCAATAATTGCATACGCTTGAAGCATCTCATACAAGACAAGATTGATAATAGAGAAATTGTAATTGACAATCATAAGAGCAATAATGATCATACAACATTCACATAACCATTTCTGAAACATGGTCAAGGAGATTCATCTTCTCAGCCTAACATGGGTGCTAAAGTCAATTATGCTTACTCTAGAAATAATGCTATCATAAACATGGTGGAACCTTGCTTATTTGAACATTGCAATGCCATCACCATTGTGTGAAAAGATAGAGATAATCAATCAAAAAATGCAGTTACTCAATCAAAAGCTCAGGAACATCTACAAGGACAAATCTCAGATTCATCCAATGTCCCTAAGATGCCTTTTAATCTTCCATCTACTTCTAAATAGAGGGCTGCCTCTAAATCATCAAATTCTAAAGACATGAGACCAACATCATACAGTATTGTCCAACAACTCCAGCATACTAATGCAAAAATATCAATGTTTGAGTTGCTTAAGATATCTCCAGCTCATAGAGCCATCCTAGATAAAGCTCTGCTTGGATCCAATGTTCCTGACAACCTTGATTTAGACAGATTCTAGACTATGGTTGGTCATTTGACATCTCCCTAGTATATCTCCTTTTCAGAGGAAGATGATAATTCCTTGAGTCATCCGTATAACTAGCCATTGCACATTGAAGTCTTAATCCAAAACCATCGTGTCAAACACGTGTTGATAGATGGAGGTGCTGGTCTCAACATTTGTTCTTATAGCTTGATCACACAACTAGGATTATCAGAAGCTGCCATTGATCCTAAAAAGAAGATAACTATCAAGGCATATGATGAACAAGAAAGATCTTTCAAAGGAACAACTATCTTACCTATCAGAATAGGTCCAATTATCAGAGATATCACATGTCAAGTTCTTGATCTACCTTTGGCTTACAACATTCTTCTAGGGAGAACTTGGATACATGAAATGCAAGCTATTCCTTCCACATACCATCAATGTGTGAAATTTTCTTATGAAGGAGTAGAGGTAATGATTCCATTTGACATATCTACAACTTGCAATGCATTGAAAGAAAGCATTGACAAACTTTTTCCTAATAACATAGAATCTTCCACTAACTAGATAGATGTTGTGTCTACATCCAAGATGGAAGACATTGCACAAGAGGTCAAAATAAAAGATAATGGTATGGGAGAATACACAATGGAATCAATTTTATCCCTCACCTCTCTCCTGTTGTCCCCAAAATCTTATGGACAACCTTCAGACAAAGTGAAACCCAATGCTAAAGAGTCCCAGGTCATATTCAATGGAAGCTTTGTCATAGAGCAAGTATATACACAAGAGTTTGAGGAAGAGGAAGACATGCTTTCATGGTTATAAAAGGATGAATCTCAATCCCAATCAATCTAGAAATGTGACTCTATAACACCAAAAGTTCCTTCAAAGTCATATGGTCCAGTGGATAAACTGATTGCTAAAATGGGATACACTGGAAAAGGACCTCTAGGACTACAAGGAAAAGGTCTTATGTCACCTCTTGACCACCGTGGTTGAACAAATAAGAACACAACAAGTCTAGGATATTAGAAGAAGCCTTTCTATCTTAGCAAAAACTCTCCACATGTCTTAGAACATATCGAACCATCAACAACAATTCAACTAAAGGAAGAAACACAATAATCTAATAGTGATGATTTAGACACCACTGATGAGCTCATTCCTTATGAGCGTTTGCCTAAAGAAATACTAGAACTCCTTAAAGATGAAGAGAAACCTAAGGAGAATATCAATGTTGTAGAAAAACAAGAACCTACTACTGAAATCAAACAAGAAGAATCAATTAAAACTATCCAAATAGTTGAATAATTGGAACAATATAGCGATTCTCAGACATACTCTCATGAGTATGAATTCAAATTGGAATAAGAAGGAAACCCTTCTTGGGGAATCCACCCCGATTTCATACATATTCTCAAATTTCCTAGAGGCATAGATGAGGAATCAAATGACTATGAATGGGGAGTCATTCTAGAGGAAGATGAGTTTATCATAGAAAAATATATTGATGTTATTCACCAATATGTACCTAAACCCAATGTAAGTCTAGAGTGAAATGATGAACTTAATGAGTCTGATCCACCTATGGCTGAAGTGGAATCCCAAAATGACATTGAACCTATTCACAGATTGAACATTTTGAGTTGTAATATCATCTTAGAACTTGAGAGTCGGGTTAGGATCAATGATGAAAGATCCATATCTATAAACACCATTTCTCAATCCTTCCCCATTTTGACTATCCAACATCCCAAAATTCTTGACCAAACCTCCATGAATCTGAGCTAAGGTATCTATACCTTTCCAAATGACTATTCCCTTGATTTCTACCTCAATGCAGTGGAGCCTATGATGACTTCCATCAATGAACCGAGTGTTAGCATGATGAAGTCAGACATCAAGTATCTTAGTCAAAAGAATAAGAATAAAAATAAAAAGAAAAAGAGTTCTAAGGGTGAAAACCACTTTGTGGCAGTCTCAGAACCTACAAAAGTAAAAATAAAAGACATATCTGAAGGTGAAAACCTCTCTAAGATGCTTAAGGATGAGATATTTGATGTCCTTTCAAGTCATTTATAGGATAGATCTCCAGTACTGATTGAGCTCACTCAATCTATCAACTTGGGAACATCAAAAGAACCATAGTTGATCCATGTAGCACAATCCTTATCAAAAGAAGAGAAACAAACATTTACTACATTCCTAACAAAGAAGAAGATCAAGTTTTCATGGAAATATTCAGATATGCCTGGATTAGATCCTGATCTTATAATGCACCATTTATCTATAGCTCCAAGAGTCAAACTTGTTAAGCAAAAATTGAGAAAGATGCATCAAAATTTTGCACTCTTTGTCAAAGTTGAATTAGAAAAACTATTGAAAGCTAGATTTATCTAAGTTATTGATTATGCAGAATGGATCTCTAACATTGTTCCAGTATCAAAACCAGACAAATCTATAAGAGTATGCATAGATTTTAGAGATGTAAACAAGGCATGCCGTAAGGATGACTTTCCATTACCAAATATTGATATGATAGTGGACATGACTGTGGGCTTTGAGATGTATTCTTTAATGGATGGTTTCTCTGGTACAACCAAATCAAAATTTCTCTAGAAGATCAAGAGAAAACTACTTTTACATGTGCATGGGGACCCTTTTGTTGGAATTTCATGCCATTTGGGCTTAAGAATGCTGGTGCTACATATCAAAGAGCTATGACATCTATCTTTCATGACATGATGCATCGAACCATGGAGGATTATGTTGATGATACCTTAGCTAAGTCTATGATAAGATCAAAACATTTGAAAGACTTGAGTAAAATACTAGATCGAATGGAGAATTTTAGTCCCAGACTAAACCCTAAGAAGTGTGCTTTTGGCATCACTTCTGGGAAGCTCTTAGGTTACATTGTTTCAAAGAAAGGAATTGAAGTAGATCCAGAAAAGGTCAAAGCTATCATGGAGATGAAACCTTCCAAGAATATTAGTCAAATGATAACATTACAAGGGAGGGTACAATCTATTAGATGCTTCATATCTCAGCTAGTAGACATATCACAACCTTTCACAAAAACATTACATAAAGGTGTGACTTTTGCATGGAATGAGAAATGTGAAAAGAACTTTAATCATATCAAGAAATATATATCAAATACTCCTATTTTGATGCCTACTATTCAAGGGAATCCATTAATCTTATATGCCTCTACCATAGATACATCATTGGGGGCATTGCTAGCACAACATGATGAGGACAAGAAGGAAAGAGCTATATACTATATCAGTAGAAAATTGGTAGCATATGAGAAGACCTATTTAATGATTGAGAAAGCTTGTATAGCTATGATCTTTGCATCATAGAAATAGAGATACTACATGTTACCTCATACCACACATTTGGTAGCTAAGATTGATCCACTAAAGTACCTACTACACAAAGCTACCCTCACAGGTAGATTAGCTAAATGGGTGATGCTATTAAGTGAATTCAACATTGACTATGTTGAAAGAAAATCTATCAAAGGAAAAGTAATTGCAGATCAACTAGTTGAAGCACCATTATTTGATGATACACCAATGCAAATGGAATTCCTAGATTCCTCTATCATGAATCTTTCTTCTAGAGCATGGAAGTTATTCTTTGACGACTCCTATACATAGAATGGATCTGGAGAAGGCATATTGTTCATCACACCTCAAGGATACTCAATACCTAAAGCATTCAGGATAAATTTTCCTTGCACAAACAATATTGCTGAATATGAAGCCCTTCTTAATGGCATGAATATAGCAATTGAGTGGCGAGTAACAAAGCTACACATTCATGGAGACTCACAACTTGTAATACACCAAGTCAATGATGTGTATCAAAAATAAGATGAAAAGCTAGTTCCATACAAGAGAATGGTTGATGACCTTAAGAAATATTTCATATTCATCACATTTGAGAAAATTCCTAGATTGGAGAACAAAGCTGCCAATGCTATGGAAACACTATCTAGTTTATTAATCAACCCAAACATGAGCTACGCTATGAGTTCCTGGTGGAAGCACTATCTTATCCTACATATGATTCCCCTGAAACCCGCATGATCTGCACTGATTTCGGTCATGATTCATCTAGATACAAAAACCTTTTCTCCAATCTCCAAGATCAAATCATTCCCGATACCTTCAACCGCCATGAGAAATGATACCTTATCTGCAATGCATCCCGATATGTCATCATTGGTAATGATTTGTACAAATGAGGTCTAGATGGTACACTCCTTAGATGTTTAAAATGAGAAGAGTCTCAACGTACATTAGAGGAAGTCCATGAGGGTATATGTGGATCACATTCCAATGGTTTAACACTAGCTTGAAAACTTATTAGGGCTGGGTACTTTTGGCCTGAAATGGAAAAAGATTCAATGAAGTTTGCTAAGAACTGTCAAAAGTGTCAAGTACATGAAAACTTAATTCATGCACCAGGTTGAGATCTAATTCCTTTTACTACACAATGGCCTTTTCAATAATGGGCATTTGATCTTATAGGAGCCATACATCCTCATTCTTCTAATGGACATACCCATATAATTACAACTACAAACTATTTCACAAAATGGATAGAAGCAGTTCCTTTGACTCAAGCAACCGGCGAACAAATTTCCATGTTCATTATGAACTACATCATATATCGGTAAGGGATCCCATATTCAATAGTCATAGATAATGGCGGCCAATTAAAGAATAGGGACTTAGATGATTTATCTACTAAATTCAAGATTACACAACATTGGTCATCTATCTACTATCCTCAAGGGAATAGACAAGCAGAGGCATCCAACAAGAATCTGTTGAAAATTATACATTATACAGTTAATAAAATAGGAAGAGACTGACATCTCATGATCAATCTAGCTCTCTGGGCCTACAGAACAAGTATCAAAACACCCATTGGGGCTACGCCATTCACTTTAGTTTATGGGTCTGAAGTGGTACTGCCTATTGAGGTTAAAATCCCATCACTAAGAATCAAAATGCATGGTCTAGTAACTGATGATGATTACAGAGTGTCTAGGTTGCAAGAACTTGAACTACTAGATGAGCGCAAACAAGCAACGTATGATCATCTCAAAGTATATCTGAAGAGAATGTCTAGAGGTTACAACAAGAAAGTCAGACATAGAGAATTTTAGGTTGGCGATCTAGTCTTGAGAGAGAATCCTAAAAATTAGTGACATCAAGAATGCAAGGGGAAGTTTGAACCCAATTGGCTAGGTCCCTTTGTTATCACTACTACTTTTGGCTCTAAAGCCTATCAACTCTCAACGACTAAAGGAGAATAGCTCCAAGAACTAATCAACGTTCTCCATCTGAAGAAATTCTATGCCTAAGGCATTCAGTACTAAAAAATATCCTAAAAAATATAAAAATCTGAAAAAGTCTTGAAAAAATGAACATCCTGTGAAAACCTAGCAATAGGTGCTTTGATGATTCACAAAAAAATTAAAAAATATTGAAAGTATAAAAAAAAAGAGAAGAAAAATACAAAAAAATGAGAAAAAGAAAAAGTACCTGGGTGAAAACCTGGAAGTAGGCACCTTGGTAGAAAACATAGAATCTTTGCCAAGATGGTGAAAACCCAACAAATGGGCACCACTTGTTCAAAATGCTCCATCTATCAGCACAATCTTGGTCTTTCCCAACTTTCAGTCTTGCTTTAGTTTGTACATATCTTCCAATTTGTTTTCACATTCCTATTTTTAATAAATTCGGTTTGTACACCAATCAACAAAAGCGTCTGTATCCTATCAATGTTTAAAACTTGGGGGAAATCAATGTCATATCCTATGGTCTCTAGTATACCTTAGAGGAGTCATATCCAGTCAAGGTCTTTTGAAGCTACATCTAAGTTAGTCAGTCAGTCTCCTTTCTAGGAAGGATTTTGCATCTACAACAACACAAACAAACATCAACAAACTTAAAACAATCTATGCTTCACTACTTTTATCTCCTTGTATGCTTACTGAGTCACATTGAGATTTTTGCATATTGTGTCCTTTTGAGCTCTTTGATGATGTCCTTTACAGGATTTAGAGAGTGATGAATGGGGGCGTAATCTTTTCTTTGTTTTCTACTTTGAGTGAAAATCTAACAACTTTGGAAAATATGGATTGAAATGGTGTCTATCTGTAAGAGCCTCCATCACATATTGGAAGGCCATGAGTACCTCGACCATTGATACCTGGATAATTCAAGGAAGTTTGATCTAACTGTTGTCTTTTTGAGTGAATTGTTACTCCTTCTGTGAAACATGATCTTGCCTAAGGATGTGAACGGTAAAGGGTCACTAAGGGTAATTCACAATGGATTCAGAATGCTCTCTTGATTGCTTGATGTGTTTCAACCACAAGGTGTACTTAGGTCATCACAATGTCTATGTTTTGATGCTTATACAATTTCTATATCAAAATGGACATGATATTTAGGTTATCCTCACGTTTGTGCCTTGCTGCTTATATCTAATCCAACATTATAAAAACAAAATCAATATTCATATGTCTATGGTTGTATACCCAATGGGCATTGTATTGATTTTTGCATGTATAAATCAATATTCATATATTCATAGTTTTCTAACTAGTGGATTTTGTATTGATTTATCTGGTTACCTAATAAAAAATTCAATGATGAAAATGGCTGACACATGATCAGTGACTAGGTCCTAGGTCTTAGGTTTATATTTCATTTTGCACTTTGCATGATTGCATGATCTCAAAATTGTTGAATAAACTTGAATGCTTAAACGATTCTTCAAACAGTGCTAAACATCTTACAAGAGCTGAATCTCAACCGAAGGTTTCTTCACAAAACTGTAAGCAGTCACCATCTTGGGTTAGACATTCTTTTTGACAAATGACCGAGTACTTGTCTTCATCAATACCTACAAAACATATCATGTGTATCACTGCATTTACATATCATATTCATCCCATTACATTGCATTTCATTACATACATGTGCATTTATCATTGCATAGCATAATCAAAATCATACATTATTGTACATTTTCTATCTATCAATTACATTTTCATAAATCCATACATTTGAAAGAAATCATTGCATTTCATATTACATACATTCTACACTACCCATAACATTTACATCACTTGATATCATCATAAATCAAATTGACAAGTACAAATGCAGTCATAACCAAAACCTTGATCTCATATATATCATATAATTGAAATAGTCAAGGGTGCACTACTGGCACAAAGTACAAAAGAATGAGCTCATGTGAGCTATTAGAGTTAGATCAATATCTATGGACAAAATGACAAAAAACTATTAGATAACAAGATAGATCAGTTGTCTGCCTAATCCTCTACACCTAGTGGGGGTGGTGGTGGTGCATCTAGCACTGCCTCAGCTCGTGGTGCTCTGGCTCCCTCTGAGGCTATCATATACTGAGAGCATGTAGGTACTCTCTATCCTGTAGGAACAACAACATAATATGTAGAGACATAATAGGCACTCCAAGCAGTCTGATGAGTAACCTCTACTTGTAACCATTTGTTCTCTGCTTGCTGCTCTAAATAATGCCTCTCAGACTCCTTGAGGCATACCTCAAGCCTAGCGCTCTATAATCTCAAATCTTGAACCTATAATTTGAGCCATCTAATGACCTCTTATGGAGTCTAAGCCAATCCAGGATCTACATCTACAGTAGGCATGTCTGTATCCTCAGTAGGCTGATCAGTAGCCTCAACCCTACATGCCTTATGATGTCTAATCTCAACACCTAGATCAAAACCTGTATCAACCTGTGTAGCATCAGTACCAACACCTACATCCTGCTGAGCACCCAGTACCTCATTTTCATTACTAATACTACCTAGGGTACCATGCTCTCCTCTAGAAGATCTCCTCTATAAATCTGCAGGCCTGCCTACTATAGAACTAGAAGGGTGTGGTGGTCTCATATGTCTAGAAGGCCTCTGTAGAGTAATAATAAATCTAGGCCTCAGAGGTGTAGGCTGTGGCATAGGAATCTGAACATATTGACACCTCTAGCCTCGACCCATTGATGCACCTATAACATCCACTACCTCCTCCATACAAGGAATCAACTCTATGGGATTAGAAAATTGACATATAGGATGCTCCACCAGCCAAGCAATGAAAGCATTTGTAACTCCAACATCTACAACTTGTGGCCTATAATCCCACTCTCTCACCATATATCCACTGTACTTCTATGTACAAAGAGCACAAGACAAGTGCGCTATCCATCCCAATCCAATCTCTCAAACTAACTGTGCATAGGCAACATGCTCTTATGGTACATCCTAGATAAGACCATACTATCTCTAAACTTGTGTGATCAGGAAACACTCAAGGATAGTGGTGGACCTACCAATCAATACCCTACTATGGAAAAAGAAACTGAACTAAGCATGCACAATAGGCCAAGGCTCAAACTGTAAGTAAGGTCTCCATATACAAAAGGTCATGTCATCAAGGATGTGCCTCCAATAGTCCGTGATGCCCATGCAGACTTGTGTGACATATATAGAATATACATATATGATAGGCTCCTATGGCTATCTCTGACTCTGACATATTGGATGACATATCAGGATGTGCTCTCATGCCCAAATTTGAAGAACTAGCGCACCTAAAGAAAATGTCTTGCTCTCTTGATACACTATCTCATGCATCTCAGAGAACATGTGGGTGAGCATACACTATCCCCATCCCAACTCAACAGGAGTAGACATCAACTGAGCCACCATCGGGGCCCAACCCATTAATAGACCATTCTACTGATGGTCAGACATGATGATACCACCTATCATACCTGCTATAATGTACTCAAGTCTATGGGTGTGCCCATATCTCTGCACTAATGACTCCCATTAAATAGATTGAGTCAAATGTGTGTCATCGTCAAATACTCTCCTAAAGGAATGAAGACTAGAGTTCCTCAAACTGACATAATGAGGCTGAGGACCATGGAATGGTATACACAATATCTGATAAACATCCTCATGAGTAACTGTGAGCTCTCCAGTAGGCAGATGAAAGGTCTGTGTCTCAGAGTGAAATATCTCTATCAGAACTATAAGTAAACTATGGTTCACCCAAATCTCAGGCAACCATATCAAATGCTCAAAACCACATGAGGCTAAGTGAACCCGCATCAGGTCAGGAAGTGAAATGCACAATCTCTGGGTCATCAAGTGTGAAATCTGGACATGTACATCAGGGTAGATGACCTATACAACACATAAACAAGGAATCCTATCGGTAACTTGGTCAAAACTTAGGCTATACGTACATAAATTGCAAAGTTTAATATCTCAGAAGGTACATTAAAAGCTAAAGAATCAACCTATGAAATTAGAAAAATAAAAAATTTGACCTAAGGATGTGAAAAACACTATTTTCCATACGAGTTTTCAAACTGGTGTCAAAATGCATACGAGTTTCTACAGGTTGCCATATGACAATCCATGAGTATACGACAAAGCATATGTGTGTGTGTGAAAATTGTACCTGATCTGTAGACACAACACTTCAGTAAAACATTAGAGGTTAGTTGAAATCAAAATCGTGCAATGAATTGAAAGCTAAACTAACCAGATGATTTACTGCCTTCTAATAGGTGCGAGTATGATGTTCTCAGATTGTTATCAAGATCAGTGACCTTGACAACACCTAAATGAAGGATTTGAATGCAAAAGATGGATATGGAATATGAATGCAATTAATCCATATTTTTTTAAATTTTAGATGCAATAAGAATGATAAAAACTTGATATGAATCTATGATATGTAAAAACTGATATGCTATGATATGCTAAATGATCTAACAATAATATGCAATATGAAGCTAAAATGAATGTAAAAACAAGATTGATCTCACAACAATGTTGATTCACAAGAAGCTTTGATTCTTCCAATTTCAATTCTCCAACGTGATTATGCAATTGTTGTGGATTTGAGAGATGAATTATGAAGAGCTGAGCCTTGTTTTTATAGAAATCCAAGGCTTTGGAGGTGCATGGAAAAAGCCATAAATCACTCAAATAAACTCAACTTGATTTTTGAGTTATTTTTAAATAAAGATAATTTAATTCAAAAAAATATGCAAATCATGCAAAAACAACTTTTTAACTCAAATTAGAAGTTTATATCAACTTTAAAACTCAAAAATGATGTTGAGTTCCAAAAAGTCAATAACTTGCATTGATTTTCTGATTTGGAGTTTAACTGCTCTTTGATTGTGCACATGGATAATTATGAATTAATAAATAAATAAAGTGATTTATTCTCAACTTAAATGATTTTGGAAATAAAACAATTGATTTATGGGTTAATCAATCATTTAATCAAACTTTTATTAAAAAATAATATCATCAAATATGACAACTTGCTTTAATTAATTAAATAAGAATTTAATCAATTAATGATAGGAATTTTGATTTATTGTCAAATTTAAATAATAATAATTAGGAATAAATATAATTAAATTCAATTAAATAATTAAGTGGCAGAATTAAACTTAATTAATTAAATATTGAGAATATTCAATTAATTAAACTTTAGGATAAATATGATTTATCGCCAAATAATCATTAAATCAAAGATAATTATGATGATTAGGAATATTACTAGGAATATTCCCCAATGCAGAATTTGAGATAATCAATTAGGATTTGATGATGTGCATATGTGCCTTTGGTTAGGACTTTGATGTCGATTTTGTTCGATGTGTTGATATAGGAGGTTAATGAACCTATAGCCCATTTTTGGGGTATTACATTTTGCCCCTCTTTGAATTGCTGTGCGAAGTGCAGTGGTTCAAAGATAGTCTGTGTTTGATAGAGATATGAAACTGATTCAAAATTGATAATTGATATGAGACAGAAGCTGATTGAAAGATTTGATATGAAGATAATAGGTCCTGAATGACCAAAGATAATGTTAACTATAACAGCAAATGAACCAATGAAACAAAAGTGTCAAAACGCCTGATTTTGAAACTTATGATTGCGAAGAAGTGAGTGACCGATTCCAAACTCAATTGTCTTTTAGAAGAATCATGTAGGTATCACATCTGAACCCTTCAGTTACCGAAGAACCAAGGAAATAATACATTTGAACTGATGGTTTCAAAAACTGATACAATTTACAAGATTAGGAGAATATTAGATTGATATGGATCTCGATGAATCTGATATGCCCCAAGCGATGATAGATTTGCCCCAAGCGATGAGGTATTTTGATGAATCAACAATTAGATATGGTTGTTGTCTTGATTACTAAGGAAAGATATGATTTCAGCTTTAGATTATAGACTTTGAATGATGTGCAATACCATGCCCCCTTTGGGATTAAAATTGAAATCTGACAAGAAAAGTCAGCGTTGAATGGTTTAGAAGCATGTTAATTGATTTGGGAAATGGTTATATACATTCGAGAACGTGTTCTGCATCATTTGGAGGTCCTGGAGACCAAGTTTGACTAGGTTTGACCATGAGTTGACCATAGTTGACCAAGTTGAAACTTCAAGAGTTTGATGGAAGATAATCAGTTAAGTTGAATACTGAATTCTTGTGGTGATCAAAAGTCGAATATGCAAGTAGTTGATTATATAAATGATCTCAGATTTTGATTTTGTTCCCGAAAAAAGATTCTACTTGCTACTTCATTGGAGGAACCTTCATGTGATATTCAGCTCTTGTTAGATTGGAAGAGGTGATTGAAGAATCTTTTAAGTGTTCAAGCAATTTGTGAGATCATGCAAAGTGCAAAAATGCAAAGAAACATGCAGGATGATAATGCAACCCTAGGACCTAGGACCTACTCACTGATCATGTGTCGATTTGTTATCATCATTGAACTTTTAGGTAACCAGATAAATCAATACAATGCCCACTAGCCATGAAACCATAGACATATGAATATTGATTTGTAACGCTCAAGAACCAATACAACACCCACTGGTCAAACAACCATGGACATATGAATATTGGTTTTATTTTCAAAATGTCAGATTAGATACAAGCACCAAGGCACAAGCACCAAGATGACCTAAGTATCATGTCTATTTTGATATAGCAATTTGCATTTAACATACACATCAAATAGTCAAGAGATCATTCTAAATCCGGTGTGAATTACTCGTAGTGACCCTTTATCATTCACATCCTTAGGTAGGATCGCGTTTCACAGTAGGAGAAAGAACTTACTCAAAAAGACAATAGTGAGATCAAACTTCCTTGAATTTTTTGGGTATCAATGGTTGAGGTATGCATGGCCATCCAATTTGAGATAGAGGCTCTTACAGTCGGACACCATTTCAATCCAAAATTTCCAAAGATGTTAGATTTTCACATACAAGCAGAAGACAAAGAAAAGATTATGCCCCTAGTCATCACTCTCTAAATCCTATAAAGGACATCATCAAAGAGCTCAAAGGGACACAATATGCAAAAATCTCAATGCAAATCAGTAAGCATACAAGGAGATAAAAGCATGAAAAGCATATATTATTTTCAGTTTGTGTTTGATTGTTGTTGTAGATGCAAAATATTTTCTGGAGATGAGACAGACTTGACTGACTCAAATGAAGCTTCAAATGACTCTGACTGGATATGATATGTCTAAGATATACTGGAGGCCATAGGATATAACATTGATTGCCCCCAGGTGTTAAGCATTGATAGGATATAGACACTTGAACTGAGTGGTGTACATACCAACTTATTGAAAACTAGAAATGCAGAAACAAACCGGGAGATATGTACAAACTAAAGCAAAACTGAAAGCTGGGAAAGACCAAGATTGCACTGATAGACGGAGCATTTTGAAATAAGTGGCACCTATTTGCTGGGTTTTCACCATCTTGGCAGAGATTCTATTTTTGCTACCAAGGCGCCTGTTTCCAGGTTTTCACCAAGGCACTTTTTTTTTTCCTCATTTTTTTGTATTTTTCATTTTTTCAATTTTTTTTTGATATTTTTGATATTTTTCAATATTTTTGTGAATCATCAAGGTGCCTATTGCTAGGTTTTCATCAAGATGTTCATTTTTTCAGGACTTTTTCCAATTTTTATAATTTTTTCAAGACATTTTACCATAGACTTAATGCCTTAGGCGTAGAATTTTTTCAGATGGAGAATGTTGATTGGTTTTCGAAGCTGTTCTCCTTCAGTCATTGAGAGTTGATAGGCACCAGAGCCAAAAGTAGCAGTGATTACAAAGGGACCTAGCCAATTGGGTTCAAAATTCCCCTTGCGTTCTCGATGTGATTGATTTTTAGGATTTTCTTTCAAGACTAGATCACCAACCTGAAATTCTCTATGTCTGACTTTCTTATTGTAGCCTCTAGACATTCTCTTCTCATATACTCTGAGATGATCATATGCTGCTTGTTTGCACTCATCTAGTAGTTCAAGTTCTTGAAACCTAGACACTCTGTAGTCATCATCAGTTACTAGACCATGCATTCTGATTCTTAGTGATGGGATTTCAACCTCAATAGGCAATACCACTTCGGACCCATAAACTAAAGCAAAAGGTGTAGCCCCAGTGGGAGTTCTGATACTTGATCTGATACTTGTTCTGATATTTGTTTTGATACTAGTTCTGATACTTGTATACTTGATAGCATCTTTTTCCATTGCAAACTCTCAAGAAAGATCATATCGTGCAGTCCCAATGTCTAGCAAGGTGGAGAACAAGATGGATTAGCAAGTTGGTGGATGAGATGGAAGACAAGAGAGAATGAAGGGAAGAAATCCTCAAGGGAAAACTCCTCAAGAATACCCAAGCTAGAGAAAATTTTTCATGTAAAGCACATTTGGACAAGCAATGAAAGGCCAGCATAGGATAAGTCACAAAAGCATAATGCCAAAGAAGGACAGGATGTAGTCCAAAGGAGTAGACATGTCGAGAGGCTTCATAGCACCGTGTTTTACTCTTTTTTTTTTTTTTTAATTAGATCAAGACCAAACGGGAAAAAGATAGTGATAGGCGAAAATGAATAGAGAAAGATGGATATGAAGGCTAAACATGGAAGGAATGAAAGCAAGATCATCATAAGACAACTCACAAAATAGCCAAATGTTCACGTATAGATCAACATTGTCAAGATCAAAGAGAGAAGATGGAATGGATGAAATATGTAGAAGAACTACGCATGATGCCTGATTGCCAAGTTTTCATCATGGTACTTATCCAAGGTGCCACAAGGGAGTGGTTTTCACCATAGGATGAATTTATTTATCTTTACTTTTGCCACCAAGGTGCCTGTTTCCAGGTTCTCACCATGGCACATTTTCATTTATTATTATTTTTTTTTAGAAGGAAAGCTTTTTATATACTGTTCGTTGAAAGGATAAACCATGATATGCCAAGGATTCAAAATGATATGCTCAAAGATGCTGATAGGAAAAAGATGGAAGAGGAAAATGGAGGATAAAGTTTTATGTAAAGCGAGTGAGGTTGGAAGATAGGAGGAATAGGCAAGTGAGGAAAAAGGATAGGAGGTAGAAGGATAATGAATGGAAGGACTGTGAAAGGGTAGGTGGAAAGGAAGGAAAGATCAACATCAACACACACCTTGAAGGGTGGCGAGAGGATGGAGGAAATGTGAATGAAAGAATACATGAAGGAATATAGTGAATGGATAGTAGAGGTTGTGATTTAGGTGCATGGAATGGAAGAATATTTTTGGAGGGAAATGAAGTGGAAACCTTTGGAAGCTTGAATGTCAATTTCACTTTTTGCTCAACACCAGACTCTTTCAAGAGAGACTTTGGAATCCATATAGCCGTAGGCTTTTTATTTCCTTTTGATGATCTAGAGAGAATATCTTCAATGATGGATTTTGGAACCCATACTTGTCTTTTAGTTTTTTTGTTAGATATCTCTTTTGACTTTATGCTTCCATGTTGTTTAGAGGAGACATGGTGATCTTCTCTTTTTGATAGATTCTTGTATTGCTTCTTTTTCTTATATTGAACATTCAAGTTACTTCCAAAAGACTTGGAACTTGTGGAAGAAGAAGGAGGATATGACTGGTTTAGATGGGTGGGTGGATGAAAAGGATTCAAGGGTATGCATCTATGTTGATCTTGAGGAAAGATGGGAGATGGAGGGATGTAAGGACCCAAGATGGATGGTGAATTAGGAGAGTTAGGAGGGGAAAGTGAAGGGACATAAGGACCCAAGATGGAAGGTAGACGTGAAGCCTTTAGTAGTGGTGGAAGAAGTTCAAGGATGGATGTGGAAGATGCAATAGGATAATCAATAAGTTCATCAACATCTATATGACAACCAAGGATATCAGCATCTTTAGAGGGAGTATTAGGATTTTCAATAGAATCTTGGACATCTTGAATATGAGAACCTTCTTTGATAGGATTGTTCAAAGCTTGCAAAGACTTAGGAAGAGTAGAAAGTGGAAGCAAATATGGAGTGGTAGAATAAGAAGATGGAAGACTTTGATCTTGACAAGGATCTTTGGATAGCATAAGCGCATAATTTTTCTCTTGATTTTCAATAGGCTTAACATTGGAAATAATAACACCATTTTCAATAACCTCAATGGAAGTAAGGTCATCTTGATTGTCAATAAGCTCAATGGTATGAGTAGTAGCTTGATCTTTCTTAGGAGGAGACTTAAGACATGGTAGGATGAATGAGAAAGGGCATGTAGAATCAAAAGAACCATGGAGTGGATAAGAGACATCGTGAAAAGGAGTGGATGACATGGAGGTTTCTTGATCTTGATCTTTCTTTACATTCTTTTCTTTATCATTTTTGGAGTCCTCTTGACATGGAGCCACTTCTAAGGACAAGGAAGCATGTTGGGATTGTATGGAAGACTTTGGAAGAGATGGTGGAGGACTAGCTGAAGTAGGAATTATAGCATATGAAGGCTTAGGCTCTTTAGGTTTAGCATAATTGAAAGTGTTTGCAGCCAAGTGAAGGTTAGCTTGAGTTTCTTTAAGAGGTAGCCCTTGAGGATAACTATAGGGAATCATATGAAAAGTATCAGGACTTTCATTGGATGAAGGATTTGTGAAAGATTTGGAAGACTCAGAAGGTTTAGGAAGTGTATGGTTATTGGAGGAAGTAGGGGATGGAAGGGAACTATCACAAGACAAAGGTTAAACATTAACATGATCTTTCTTGAGAGTGTAATCTTTATTTTTAGCATGAGAGTTCTTAGAGGAGAGATCCTTGTAGTATTGATGCTTCAAGCTAGAATGATGCATTTTATAGTCCTCAACAGTAGTAGATAGATCATAATCAAGGTATTGTTCACAAAAATCATCAAAGTCTTTTTCAAAATCAGAATCATATGGATCACCCTCACGATCTATCTAATGTGACAGCCCATTTGTAGTAAGTAGGAACACACGATGATGAGGATTCTTAGGAACAGAGGTGTCATAGGTATCATTATATTGTCTATCATCACAGTCATCATAGTCTTCAAAGATGGATGTGTCACTCTTCATGGAAGAGGTATCATAAGGATTGTCACGCTACTCACATTCTATCCGGGGGCATGGTGACATGTACAAGTCTTTATCAAATGGAAAAGGGCATAGAGCTTCCATGGAGAACTCTTTAGGTTCCTTTTCTTTCTTAAGATTGTTAAGTTCAACTTGCATAGCATGCATCTATTTCATCATAGCGGTGATTAGAGCTTCTTCCTCATGTGTACTGATTCTTTGAGACATGTGTACTAATTCTCAATGGCTACTGCTCTGTTCTTGACACAGTGATTTGATCGACAGATTCTAAAAATAGGCTAAAAAGCTAAATATCTGGCAATTCTGACAATTTTCTGACAACTTTCAAAAATTTCCCAAACGACACTCTGCAGAATCGTACAATAGTGGGTATGCCATGAAATGATAGTTGCAAAACTCATACGACAGTTGGTAGGTAATGAAATGATAGTTGAAAAAATCATACAACAGTTGAAAGTAGGATTTTGACTTTTGAATTTTCTAGCATAAAAACTCATACGACACTGGGTAGTTCACCATATGACAGTTGGGCAGTACTGAAATGACATTTGACAAAAACTCGTATGACTTTCTGACCTCCTGAGATGACTTTTGACTCCAGAAAAGAATTTTACTTCAGATTTTACAAATTTAGGGTTTTCAGTTTCAGCTTGTTTGCAAATTGTACTATCTAGATTTGAGGATTGTAATAGATTTGTTCATTTTTAATAACCAGATAGGTAAACAAGCACACAAAATAGAAAGCTAGTGATTTCAAGCATGTCTGAAAACAATGAACAAGGGAAAAAGAAACCTTGCGCATGAACAATCAAGTGATTTTATTCATTCTAATCCTTCGAAACACTAATTGTGTATGTTCCAAAATGTTTTGCAATAATGCACATATACCCTAGAAAATGAAAATTTGGCCTCGCTAGGGTTTTTAGTAATGGTTTGACTCTGCAAATTTTATGATCCAAAGGGGTGAACTCCAATCCTAGTGCACCAAGGTTTTGACACAGTCTGAGAACTTAATCTTCAGGAGCTGCTAGGTAGATTTGACAACCTAACAATGAACCATACCTATGAAGATTTCTTCCACAAGGACATTTATATAGCGGCTGTCACTACCATGATAAAAATGGCTATTACTGCTTAAAGTTTCATCAACCCAGTTTACCCTGTGAAGGGAATGTCCGCTACGGTTGACCCTCTCTAAAGATGACTCACAATATTGTACCACAAGGGGACTTGGCTCTAGATCCAAGGTTTTTGACACCTTTTCACTTTTAACCCAAACAAAGCAGACAGATAAATCTGACACGCTAAGACAAAGTTTTGCTTCACCAAGGTCTATGATGTCAACTCCATGTGATCTATCAACCTCTCTGGGGAGAGAATGTATCAATCAATAAGAGAAGGTGCACTAACCAATTTTGATTCACCAAAGCTCGTGATGTCAACCCCATGTGATCTATCAACCTCTCCTGGGAGAGAATGTATTGATCAATAAGAGAAGAAGCACTAACCAAGTTGAATGTGAAATGAACTAAGTATCCTCCCTACCTACAAGGATTCTATCGTCAAGAAGGATTTCATTGGGAATCCAATCTCTCAAGAATCATGAATAGTGTTCATAGGGCCTAATTACTATGTGAGCACAGATGTATGTTTCCAAAAAGCAAATCTACCAAAAGTACCCAAAAAGTAGAAAGAGGAACACTTAACGCTTAAAGCAAATATGAGATGAGTCCACAAGGTGGAACAATTAACACCTCACACAAGCTAAAAATGAGTCCCCAACTTAGAAAATAAGTGAGTTCCTAAAAGCATAAATGGGTTTCCAAGTGGAACACTTAATGCTTCTGTCCTATTGACCCCTCCCCTTTAATGTGGCCCTGACCTTGCAACCACAGGGTGGAATGAGGGGTCAGTGGATTAGCAAGTCCAATAACCCAAGATAGTAATCAAGATCAATCACAAGTATCTAAGACTACTTAATGAATCCTTAAGGGGTCACAACCTAGTATCAATTATGCAAGTGTGTAGAAATAGACAAAAGCATGAAAAGATGCACACAAGCCAGACACATAAGAGATTTATTTTAAGTCCAAATCAAAATGTTATTAGATGAAGGAGAATACCTGGGATCCTCGTAATGCGCTTAGTAGATTTTACCTAATTTTTAGCAATTCTTGTTGAGTTTTTCCATGCAAGCAAGTGACGAACTCTCCAACAAGCAAACAAGCAAACAAGATATGCAACATATATTCAACTTATGAAAACCATAGGGTTAGCTCTAAAAATAAATTATTATCAGCAATAATAACTAGAAGTTAACCCAAATGACAACTCATATCATTCATTGAACCATGTAAAAAAAATAAGTGCATACCCATCACAAAACTTTATTTTTTTTGCTGCATTTGACCTAGTCAACAAGATCTGATTTTTTTTTTATTATTTTGGCCATAAAAATAGAAATTCAAAATAGAGACCCCTACTAAAAAATAGAGAGCTTTCCAAAAATGTAAAATTTTTAGAAAAATCTCTTCATTTGTGCCCTAGAGACCTATTTTATTAAAACAGACTAGTTTTTGTAAATTGACTATTTGAGCTATTATATTGTGTCCAAATTTAAAACATAAAGAATGGACCCCCTGTAGAATTTAAAGAGATTTCCAAAAATATAAAAATTTCCAAAAAATATGCTGAGTTGCGTCAGATATTAATTTTTTCCATAATTTCAAAAAATTTTTATTAAAAATTTAAAACATCTCAGAAAATTCTAAATTTTTTACTGTAGCTTCTCTGATATGTGTCTAACATGCAAAAAACATTTCATAGAAAAAATCCAAGCTGTTTGAGAGATAAAATTAAATCTTTGAAACTTTAGGGCTTTAGCTCAAAAAAAAAAATCAAAACCAGCATGTAAAGGTGGGTTGCCCCACGGTGGGTGCCATAAATGTGTGTGTGAAAATTGTACCTAATCTATAGACACAACACTTCAGTAAAACATTAGAGGTTAGTTGAAATCAAAATCATGCAATAAATTGAAAGCTAAACTAACCAGATGATTTACTGCCTTCTAATAGGTGCGAGTATGATGTTCTCAGATTGTTATCGAGATCAGTGACCTTGACGACACCTAAATGAAGGATTTGAATGCAAAAGATGGATATGGAATATGAATGCAATTAATCCATATTTTTTTTGATTTTAGATGCAATAAGAATGATAAAAACTTGATATGAATCTATGATATGTAAAAACTGATATGCTATGATATGCTAAATGATCTAACAATAATATGCAATATGAAGCTAAAATGAATGTAAAAACAAGATTGATCTCACAATAATGTTGATTCGCAAGAAGCTTTGATTCTTCCAATTTCAATTCTCTAGCATGATTATGCAATTGTTGTGGATTTGAGAGATGAATTATGAAGAGCTGAGCCTTGTTTTTATAGAAATCCAAGGCTTTGGAGGTGCATGGAAAAAGCCATAAATCACTCAAATAAACTCAACTTGATTTTTAAGTTATTTTTAAATAAAGATAATTTAATTCAAAAAAATATGCAAATCATGCAAAAACAACTTTTTAACTCAAATTAGAAGTTTAGATCAATTTTAAAACTCAAAAATAATGTTGAGTTCCAAAAAGTCAATAACTTGCATTGATTTTCTGATTTGGAGTTTAACTGCTCTTTGATTGTGCACATGGATAATTATGAATTAATAAATAAATAAAGTGATTTATTCTCAAATTAACTGATTTTGGAAATAAAACAATTGATTTATGGGTTAATCAATCATTTAATCAAATTTTTATTAAAAAATAATATCATCAAATATGACAACTTGCTTTAATTAATTAAATAAGAATTTAATCAATTAATGATAGGAATTTTGATTTAGTGTCAAATTTAAATAATAATAATTAGGAATAAATATAATTAAATTCAATTAAATAATTAAGTGACAGAATTAAACTTAATTAATTAAATATTGAGAATATTCAATTAATTAAACTTTAGGATAAATAGGATTTATTGCCAAATAATCATTAAATCAAAGATAATTATGATGATTAGGAATATTACTAGGAATATTCTCCAATGCAGAATTTGAGATAATCAATTAGGATTCGATGATGTGCATATGTGCCTTTGGTTAGGACTTTGATGTCGATTTTGTTTGATGTGTCGATATAGGAGGTTAATGAACCTATAGCCCATTTTTGGAGTATTACAATATGTTCCCATATGAAATTTGAAGGATCCGATGAAATGTCGTACGACACATGGGTCCCTCTCATACGAGTTTCAAGTGGTTTCGGGATGACAATTGAAAAGAAATTGAAAACTCGTACGAGCCCTAGTGGAGTGTTGTACGAATTTTCATGGTGCAAAAATTAAAAACGCTTCTAACATATGAAAAAAATCTTAAAAGCATCAAAACATGGAAATTTTTAAATCACAGAGGCATAGAGGTCCACTTATTGGGTTCCCATACTGGGGATGTCGCTGGTATCTATGATTGCACTCGAATCGGTGTGAGGAGACTGGAACTTTATTCTCGGCCATTTTTCTCTCAGAGGGCTCCACAAGGTTCACAAAAGACAAAAATGAATAATGAAATGAAAATGACCTTTTTGGCCCTTATATAGGTTTTGACCTAATTTTTCAAAGTGCTCCATTTTCCATGAAAATTGCACCCGTAGCCAATTTCGACATTCTGAACCCATTTTCAGGATCAAAATCAAAATCTAAGATCATTTACTATGTCAAAATCATAATTTAAAATTTTTAGACCCAGGATGATCGACTGCTTGCATAATCAACCTTCAATCATCACAGAAATCTAGCATTCAACTTAACTGATTATCTTACATCAAACTATCAAAATTTCAACTTGGTCACCCATGGTCAACTCATGGTCAAACCTAGTCAAACTTGGTCTCCAGGACCTCCAAACAATGCAGAATGCGTTCTCAAACGTGTACAACCAATCCTCAAATCAATTAACATGCTTCTAAACCATTCAACACTGACTTTTCTTGTCAGATTTTGATTTTAATCCCGAAGTGGGCATGTTATTGCACATCATTCAAGTCTATAAAATTGAATATTCTCTCAGTTTTCAAGACAACAACCACCTCTAGTTGCTGATTCATCAAAGGACCTTGTTGCTTGGGCACATCGCTTGGGGCATATCAGATTCATCAAGATCCATATCAATCTGGTATCCTAATCTATCTTGTAAATTGTATCAGCTTTTCGTAACCATTAGCTCATTAGTATTATTTCCTTGGTTCTTCATAACTAAAGGGTTCAGATGTGATACCATTTTGATTCCTTTGGACAATCAGGTCTGGAATTAGGTCACTCACGTCTTCGAATCATAAGGTTCAAAATCAAGTGTTTTGATACTTTTTCATAATCATTAGTTCATTGTTGCTATAGTTGACATCATCACAATTCTTGGTCAAGCAGGACCTGAATCAACTTTTCCAATCTTTCAATCTGTTTCTGTCTCAGAATTGGTTCATCTCTCAAACCAGTTTCAAATATCAAACACAGACTATTCTTTGAACCATTGCGTTTCACATAGTAATTCAAAGAGGGGCAAAATGTAATACTCCAAAAATGGGGTATAGGTTCATTAACCTCTTACATCAACAATTCAATCAAAATCGACATCAAAGTCCTAACCTAAGGCACATCTGCACATCAATTTATCAAAAAATTATTATCTTAATTCTGCATCAGAGAATATTCCTTGAATATTCCTATTTATCCTAATTATTTTTAATTAAATATTATTTTGTGATAAATGTCATTATTTATCCTAAAATTTGATTAACTGAATATTCTAAATATTTAATTAATTAAGTTTAATTCTGCCACTTAATTATTTAATTAGATTTAATTACATTTATTCCTAAATTGTATTATTTAATTTTGACAATAAATCAAAAGTCTTATGACTAATTGATTAAATCCTTATTTAATTAATTAATGTCAATTGTCAATATTTAATGATATAGTTTTTGAATATCAGTTTGATTAAATAATTGATTAACCCATAAATCAGTTATTTTAATTCAAAAATCAGTTAAGTTAAAGATAAATCACTTTATTTATTTAGTTAATTCATAATTATCTATGCACATTTGAAGGAGTAGTTAAACTTTAAATCAGAAAATTAATTCAAGTTGTTATCTTTTTGAAACTCAAAATCTATTTTGAGTTGAAAGCTAATCTAAACTTCTAATTTGAGTCAAAAAGCTATTTTTGCATGATTTTGTGAGTTAATTAATTTTGATTTCTTGTTAACTCAAAAATCAACCTGAGTTTATCAAGAGTGATTTATGACTTTTCTCAATGCATCCTCAAGCCCTGGATTTCTATAAAATCAAGGCTCAGCTCTTCACAAATTATCTCTTGAATTTTTACAATTACTCTGGCGAAATTGTATACGAAGAATCAAGCTTTGGTGAATAGGTGATTTTGTGAGATCATTCATAGTTTTTCATAGCTTTTCATAGTTTTTCATATTAATTCATATCATTTTTATAATAATCTGCATATCATTTCAATTCAATTCTAGATTAGATTCATACAATTTTTCATCTTATTGCATTCAAAATCTAAAAAAATAGATTAACTTGCATTCATTCTACATTCATCTTTTAGCATTAAATCCTTCATTTAGGTGTTGCATTGTCACTGATCTCAGTCTAATATGAGAATACCATACTCGCACCTACTAGAAGGTAGTAAATCACCTAGTTAGCTTAGTTTCATTTATTTACAGATTTCTTTGATTTGCTAACCTCTAATGTTTTACTGAAGAGTTATGTCCACAACAAGGTGCAATTTTAACACACACAATAGGGTGTCTAACTCACCCTAAGTTAAGTTGGTATGTATATATGACTACCAAGGATCAAGAGAAAGTTGAAGAAGCTATCATATAAATGATGATCAAGTTTAAAAGAGTACCTATTAAATTTTCAAGATATGTACCTAAAGAATTGTATGAGAAAGTATCAACTAGGTGGACATATGCCTTGTACACTAAGAAGAAAATGAGGGAACACTCATTGATTTTGGCCATGCCTACTCTATTAGTTCCCAAGATAGAAGAATTAATGAAACAATACTCAAAATGATTTCTAATGGAGGGTAGAGCCCTTGACATATTGGCAGGAAACTTTGAAGAAGTTGGTGAAAACAACAAGATTCTATGGACCACAATTTTGAAAGCTAGAGAAGAAGCTAATCAAATTGCATTGGCTATCATTTCGAAGTAGAAGAACAAGAAGAAAGGTAAAGGAGTACACTTAGATGATGCAAAATTAGCCACCAAGGAGCCAATCCACATATCTGATACCAAGGTAGCATATGACACTATTGCTATTGACTTTTACCTGGCTGGATATAGTGAAGAACATAGAAAAGATGCTCCCGAACAACTAGTAACCCCCAAGACAAATGATGTTTTGATTGAGAACATAAAAAATGGAGATCCCAATGATGTAAATAATGATGAGGATATTAACACTGTTGTAGATACCACCGAGGATAATGTACCTAGTGAGGCAGAAATATGTGAAATACTAGGTGACTTACCTATATTGGTACAAGTAGTTGACATTGTCACACAAAAGGAACCCGAAGGCTCAACCCCTGAGAAAAAAAAGGATATACCTGAGGGATAGGGTAAAATAGAGCATAAATCTTCAAATGATCCTGAGAATAAAGAGGTAGAAACAAAAGCACCAACAAAGAATACACCTATAGAATCAACTACAATAGACACCACAATAGATGCCCAAGGCCAAGGCATCGAGACACCAGTCATCAGGAAAGCAAAGGAAGAGAGTGTGTCTTCTGAGATAGAAAGGCCAAATCCAGAGACTAAAGCTCTAGTGCCTTAAACCAAATCTCCTACACCAGAGAAGAAGATGAAGCATAAACATGGTAAGGGTCCTGTCACACTTGATGAAGTTATTGAAATTCTAGAATGTGACCCTAGGACCTTAGACCCCGAAGCATTGAGAAGATATGGAGAATTGTGAACAAGGAAGGCTACACAAGAGAAAATGAAAAAGG
Organism: Chamaecyparis obtusa; assembly: GCA_027943335.1. Lineage (NCBI taxonomy): Eukaryota > Viridiplantae > Streptophyta > Pinopsida > Cupressales > Cupressaceae > Chamaecyparis > Chamaecyparis obtusa. Next base: position 58,374 of record BSBK01004225.1, read on the forward strand.
AGAGTAAGAGAAAACAAATTTTGGAGGAAGTTAGAGATATCCTAATGCAAGTAGTCCTTGACATAAATGTTGATGAGGAAAATCCCATCATTGATCAACTTGCTACTCTAACAGGACACATTGATGCCCTTGATGTAGATACATAAAAGAGAATGGAAGAACAGGAAGAATCAAAAATAGGTTGAAGTTGTACACACTCAAATGGTGCACTTCTCTAAGTCATTATATCCAAGGGAATCTATGAAGAGGTAACCTTAGAAAGTGATCTAGAGCTCTTTATGCATGGAGTTGCAAGATTATTTTAAGTTTGCTCTCAGCTAGAGCTATTAAGCCAATAACCTTGCTAGTCAACCACATAATGAGAGAGTAAAATGAAGACAAGGGAAAGAATGCCAATATCCCCAAGAATCACTATGAAATGCAAATGCAAACTAGATTAAGATGAATATGCAAGCTAGAAATGAGAAATGCAAGCTAAGCTATAGAAATGAAAGTACAAACTAAACTATGAAAAGGAAAGATGCAAGTATTACCAAGCCTTCCTAGTTAAAGTAGTTGAAGTAATCTAAAGCATAAAGGAAACTAAGCTAATATGAAGCTATGAATGCCATGATAATGCAAGAAATGAAACTATGATAGCATGAAAGTATGAAAGCCAAGAATGCTCCAAATCTTCAAAAGCTCCAAAGTGACCAAGAAAACCTGTAGAATAACATTAGTATTCAAAAATGCATATGAAAATGAGGAAGAGAGCTCTTCTTTTATAGGAAATGAGAAAGAATGGAACATGGAGATTAAGAGACAAAAGATTTAATCAAGGGTGGAGCATCAAAGAGGAGAAATCCATGTGCACAAATATCCTCCAATAAGAAAATAAGAGTTGACTTTTGTGTCCATATGAGACAAAAAGTGTTTTTCTTCTTTTTATAAAATAGGAATAATGCTTTATTTGTGCAACTTAGGATAAGAGGAAAAGGTGGGGGCTTTTTATTTAATAAAAAGGGAGGAAATATTCCTTTAAATACTTTAGGATAAAATGGTTAGCCCAAGGAATAATAAAAAATGATAAAATAGGATTTGATCAAGGAAATTGATACAATTGATAAACATTGATTTTTGAAAATATTGATTCAGGGATTTGATAAATTGCTGAATGGGGGCCCAAAGTCTAGGTGACCATTTTAGGGTGCATACAGAAGTTAGTAGAGAAAATAAGCCAGGAAGTGGCAATAAATAATGTCAAGCTCTTAGAGGTTATTACCAATCTTGAAACCATAATTCATTAGATAATTCAAATTTTGTATAAGTTATGCACTGTGGACCACTTCACTACCAAGCTCAGTGAAAAGATCAAGAAACTTGATGAAGAAATAAAGTTCACTGCCAATAATTCTTTAACTGAGCCCAATGCATTTCTTAAGCATTTTTCAAAGGTTCAAGAACTTCAGCGGTTAAGGATTGATTTGAAGAAGCAAGAAGATATAATCAGAGAAAAAATTACAGAGCTTCAGGCTGAGTTTCTTCCCCATCTTAAAATAATGGAGAGACATGTCAATAAGGAAAAGAATTTAGTTGCCACCCCAAAAATTTCAGTACTAGAAAATATTTTTGACATGCATACACAAGTCGGTTTAGAGAACATTTCTCTTGAGAAAATGAAAGAGGAATGGGAAAACCTCTTGGATTCAATCAAGAAAACCCATCACCATATTTTTGATAAATTGTAAGTACATTATTTTTGTTTGGCATTAATTTCAAAAAGGGGGAATGTCTATGTATATAGATGCTAGTATGTACTTCACACTGAGAGTATGAAAAAAGGGGGAGTTAATATTTTTTGGAGTTAGTATATTTTTGGAGTAGTCGGTACATATACATAAATTTTTGATATTAATGCCAAAGGGGGAGAATGTTAATCCTATTTGAGAATTAATGGTTGCCATTAGTATCAACCAGTTATTCAGTTGGTAAAGGATATAAACAGGACAGTCAGTCAAGCACATAAAGCCTATACACCGAGAAAGATTCAAGGCATCTCTCTAAGCTTACCAAACATGGCTTTGACTAAGTACTCTCATCGAGCTAGATGGTTACCGAGTATCAAGCTAGTGGTCACCGAGCATTCATATGAATCAAGCACTAGTTAATTACCAAATGCAGAATGCAATGAACACCGAGTAAAATAGGAAATGACATAGTAATTTGAAATGGCATAAACATCAATGAAAATGGTTCACACTGATTAGGAAACTGGTTTACCAAGATCAAGACATAATTAAATATGGATGTAATCATTAAATTATTGACGATTCCTATGTAATGTTAGATCTAGGTTATTTTGTTACACCGTTGATCTTAGGTTTTCTAAGATATTGTAAACCCTAATTAGGTCAAGTGAATTTGATATAAAATATGTAAATATGTCATTATGAACATATATCATGAAGGAGTAGTTGGACTAAGGACATCAGGAGATCAGACAAAGGGTTTTTGATAGAGGGTTTGAAAGAAGCATTCAATTTTTTAGAACATACACAAGGCTACCGAGCAGAACATAAGGACACATACATCACTACAAGGTGATATCTTTATGGTATATTATAGATCTGAATCAGGCAAGATAGAGTTGCTAGTTATAGATACATTTTATTATTACCATTTAACCATTGTAGAAGATCTAAAATATCCTAATAGAGTGGACTTAACAATTATTAGCTAAATCTCTTAATCGAGTACACACATGTATTATGTTGTTAAAATACTCTAACCAGGTAGATCTAGTCGATCTAATTATTTTTGATTGAGGATAAAACAATTTTTGAAGGGAACCATAGCCCTTTACATTAGGAGAAAAGATAGGAAGAATAAACATAAAGAAAAAAGAGATTGTTGGGGGAAAATGAGGAAAGCATTAGAAACTCCCCTAGCACAACCAACTAGCAAAAAGTAGACAAATAGACAAAAAAGGCACGAAGCCTAGAAACAACACAACTAAGACATTTTTTCTATAAACTTCGCTGTGTCTTCCTTCAGCAAAATGAATTGCTGGTTGGAGTCGCAGAGAGCCATGATTTCCTTTGAGTTGTCAGCTTTCTTCTTTTTCATGCTTTCTCTAGTACGAGAGCTAGGGCTAGCCAGGCTAGTACCTTTATCGACTTCTTCTTCAACAACAATGGGACTAGTGTTCCCTTCTAGCACAAAGAGAAGAGCCTGTAGGTTGTCAAGTGTCACCTTCACATCGTCAAACTTCTACTTCATAATTATGCTGAGGGTATCTTCAATGTTCTGGATTCGACTGGAGGTAGTCTGCATGCGGAAATTGACAACAACATTGATTTTTAGTTCAAGCTTCTCCATCAACCCTTTGTCTTCTTCTTTAGCTAGGGTCCCAACATCACTTTTACCAGTGTTCATAGGCTTGGCAAGAAACATGGCAATTTTTTTCAATCTGTCCTCCAGCTCTGAGTACTTGATATTGATGTCTTTGATTTCTTTGTACAACCATGATTTCATCTACATATCCATCTCAGCACAGTCTTTAACAACCTACAAGAACACATTATTCACTTTTCCCTTCTCAGTCATTTCCTCTTGACTTCTCCCAGGTTCCTCCTTATCTTTAAGCTTCTTGTTAATGCCCTCTTATTTTTCCTCTTCGACTTTCTCAGAGATAACCCTTGAATTTGTGACCTCCTTAGAAGGTGAGTCATCATAATCCACAAGAACAAGGGATATGAGGATTTTCTAAGGGTTTTTACATACCTCAAGGTGATCCAGTGGGGTTGATAATGAGAGGCTCAGTCACAACCACCACCGGGGAGATAACACCTTCTTTAGTTTTCTCTTTATTTCTAGTCTCCTTAGGAACATAGTTGTCATCTGGATCTTTAGTCACTATATCTCCAGGTTTGGCACTGCTAGCTTTGTCGCTCTCCATTTTTGAAGAGGGCACACAGGCATTATCCTGAGAATCTTGATCGTCCTCATTGTGGTAGTCGCTGAGGTTTTTATCATCTTCCTACACCTTCGTGTCATCCTTCTTTTCTATACTAGCCTCCTTAGAGAGGAATTTAGCCGCTTCGGCCATGTCAAGGTTTTTAGCTTCCTCCTGCACCTCTATGTCTTCTTTAGTGTCCATGCCAGTTTCCTCTATGAAGATTTTGGCTGCCTCAACCATATTTTTAGTAGGGTTGCCTTTCTTTTTCTTTTTAGAAGAGGTATAGTTAGTGATGAGGGATCTTTTACCCTTCTTCTCCTTATTCTTCCTAGAGTCTAGGGTGCCATCCTGGAGCTTAAACTTGGCGTATTCATAAATGAGTAGAATAAGCCCATTGTGAAGAATAGGCTTATCAGAACTTTTCCTGCTCTCCATAATATTAGTGCCAAGAGATTGAAGCAAAAGGTAGGGAAAATAAATTTTCCTCTTGTAATGAAAATGATTCACAAGAATAAAATGAAAATTATAAACTCTTGTATGGAGGCCCTCAAGCATAAAGTACTGCATAAGGGTTTTGACAAGTTTTCCCCAGATAAGATTCATATGCTTGCGAAGAACATAATCCCTAGATTGTTTCATGAGGAAAGATCATCAAAAGTGATCACAATTTGTTACTCCTAATAGGGTAAGATTATCAAAAGTGATCACAATTTGTAGCCTTAATCGACATACTTTGTTACTATAGTAGTGAACATTTGTGGGTATTATCCCCACCGTAGTTTTTACCTTCTTACAAGGGTTTTTGTGATACCAAAATATTTTGTGTTATGTGTATGAAATTTTCATGTATGGCTTATTGATTAGATTACATGTAAATTACAATTTTAGTTACATTTGAATGTATGCTTCATATAATGGATTCAGTCAGTTAAATGCTATCTACACCTAAAATTTTTTAGTCTTGAAAAGTTTTGAAGGTACTGATTCACCCCTCCCCTCTCAGTACTTATGTTTCCATAATCCCAATAGAATGATGCTATTAATAATCAAAAAATTGGAATCTTTGAGGGAGGAGTATGGTGTCCTCTAGTGGATTAGAGGAAGATTAATGATGTGAGGGATGAACACAATGTTTGTAAGGGCCTTGGAAGGAAAGAAACCAAAGATATTGTTGAATATTCCCAACATCAACATCACAAGGAAATTGGTGCTAAATATGTTTTATGTTGTCATGATTTTGTTGACAATGTGAATGTGGGTACGAAGATGTTGTAGATGCCTAGAAGGGTAAAATGATGTAGAACACCATCTAGAAGGATGTGTGAATTAAAGACAAGAAGCATTATCTCTTGGGAAAAGAGCTTTTTTAAAGGTGGGGTGTATGATGCATGAGCATCTATGAAGGGACCTAGGTACATGAAGGAACCAATGGATCAGAGAAAGAAGACCTCTCCACAAGTCAATTGGGAAGTCTTGAAACCTATTATGGTTTTATGCAATGATCAATATAAAGAAATTGGTAAAACTCCTAAAGGGCCTAATAAGGACCTCAAGAGGAAAATGATTTAAAAATGAGACATTAGAGCTCTGTGGGGTTAGCATGGGTCTTAAATAGTTTTTTTGATCCTATTTTAGTTAGATCCTTTGGATTTGGATATGTTTAAGGGACTAATTTGCATTAAATTCTAAGTTAGAATTTGAAATTTTAAATCCTAACAACTAGTTAGGAATGGGTGGGAGTTAGAAGGTCAATGGTTTTTTGAGAGTTTTGGAATACCAATCATTTGGGGATCAGTTGGAAAATTTAGAAGGTGTTTAATAAGACTATTTTTAGTCATATATGGATGCATGCAAGGAGATTGTATGACTGGTGAAGAATAATGCAGTCTGAACCTTATTTTAAGAAATAACAAAGAGTTTTCTTATAATTTTATCTTTCCAGATTAATGTCCTTTTGAATCCAGAGATTGGATAACATAGGTAGATATTTATGAACTTTTTTTGAACCATTTTCCAAGAATTTTTTTTATTTTTTTTGCGTCCTAGAAGGATGACTGTACTGTAATAGTCATTGTTTTGATAGGGTTTTAAGTAGTGGATTGAAGATTCATCCAATGTTGTACTTACTGTGACTGTGGGATGAATCATAACATTTTATATTATTGAATTAACCTTATTTGAATGCAAGGATAACACTTATGTGCAGGATGATCATTGAAAGATGACTGTTTGCATGGTTTTGATGAAGATAACGGAGGTATGGGTATACTAGTGAGTGATATAACTTCATGAGGGGTATATCTAATGATTTTCAGAATGATTTGATTCATTTAATGGTTAATCAACCATTTGCTGAGTCTAGAAAGGCTTGGAGGGTGTGGATTGGAGAAACCCTTCTTTTGAGGGCTTGAGATAGCCATATTGGGGATTTTTGTTTTCATTGGTCAAGGGGGGTATTTGAGTTGATATTCCTTAGCTTTGAACCATATTGGGTGATTTTTGAAAGGCTTGAGTCTTGGGAGTAAGTCTACTTGGTACTTGCTTTATTATTTGGTCCATTTTCATACTTATAACAGAGGCTCAATGAGTAATTTGGTGTTTTGGTCCAAAGTAACTATATAAAAATAAATGTACCTTCATAGAATTAGGGTTAATGATCAAAAATAAGTGAAATAATAACTAAATACAACCACAATTGAGAAATTATTTAACAAAATCAATGATTAATTGAGCATCCTATGGCTCACTAACTAAGATGTTAATGAGTGAGCTCTCACTAATGACAGTCCTAGAAAGAGAATGATGAAGATGAAACAATGCTAAAGCTAACAATTATCAAGATAAATGCTAAAATTCCTCTCAAATGCTTTTCTAAATTCAAATTGCAAGAGGTTTGATGCAATTCTCAGATAGGTGGCTGATGAATTATGAAGGATTTTAGCCTTCCTTTTATAGATTTTCCAATGGTAGGGGGTGTAGTTGTGTTTAATCATGATTGAGTTGGGGTTAAGTCTTTGGTTCCACCCTTTGAAGACAAAGCAAAGTTTGTGTCCTCAAAGCTTGGGACAAGTAGACAAGATGGATGGTTAAGATTCCTTTTCACTTTGAGTGAATGAGATTCAATTGGGCTTGATCCATGTGAATGCCTTTCCTCAAATTTCATTGGTTGTTTGATTTTCCTCTCCTTTTGGTTTGTTGAGAGTAATTGATTTATATTAATTGATTTAATTGATTTATTTTAGCCATGTACCCCTTGAATGGGTTGAATTTAATTTAATCCAATACTATACAATTAATTGAATTAATTGTATTTTGATTTGATTGCACTTGATTAAAATGCTCTCAATTTTGATTGATATTGAATTAGGACTTGATTTTAATTTTGATTGGCTAATTGTGCATTGTGATTCAATTGATTCAATTATTTCCTTGATTTTCTTTGATTTCACTTGATTTTCTTTGAATTATCGTTAAATTGTCTTTGTCCATTTTTAGGTGATTACAAATGCCCCTCTTTGAGTTGACGTGCGAAGCATGTCAGTTCAAAGAATACTCTAGTCTTGCTTGATAAAAGGTCCTGATTCATTGATGGTCATTCTTTGATGTTCGTTCGATGGTCTTTTGATGGTCGATCCTCTGATTTTTTTGATATGAAATTGCTGCAGGTAATGATTGATATGAAACTCTCCTGATTGATGTGATTCTGATGATCATTCTCGATATGATGTTGCTGATTGATCCTGATATGATGTTTGATTAGATGATTGATATAATGCCCCTTTCATTTGATTACAAATTTTTTTTTGATAATAGCTTTTGATTTGATTTGATGATCGGTCTTTGATTTCCACTGATGTTACTGATGATGTTGATCTGATTATCTGATGGTATGCCCCCTCAGAAATGAAACATATTGTTGTTTTCGATAGATAAGTTTAAATGTTTGATTGATATGTTTTCACTTCTGAAACACTTTATGATATGCCACATTTCTCAATTTTCCCTAGTAAATGCAATAGATTCTTATAGGTCAAAGTCATTTCTTACCTCAAAATTAGGTCAAATTTAGCTTAAATAGGTTGAACAACCTAGATTTACTGTTCATTTTTACTTTTCTCTTCTGTGATTTTGCTCTAGTTCTGCTTGGATTTTCAAGATGTTTGTGCCTATTCGAGAGCATCGATTCGAGCATTGTCAGAGATATGTGAGGCCACTTGACTATGGACCTTTGATAAGTACTTTTCAAACCTCGATATTGCATTTATTGCTCATTAATTAGCATTTATTGCATTTCCCAATTTCATCGCTACTTTGAAATATTTAATTCATGCTTATGCAAATTTCAATGTCGCCTAACACTGTTAAATATCGCATTCATGGTTTTTAGTATCGCTCATGAGTATTTCAATGTCAATTATCAACTTTTCATTGTCACCTAAGGTTAAATGATTCACGCGTAGCCTTAGATTTTAAAAACTAGATTCCTTAAGTTTTTACGCCTATGAAACCCTAGCAATTCGATGTCGCCTAGGAATGTTTTAGTGTTGCTTAAGTCAATTCAATGTCGCCTGTGAAAAATTTGTCACTTGAGACAAAGGTAATGTCGCCTGACAAAAATTGTGTGTTGCTTAAGGAAATGTCACCTGCGATGAATAAAATCACGCCTGCAACATTTTTCTCAGAATTTTCACTTGTACTTGACTATTTTCTATTTTTGAAATATTTAGTACGTCAAAATGACTGATTAGAATAATTTGATTAGGTCAGTTATATTTGAACTAAAAAATTGATTAGGATATTAGTATAGTAATACCAACGAAGTTGATTTGTCAATCTATTATGATATAGTGATGGTCTAATATTTTACTCTCAAGATCTAAAGATATAAAACAAAGATTTTCCTTCCTCAAGATATACAGTTAGGAGTTTTGATGCGCTCATGATGAGCAAATGGATTTTGGAATAACTTGATCAACTTTAGATGTTCCTTGATATAATATGCTGATATGATTATTTTGTTCTTTTCCAAATAGGTTGACTTCCCTGTGTTATATATCCGATCAGTTCCATCATGGGTTATTGACCTTGGACATACATTGACTGTGGCTGAGTACCGTGTTATAGAGCTTTGTGGTTTGAGCTTCCTTCTTGATCTTCCCCAATTTTAGCTAATTCATGGGTTATTGACAATTGTGGTGGAGCATTGGCACTCTGACCACAATACTTTCCATCTTCCTCATGGTGCAATGATGATCACGCCCGAGGACGTGTATCATTTGTTATGGATTCCCTGTTGAGGAGAAATTGTTTATTATGACTCTGTGTATGATTCTACTATCTACCGATGAGTGTTTGGGGAAAATTTGATTGATGATGATACGATCACATGGCCAAAATTTTCTTCTTTCCCTACATTGCCTCCAGTTCTAGGCACATTGATTGGTGGTCTACTTCTTCCTGAACGATGGGGTTGCGGTTTTTCTATTGGTTGGGGTAGGATTTTAGAGGATTTACTAGCATATCCTTGATGTTTTGATTAGGGTTCTTGTGTACTAGCTCAATTATATCAAGATCTTCATGAGGTGGTGTATAGAGAGAGTTCTTCCTTATCTGTCGGTGCTATTATTCTCCAGTTATGGATTTGGGAGCATCTTCCTATTACCATGCCTATTTCTGATAGGAGATGGCCACGTGGATATCCTTATGCTTTTCTATATACTGTTATGGTGATTCAGCATCATTTAGGTCATTTAGATTATTGGAGATGTTAGATAGATGATCTTGATAAGGTTACATGGCATCCCTACCTTGATTGTGATCTGTGGCAGGAGGATGATGATGAGTTTCCATATATGTTTATTCCTCATTGGATGATTGGCCAATTTGATTCTGTTATTGAGTGATTTTGTTTTGGTCAAGTTTCTAGACAGTATGGTAGGATACAAGATATGCCTCTAGGCAATGCCTTATATGCATAAGTTCAGGCCAAGAGATCTTTATGGGGCCCTTGTATTGATTACCAGTTTGCCTTGGCTCAGATTGTTGCTATGCCTTTCTACAGATGGGAGATGTTGACAGGTATGTCAGATGCTAGGATGTCCCATGAGTATTGAGATTGGTGGTCTCGAAATAGGTTTATTCATTTCAGAGATCTGGAGGAGCTTATTCTAGATTGACGTGGTGGTGGTGGTGGTGGTGATGATGTGCGTGGTGGTGGTAGACATCGGAGGCATAGAGGACATAGAGATCCTCTTGTTATTACTGGTAGAGGATGAGTGAGGGATGGACATGATCAAGATAGAGCTAGAGATAAGCATGTTGATGCAGTCTAGATAGTTCATCCTAGAGCAGTGGTTAGACAGGATAGAGTTCATCAACATCAGTGAGCTCAGAGATAGGCTCATGTTTAGGCTGCTAGATAGGTTCTTGGGGGTTTAGATCCTCTAGTGAAGTTACAAAGAGTTTCCCTAGCATAGTAGGATGATGATGCTCAATAGGTTCCAGCATAACAGATTCCACAGCTAGTTCATCAGCCATAGGATCATGGATAGGATCCACATGATGCTCCCACTATTGGTGCTTTAGCCTGATATATGCAGTCAATGAGGATAGAGATTTCTACTATTGTGGGGCATTTAGATCAAGTTTCTACCTTGATGTAGTAGTTTCTTTCAGCTGTGATTGTTCAGAGACCGAGTGGAGCAAGCACTTCTCAGGCTCCTCCTCCATAGGATGATAGAGATCTAGGTGGTTCTGGTGCTATGAGATCTTGATTGATTGATGACAAATTCATTTATCATTGATGTCCTCTGTTTCACATTTCATATTTTTTGATTGATCAAAACTTTTGATGTACCACTTTCATGGTATTGTATCTGGATATACTTTGATGTACTGGATCCTTTGAGAAACATTCATTTGATGATATATGATGATCTATTCCTTCGTCTCTATTGATGAGTTGATTTATGAGATTATCTTTATATGCAGCTATATGATGTTTATGATGCATTTACCTTTATATGATGGATGCAATGTATCTTATTTTTATGATATAGATAGATGGATGCATTGATGTATGGATATTATGAAATGTTTTCTATTTTTCAATGTATGGATGTAAATTGTTTTATGATCATATGGATATGGATGATCCTATGTTTTTCTTATTTTTCAAATGTATCCAATTCTATCCATAACTATATGTATGCAAATGATGTATGAGTTATGATTCTTTTTCTTTTCTAGATAATGACTAATGATTAATGAGATGTATGTATGCAAAAGATAATCTCATTTTCATTGTTTTGAATCTAGAATCATGATGTTTGAATTGAACCCCCCCAAATCATTTTTCCCTTGCAATTTAAGCTAAGAAAGGAAAAACAAATATATACAATGCACTTAATCTAACATGTATGCAACTAACTGTCATTATTCAAGATTTAGAGCTTATAATCATCATTGAGCATTTTTGGAATCCTATCTTTGAGTACAATCATCACTAGTTCAACTATGATGATATGAATACTTTTGTCTTTTTCCTTGCTTTCCCATTGGTCTCTTCGGTGTGACTATCACTGATTGAAGCCAATCATGAGAGTGTGAATACCAATTTTGTCAGATTTTATGTTGCAATTGGATGTTGGTATTATGATATTGAAGATCAAAATAGCCAAGGTAGCCATTTGCGTAAACAAGCAGAAATCTCCATTTCATCCTATGTACAAGTCCTCGATGATTCTTTGATGATCACGTCCTTAGACAAATAATACATGATTTAAAACTTTTATTTTAAGACAATCATTCAGAAATCAAGAAAATATCATCCTTTCATCATAGCTTGTCTAGTCTAAAACTTTCATCAATTCGCTAGAAAGAAATGATTTCATCAATTTAGTCAACACTTACAAAAAATTTTGGTCATGTTTTTCAAATCCATAGTTCAAGTGTAGTTCCATCCATTTCAAATTTTTAATCCTGATAAAGGGTAAGGTCATTTAAGTTCTTGGATCAAATTTTCATTTTAGGCTCATATTGGATTGGGATGTAGATTTGATTAAGTGTTCCTCTTTTGAGTGTGATGAATTGATTCTCTGATTGAATAAAGCTTGTTGATGAATCCTTGCTCCTTGAGAGTATATTGCCCCTAGTTTGATATTGATTTCATTTATAAAACTTAGGACAATTTTTTGATTAGGTGACCAAAATCTTAAGGTACTTGCAAATGCAACTGTGGGGTTTTATTGTGCAATATATACAAATGTTGGTCAATGCAATATTAACAAGGTGACCTTCTAAGTATGCAACTGACTTGGACTTTCAATGGTGCATGTTTACCAGGTTTTTACCAATTGAATGGATCAAGCTCTTTTATTTCTATTTTTAAAGCTTTTCTATTTTTTTTTTGCTACCAAGGTGCCTATTTGCTAGGTTTTCACCAAGGCACTTTTCTTCTTTTTCAATTTTTTTTGTATTTTTCTTTTTTCCAATTTTTTTATTTTATTATCAAGGCACCTATTTTCTAGGTTTTCACCAAGACAACATCTTTTTGAGGATCATATTTGAATGTTTTTCCTTTCTTCATGCTCAATTTTTCACTATTTTTGATCTTTTGTGCTTTTCAAATGTTTTTGATATTTTCAAATTTTCCAATGTTTTTGGTATTTTCAAGATCTCTTTTGAACTATGTACATTAAATATGATGCTCTCCATCTGATACTCTTTATCCTCTTTCATCTACCTTAGGTATAAAACCTCTTAAGATGTATGCTATTTATGGATTCTTGTAGCTCTTCATCATCACAATCTAATAACTTGTATGTGTCGGTCCCAAAATCTTCAACAATGAGAAATGGTCCTAACCAGTTTGCTTCCCAATTTCCTTTTTTCTCTCTTTCTACTTGGTTCTTGGGATTTTCACGCAACACTAGGTCACCTATTTGGAATGTCCTTGGCTTGATGTGTTTATTGTAAGATCTTGACATTCTATTATGGTACACCTTTAAGTGATCAAAGGCTTCTTTCTATTTTTCATCTAAGAGTTCTAGTTCTTGTAGCCTAGCAACCCTATAGTCTTCCTCATTTATCAATCCATGCATAGATATCCTTAAGGATGGAAGTTCTACCTCCAAAGCCAAAACTGCTTCTGTTCCAAAGACTAAGGAGAAGGGTGTAGCCCCTATTGGCATCCTTATGCTTGTTCTATAAGCCCACAAGGCCGGGTTTATCTTGATATGCTAATCTCTACCAAAATTATCCACCGTTCTCTTCAAGATTTTCAATATGTTTTTGTTTGTTGCTTCGGCTTGTCCATTACCTTCAGGGTAATAGATTGAAGATGAATGATGTATCATATGAAATTTGGTGCATAATTCTGTTATGTCTTTGTTCTTGAAATGCCTTGCATTATCCGTTATAATGGCATGAGGTATGCCATATCTACAAATTATATGATTTAGGATAAACAAGGATATTTGTTTTCCTGTTGAAGTTGATAGGGGTACAACTTCCACCCACTTAGTAAAGTATTCCATGGCTATTATGATGAATTTATGCCCATTCGAAGATGGTGGATGAATCATTCCTATTAGATCTAGACCCCACTGATAGAATGGCCAAGGTGTGATCATTGGATGAAGTTCTTGCACCGGCACATGTATCAAATTTCCATGAAATTGACACTTCTTACAAGTTTTTGCAAAGTTACAAGAATATTTTTCCATGGTAGGCCAAAAATATCCTATCCTAAGAAGTTTCTTAGCTAAAGATAATCCGTTTGAGTGTGATCCAAAAATTCCTTCATGAATTTCTCGTAAGGATAAGTTTGATTCTTCCTCTTCTAAACACTTAAGGAGTATTCCGTCAAGACTTTTCCGATACAATGTTTCAACAATTATAGTGTATTTGGTGGCTTGTCTAATGAAACTTTTCTTTTGGTTTCTGGTTTGATTGATAGGAAGGGTTTGGTCTTTCAAATAGGTGTAAATGGGTCCCTACCAAGGTGAGTTAGTTGTAGTAAGTAGGAAAATGGTGTAAGGATGGGTTGGGTCATACGTGGGTTGAATCGCTTCTTCTACCAAGAACTCATATCTATCACTCTGATTAGGCATCTGCAAAAGTGATGCTAAGGTTGCCATAGCATCTGCTGCCTTGTTCTTTTCTCTTGGCACTTGTTCAAATGTGATGATTATGAAATACTTCTTGAAATTATCCACCATGGTTTTGTAAGGTACCAATTTTTCATCTTTAGTCTGATAGGGATGATGCTAAGTGGATGAACTTTGGCTCTATTTCTATTCCAATGTTTATCTTTTTTGTTGGCTCAATTAGAATTGGAGACCTTTCTTCATAGTGATCTGGTAGAACATCCAAACTCCCTTCTATAGGTGCCTCAGTTGGGTTTTCACCTTTAGAAACATCCTTTATTTCTTTATTTCTTTCTTTTGGATCTAATGCTGCCACAAAGTGGTTTTCAACACTTGATTCTTTTCCTTTTCCTTTTCCTTTTCTATTTTTTTTTTATTTTTTCATTTTTTCTTGGAATAAGAGTTTGGATGTTGCCTTTGATCATTTCTTCTTGATAGTCCTTGGTAAAAGAAGGTTCAACCACGTGAAGGTATTGGGATAGTGGGTTGTCGTTCAAGAAAGTTGGGAAGGTATTAGGTTCAATAGTATCCCATTTAATTAGGTCTGGCCAAATGAGAGTTAAAGGGTCAACACTTGGGTTTGTCTTGATTGGGCTTAAAGTGTATATCTCATTGTTGGAAGGTTCATACATTGTATCTTGAAGATCTCAGACATGGGCTTCTTATAAATGCTCTAAAGAAGAAGGATCAAAATCCTCCTCACTAGACTCCACTATGGTTTCTGTTGGATTAAAATCATGGGGATTAAACCTAGTGTTCGATTCTTCCATAGTAGGTCTCCATGAAGGGACATATGGCTTGCCTACCCATTGGTTTATTTCAATTTCTATGCTTGACACATTATTTGGACCCTCTTGACTAGAACCAGATGCTTGATTTGAAGTTGATTCTGCCATTAATCCTTTATTTTTGGTAGAGGCATAGGTATGAATGACATCAATACCCTTGTCTTGGCATGAATCATGTGATAGGGTCTCCCATTCCCATTCATTAGAATCCTCATCGCTATGAGATTCTAATTGTAGTATTTGATCATATACTTTGGGATAGTGTTTTTGTGTATATCCTTCTTCATGATATCCTAAACCTATTTTCTACTTGGAATCTTGCCATGTGGATTCTAGGGGTTCAACTTGCCCTTCATTTCTTGTGCCTAAGGGTCCTTGACCTTTGTACCCCATCTTTTTCATGATTGCAAAACCTTTACCATATTAATGAGTAGGGATGGTTATATTTTGAATGTGCTTAACGTGAGAACTTGATTCTTCATCCTTGTATAACCAATTCAGAATTTCATTGTCCTCTTCACTCATGGTGGATGATGTAATTTCCCTTACAAAGTTTTCATTATATTTATGAGGTAGAATTGGAGGTTTTCCAAAATACTTTGGTGATAAGGGTAGGTCCATCATGGATAAGGAGTATTCACCCACTCCTCGTTGTTTGATTTTGCATTGCTTATCAAAGTTTTTCATCATTTTATCCATCTTTTGATAATGGGCTTCTTTAGTATATTTTTGGACAACTTTGATAGAGTCTTCTTTTGCTTCTTCCATAGTATCATCCTCATTAACCTTCTCTTTTCCTTTAGTCGATGTAGTTTGGTTAATGAGTTTTGGAGTTTCTTTAACAACAATTTCTTCTTCCATCTTTTCTTTTCCTTTTAGAAAAGGGATGTCTTTAGAACTTTGGCCTTGTTCCATTTGATTGGGTATAGACCCTTCAATATTGTGTGGAACCAATGAGTCATTTATAGGTTTTTCATTATTACAATATTGGAAGGGATTGAGGTCTCCACTTACCATTATTTCTTGCCCTTGATATGGGAATTTTAGGATTTGATGGTAAGTTGAAGGAACAACCTGCATTTCACGGATCCATGGCCTTCCTAACAAAATATTATAAGTCAATTTTAGGTCCAATACTTGGCATATGGTCTCTTTTTACGTAGGACCAACTCTTATGGGCAAAACTATGACTCCTCTTGACGCTCTTTCTTCGTCATCGTAGGCTTTTATGGTTATCTTTTTCTTTGGGTCAATAGCCTCCTCCAAAAATCCTAAGGCTTTTACCAAGCTAAGGGTACAAATATTTAGGCCAACACCTCCATCTATAAGGACTCTTTTCACCCTATGCTTGTGGATCAACACTTCTATGTGTAAGGGTAGATTTTGGGGATGATTAAGAGACATATCATCTTGTTCGGAGAATGATAAGAAATGAGGTGAAATTAAATGCCCCACCATGTTTTGGAACTTGTCTACCTCCAAATTTAGAGGCACATTTGTTTCCAATAAGGCTTTTTCCAAGATATCCTTATGGATTGGTGATAGTTTGAGCAGCTCAAGAATAGAGATTTGAGCGGGAGTTCTTTGTAATTGGTCAACCAAGTTGTATTGTTTTGATGGTGATGTGGAAGCTTGGTTTGATATCACCACTTTTGGAGCATTATTAGGTATAACAATTTTTGATGCTTTCCCCCTAGTGACCACATTTGCTGATGCTTCTCTTGATTTGCCTTTTATTATAACAACATTTACACTTTGATCTTCTTCACTTATGTTATTTATTGTGTTGTCATAAGTGTGGGAAAAATTTACTTTTTCATTACCCTTTTTATGGTTTTGATTTGTATTAGATGACTCCCCATTTTCATGATTCAAAAAAGGGTTCTTGTAGGCTATGTGATCCCCATTGTTTTGAGGTCCTTCAATTTGGATGATGTCATTATTAATCAAATCTTGCACTAAGTGCTTCAATTTCATGCACTCATTGGTTGGATGACCTCTTTTTTGATGGTATTCACAATGATGAGATGCATTCCACCAATGAGGTTTGACTTCGGGTTCATAATTTGATATGTCTCGTAATGTGATAACTTGATTAGCCAACAAGGTTCTTAGTACATTCTCCAAAGGTTCACCCAAGGGAGTGAATTTCATTTTATTATAGCTGGAGTTTGATTTTGACTTATCCCAAGTCTTATTGTTGGAAGTGTTAGAATTTTTTCTATTATAATTATTGGGATTATATGGAGCTTTATTTTCTTGGTTAAAATTGTTTGAAGAATTCACTTCATAGGGTAGAATAAAACGGGTAGACTTCAATTTGTGTGACTCCACAACCCCATCATTCACAAGATTTTTATTATTACTTTTGTTCCATGATTTCGATTTATCATTGTGATTGTTGGATCCTTGATTAAAATATTTAGGAACATAATTATTGTTATTGCTGCTGTTATTGTTGTTGTTGGATTTATTGTCTTTAAATAATTTAATCTCACCTCTTTTGACCAAAACATCTTCAAGCTTAACTCCATTTTCAATAAGTTTTTCAAATGTTGGAGGACATTGAAGTTGTAATCGATAGTTCATTTCAGCGGTCAAGTTATTGGTGAAGATCTCCATCTTCTCTTTCTCTGGGATACTTCGTGGGTACCTTGCGAAAATGGTCCTCCACCTTTGTAGGAATCCTAAAAAGGACTCCCCATATTTTTGTTTGGTATCATATAACTTGAGCATGTTGATCTCATGCTCAATGTTTTAAGAGTAATGGGTTATGAATTTGGAGGCTAACTCCTCAAAAGACTTTATTCCGGGAGTTAATTTTGAAAACCACTCCATTTCTAGACCTCCTAAGCTTCTAGGAAAGAGTCATTAGATAAGTGTCATTGTGCATGAACTCTATGCTTAGGGTGCAAAATTACCTTAAATGGTCTTGTGGATCTATTTTACCCATGTATTTATCATATTTGGGAAAGATAGTATTAAAAGGAAAAGATACCATTGCTAAGATTTTGTCAAAAGGAAAAGGACACAAAGCTTCTATGGAAAAGGCCTTAGGTTCAACTGACTTCTTCATGTTATCTATTTGTTCTTGAAAGGGCTTAATCTACCTAGTCATGACGTTCATAGGATCATCTTGGTGTTGGTCTTTCCTAAGTTGGTCAATGTCAAAGTCGTAGGGCAGCTTTACCCACTTTTGTGCTAGGCTTAGGAAGAACTTCTCCCTATCTTTGTCTATTAATTTTTCCATCACCTGTAGAAAATCATTATCTTGGGCAGCTTTCTCAACCCTTTCCTCAAGTGTCTCCTTAGGGTTATAGTTGGCATTATTGATATTGTGATAGGCTGAATTCATATCACCCATCTCTTCAATTCTTGGTTCAAATAGGTTTGTGAAAATTTCTTCTTGGTTAGGATCTTTGAACATACTTTGGTACTCCACTTCTTGCCTTGGGTTTGCAAAGATAGTGCTATCGCTTGGTAATGATCCCCTATATGTTTGTGACCGCATGGAAATTGACATCCAAAAAGGATTCATTTTTGGAATTTATCCTTGATATGAGAGTTGTTGATTTTATTATTGAGGAGATTTAAAAATATAAGATGCTTTTCAATGGATATCTCTCACTTGTTTATGTATTTCAAACACAACAACCACACATTCACTTGTCTCTTTTACCCACTTAAACACAAAATTTTTGATTTGTAGAACGTTGCCATGAGTTTTTCACAAGAAAACACTTCAAGCACCTACCTAGCACAAGATTTGGTTTGTAAACATGGCTCTAGAAGGTGGTCTTTTCTACTTTATCAAGGTTTTAGTATATATTCCGTTCAAATAGACTTCAATCTCTCATCCTCCAAGGAGGCTTCCCACACGCACCAAAGTATGATTTTGCACAATCCATGAGGACTACTAGAGGAAGGTTGAAAAATTAAAATCCATTTGTCATGTACCCTATTAAGGATATATGTGTTTCATTTTAGAGTGGGTTGGATTCCCATGAAAAAAGTGAGTGTATCCCACTTTGGGCTATCCCTCTCACTGGCCTCATTAAGGCAAACTTGGGAGGTGAGCCCACTATTGCTCTAGCATATATATGAAAAACAAGAAATGAACTTAGGCCGACAAGTTTGGGAGTTTGGTTCACTCAAAGAGTGAAGAGCATATCCCTATTGTCTTTCTTTGTTCCACACACTTAAACACACATTTGTTCTTTCCCAATCTCTTGATAAGGAGATTCTTAAAATTGAAGTGTGAAATTCATTTCCTATTTTATCTCAAGTTTATATCCAAATGAAATGCCACAATTTAATCAAATGCAAGCTTGAATAGAGAAATACCTTTTTCTTGTAGCTAACTGAAGTTAGGGGCATTTTAAAGGAATTTCATTATTTTCAACTCACCTTGGCAATAGCTCCTTCCAAGTGTGTTTGTCCTCTAGTAAGTTAGTCAACACTAACAATCACAATGAGGGGAAACCAAAATCGAACTTGACAAAGAAAATATTTATGTAATGAATTTTAAGTACTCCAATTGCAAATTTTCAAAAAGTTTGAACTAAGGGCTAAAGATCCAATTAAGGGAGACAAATTTTTGTTTATAAGCTTCAATTACAGCAAGGTATTTTTGATATACCTGATTGTTCTCCTCTTGTGTTAACTCAAGAACAACCTTGATATGTTCTATGTTTTCCTTTTTGATTTTCTTAGCTAGTGCCTTCCCTTCTTTGTTGAACCTAGTTTTTGGTTTCTACACTTTTGGATGCCTGTTCATTTACATTCAAAACGTACAAATAGAGAGTTAGATGACAACATTAATCAATCTGCAAGTAAATTAAGACAAAAAAATGAAAGCGACATTGTCCAGCAAATAGGTGATATTAAATTGTTTACAGCCGTAAGTTAACTATTAGCAAGTGACACTAAAAAGTGCAACAGGTGACACAGAAACTTTAATAGGCATAAAAAATTTACTGATAAGCGCAAACAATATTTTTAGAAGCATAAATAGATTAATTCAAAGTGACACTTTAAGAATAGCAAGTGTAAGAGAATGATACTAGGCGTGACTTGTTATCCAAAATGCTCCACAAAGCTTAATCACATGCGACAACTAATTATCAGTAGGTGACACTTCTTCACTCATAGGCGTAACTTCTTTATGTAAAGGAAATACAACTTTATCATGTAGGCATGATTTCTTCAATCATAGGTGACAACAAAGAATTTAAGACAGAATAGAAAGTGTTAACCAGGCATAAAAATTTAGCAAATAAGTGGTGATATAGATCTTGTAGGCATCATCCAAATGATTACAGGCATGACTGAATTGGCCATAGTCATGATTTAACCTGTTTCCTACAAAAATTCCACAGAAAATAGTAGATACAAGTATACAAAAGATGATCCAAATGATAAAAATGATAACATGAGGCTTACTGCCCCATGGTGGGTGCCATTTTGTATACAAATAAATTTACCTTCATAGAATTAGGGTTAATCATCAACAATAAGTGAAATAATAACTAAATACAACCATAATTGAGCAATAATTTAATAAAATCAATGATTAATTGAGCATCCTATGGCTCTCTAACTAAGATGTTAATGAGTGAGCTCTCAGCAAGCTCTCACTAATGATAGTCCTAGAATGAGAATGATGAAGATGAAACAATACTAAAGCTAACAATTATCAAGATAAATGCTAAAATTTCTCTCAAATGCTTTTCTAAATTCAAATTGCAAGAGGTTTGATGCAATTCTCAGATAGGTTGTTGATGAATTATGAAGGATTTTAGCCTCCCTTTTATAGATTTTCCAATGGTAGGGGGTGTAGTTGTGTTTAATCATGATTGAGTTGGGGTTAAGTCTTTGGTTCCACCCTTTGAAGAAAAAGAAAAGTTTGTGTCCTCAAAGCTTGGGACAAGTAGACAAGATGGATGGTTAAGATTCCTTTTCACTTTGAGTGAATGAGATTCAATTGGGCTTGATCCATGTGAATGCCTTTCCTCAAATTTCATTGGTTGTTTGATTTTCCTCTCCTTTTGGTTTGTTGAGAGTAATTGATTTTTATTAATTGATTTAATTGATTTATTTTAGCCATGTACCCCTTGAATGGGTTGAATTTAATTTAATCCAATACTATACAATTAATTAATTAATTGTATTTTGATTTGATTGCACTTGATTAAAATGCTCTCAATTTTGATTGATATTGAATTAGGACTTGATTTTAATTTTGATTGGCTAATTGTGCATTTTGATTCAATTGATTCAATTATTTCCCTGATTTGCTTTGATTTCACTTGATTTGCTTTGAATTATCGTTAAATTGTCTTTGTCCATTTTTAGGTGATTACAGTAACCTATGTTGGGTATTGGATATGTTATGTAAGGTTGAAAGGGTGTTTGAATCCCTTTTTTATTTGTTTGGTGTTTGGGTATCTTGAGTGTAAAATTCACTTTTCCGTCACTGTTGACCTACTAGGGAAACAATTAGGCCTAGTAGACTTTAAAGGGGTTTGGGGTGTTGGGTATTGCATAAAACTAAAAAAATTGTTGAATATTATTAAATCAACCTTTTTAAGATCAAAACCAACCTTCTTGGTTCTTGGGAAAGGGTGTGAGTCTATGGTGTGGTTTGGACTATTTGGAAGCCTTGGGGCTTGAGAAGCCTTGTGAGGGCTTGAAACTTTGTAACTTTGATAAGTGGGAGTAGGATCTCCACCAAAACCTTCAAAATCTACATCAAAATGGGCTCCAACAAGGGTTGAGCCTAGTATTTTGTTATTGGAATATTGTTGATCATGACAAGGTGTACAATCCCTGCATCAAACATGTCATTATATGTTGGAAATATTCAAGACTAGCCAAGTTACTGAGAGGGGAGGGGTGAATCAGTAACTTCAAATTTTTTTACAAATTGCAGATCTTAACAGTATTCCAAATAACATTTAGATCAATAAGCTAACTGCATGCATGAGTAATAGAAAGAATAAAACATTCATAACACTTTGAACACAAAGATTTGGTTACCCAGAAACCTTCCAAATAGAAAGTAAAATTGGGGTGGGGATGATACCCACAAAACTTCAATACTGCAGTATAAAGTTGGCCAGTTAAGGCTTACAATGATCACTTCTGATGATCTTCCCTATTAGGAGAAAATAGGACTGCTAGGTCAACCTTGTTAGAGGATTTACAAACATACAATGAAGTATGCACTCGGTTAAGAGATTTTACAAAAGACTGTTAAGTCTACCCGGTTAAAGGATTTCAAGCTGATTCACCCATTAGGATGAAATAGTAGATCTCTTGCTTGCAACTGTACTTGCTAATTGAGATTCTTTGATGTATTGATCACCTTCTATGATAGATATGTCTCTGCTACTCCTTATACTGCTGTAGCCCTTTGTAATTCACCTATCTCTACCTTTCTTCTCTTTTTCACATATTACTACACTTTTGATATGATACAAAACATTGCTTATATATCAATCCAAAATAATTACAAAGTCAGCTACTAAAATACAAGTCAACACAAGTATTACTGAGTCGGCCCTGATGTAGTTAAAAAGTTCCTACAAACTAACTCGGGGACTTTCTGATACTCGGCATCCACTGCAATACTTGGCATCATCATGCACTCGATAGGGGTTGGAGGCTCAGTCCATACTAACCACTCGGTCATAGTTTTGAACTCGGTATACACTGGAGACTCAGTAGATACAGTGTCACTCGATAGAAACTGAATTCCCTATTTACTATGCTGGCACTCGGTAAAAATTGCTCATCTCATCACTCGGTAATGATAACTCGGTAAGCACTGTGAAGCTCGGTCTGCTCGGTAAGCACTGTTATGCTCGGATTGCTCAGTAAACACTATGAAGCTTGGTAAGCACATAGAATCTAAATAAGTGTTGTCACTAATGACAAACATACTTAATGCCAACAATCTCCCCCTTTGGCATTAGTGACAAAAAACACTTATTGCCCAAAACTTATATACAAAAATCATGCTGAATCTATTTTTTATTTTTCAAAATTTATCTTTGTCAATCTATTGTATATACATATCATGTGTTGTAGATATACATTTCATGTCTCCCCCATATAGTATACATTTATACAAGTATCTTATATCTCCTATATCTCCTGTTCTCATATCTCTTCTCATATCTCCCCCATTCATCACATACTCTCCCCCTTTTTGACAATAATGCCAAAGGTGTATATACAAATATTTTACACGGAGATGCCAAAATGTGAGAGAAAATTAGAATTTACCTTGCCAATCAGTGCTAGAGTTCTATCCCAATTCTCTTGCAGAATCTTGCATGTATGGAGTGCAACTTGGAATTCTACAGAGAGTTCAATCATGTGATCTGCAATTGAAAAATGATTGTCATGGATCAATGTTTTTGAGTGTGCAATATGCTTCTGCATTGTATCCATGATGGGAAGGATCATGTTCTGAATATCTATTAATGTTGACTTGATCCTTGCATCTTCTCTCAATAACTCTGACTGCTTATCAGATAGGAATCTAACTTTCATATGATGTGCAGAGCTCGAACTAGGTTCAAGTTGCAACTTCTGTGCACTGATCTTCAGATCCTCATCAATCTTATTCAATTTGTCCTTAACTTCCTTAGAGAACTTGGCAACATTACATACCTTGACAAAAAATGATGTTACCTTGGAATAGGAGGATTCAATGTTAGTCAAAACTGAAGATAACTCGGCTTGATTTATAGCTATTTGCTGAGCAATATGCTCAAGCACTTTATTGTCAAACTTCTTCTCAGCCTTTTCAAGCAACTTTTCTTGACCAAAAGAGTCCTCATTGAACTTAGTTACTACCTCTGCCAACTGTAACAAAATGTGTTGAGAGGAATCAACTTCAACACCTATTGCTTTTGTCAAAATATTCTTGGCATCCTCAATGATCTTATATTCCTTATCTCTTTCCTCTTTTAGTTTCTTTTTCTTTACTTTCTTCTAGAGGAGTTCACCAACCAATTGCATTTGATCTGCAGAAAGATTTGCAAAATCTAATTGAGGAATTTCTATCTTCTCATCCAAATCTATATTTTCTTCTATATCTTTACTCCTGCTCAAAAATCTTATGCTCGGTTGAACCTTAGGTCCAACTATCATTGTACTTAATGCCTTTGAAGTAGAAGTTATTGTAGACACAGTAGGACTTATAGTGAAAAATGATAAACTTCCAACTAATGGAATGCTCACTGGAAGACTTTGTAAACCCAAAACTGAAGTATTTATAATTGTAGAATAAAAAATTGAGTACTTACTGAAGTGTCCAAAACTAAAGTACTTGCTGCCAAGGAACTCAAAATTGTAGAAGGTACTGAAGTAGATGCTGGAAACTGCAACTCGGTGAATATAAGAATTCATACTACTCTGACTATACTTGATAACCACATGAAATTTGGTTACTCCCGACCTTGCTTGATGGTAACTGATACCGACCTTCTTAGTGATCCTATTGTATGTTGCATACTGATTTGGATCTTTCTTCCTTTCAATTCTGGAACTATTTTGGAATATGTCTATGAAGATACAGTTCCAGTGCTTTCTTGGAGACTTAGTTGGAATTGATAGAGCCACCCTCTTCATGAGTGACTTCATTACTTGGACTGGTTTGCTCGGTAGGTTTAGGAATCCACTGTTGTCTCATCTGCTTCCTAATGCTATCTGCTTTAGCTTTCTTTTCATCTTCAACTCTGCCTGTATTCATGCAATTTTTAGCTATATGACCAAGTTCAGTGCATGTATAACATCTTATGGTAGTATCCCTTTTTCTCAAGTGATGTCTTACACAATTTATGGCAATGTGTCCATATTCTCCATAGTAATGACACCTACACCAAATGTTGTAATCCCAACCAAATATTTCTTTCACAATTTGTTCTGCTGGATTGGATGTTTTAGATCTGCATTCTGATGCCTTGTGACCTTGTTTGTTACAATTGTGACATTTGCCTTCAAATCTTGGTTTCTCTTTGCATTCATTTGCTTTATGAACATGCTGATTGCAATTGTAGCATTTTCTATTAAATTTTGCTTTTCCATTGCTCCAACATTTGTTTGAAGTATGACCTATTTTTCCACAGTGATTACAAGTAGGTTTCTGATTCTTTTGAGTACCTTGATTGGAGGATTCACCTTCCTCT
The DNA here is from genome assembly GCA_027943335.1 of Chamaecyparis obtusa. NCBI lineage: Eukaryota > Viridiplantae > Streptophyta > Pinopsida > Cupressales > Cupressaceae > Chamaecyparis > Chamaecyparis obtusa. The sequence continues at coordinate 83,446 of BSBK01004225.1, forward strand.
TTGCATCCAAGTCCTGCTTTTCCTTTTTGCTTATGCAGCTGATTCATATCTTCTTGAGATTTCATCATTCTCTCATTGATTTGCCTTTTAGTGTTTAGGTCATTCACCAATCTTAAACTAATTTTCTTTTCAGATCTCAGCTCCTCTATTATCCTCCTTTCATTTTATGATCTCAGAGTCAAGATTTCTTCATTTTCATTGGAGACTTGATCAATAAGGTTTTCTAGTTGAAGAGTTTGATTCTGGATTTCATTGTTCTTTCCATCTATTTCATCTTTCATCTTATTTCTTTGTTCTGAGATTTCACAAAATCTTGTTGACTGAATTTCCTTTTCTCTTTTCAATTTTCTTACTTCTTCTTGTAGAGATCCATTCTTTTCTAGGAGTTCTTTGATTGCATTGTTTGCTTCATCTGAGCTTCTTGAAGGGAAAAAATCTTCAATCTTTTCTTCAACATACTGGTGGTCATTCATTTGATTTGAAAGTTCCTTCCTTCTTTTTAGGGATTGGGAAAGATGCTCTTTTGCTTCCTTGAGTTGAGCTATGGCCATTTTAAAATCTAGCTTTTCATTTTCAATTACTTTGTTAAGTCTGAATATCTCCATTGTCCTGAATCTTTTCTCAAGCTGTCAAGCTTTATCTTGAGAACCACAAAGCTCTGATACCAATTGTTGGAAATATTCAAGACTAGCCAAGTTACTGAGAGGGGAGGGGTGAATTAGTAACTTCAAAACTTTTTACAAATTGTATATCTTAACAATATTCCAAATAACATTTAGATCAATAAGCTAACTGCATGCATGAGTAATAGAAAGAATAAAACATTCATAACACTTTGAACACAAAGATTTGGTTACCCAGAAACCTTCCAAATAGAAAGTAAAATTGGGGTGGGGATGATACCCACAAAAATTCAATACTGCAGTATAAAGTTGGCTAGTTAAGGATTACAATGATCACTTCTGATGATCTGCCCTATTAGGAGCAAATAGGACTACTAGGTCCACCTTGTTAGAGGATTTACAAACATACAATGAAGTATGCACTCGGTTAAGAGATTTTAAAAAAGACTATTAAGCCTACCCGGTTAAAGGATTTCAAGCTGATTCACCTGTTAGGATGAAATAGTAGATCTCTTGCTTACAACTATACTTGCTGATTGAGATTCTTTGATGTACTGATCACCTTCTATGATAGATATGTCTTTGCTGCTCCTTATACTGCTGTAGCCCTTTGTAATTCACCTATCTCTACCTTTCTTCTCTTTTTCACATATTACTACACTTTTGATATGATACAAAACATTGCTTATATATCAATCCAAAATAATTACAAAGTCAGCTGCTAAAATACAAGTCAACACAAGTATTACTGAGTTGGCCCTGATGTAGTTACAAAGTTCTTGCAAACTAACTCGATGAATTTTTGATACTCGGCATCCACTGCAATACTCGACATCATCATACACTCGGTAGGGGTTGGAGGCTCGGTCCATACGAACCACTTGGTCATTGTTTCAAACTCGATATACATTGGAGACTCGGTAGATATAGTGTCACTCAGTAGAAACTAAATTCCCTATTTACTATGCTGTCACTCAGTAAACACTGCTCATCTCATCACTCGGTAATGATAACTCGGTAAGCACTATGAAGCTCGGTCTACTCGGTAAGCACTGTTCTGCTCGAATTGCTCAGTAAACACTGCAAAGCTCGGTAAGCACATAGAATCTGAATAAGTGTTGTCACTAATGACAAACATACTTAATGCCAACAATTATAGTCTTATCAGGGAGACACATATCATTAATAATAGTGAATCATCATGATTAAATATTACAAACATGTATTTACTCAATGGGACTATGATGACATGGGTGATTCAGTCACCCTATCATGGTTAACAAGGTTCTCAGATGATCAACATTATCATACAAATGGAAAATAAAGGACAATCAAAGTGAAATGAGATGAAGGGAAAATATAATTTAGGAACCATAAGCATGTTGTCAAATGATAGAGATGGAGCAGTTAGGGACACCAAGAGGCAACTATAGAATAATTGTTGCTACAAGACAATATACTACTACACGATTACAATATTTAGCTACAGTCAGTGAGTTTTGTAACTGCAAAGCCCACATTTAAGATACTAGATTGGACATTACACAAGATTCTTATCCTCCATGAAAATTAACTATTTTTTTATATATATATATTTTAAATAACATACCATTTTAAATAAACCAACAATTTAAGATCCTACTTGTTATAATGTTTGTCTATAATACAAGAGGAAAATGAAATAACTTTAAACAATAGCTTGCCTTAATATTCAAATATCAATCATAATATTTTGTCAATAGTTAACATGGAATTCAAACCTAAAGTAGAAGGAAAAATTTAGTGCAATCATTGAAACCTATTTTCAAGATAAGAGGGACTATTTTGAGTTTTTAATTTCAAAATTTGAAATATATTTTCTTGAAACCTGATTTCATAACAAGGAAAAGTAAAGTTTCATAGCACTCACCTCAAGTTTAGCAGGACTACTAATATGAATAACATGCACATAATCTTTGAATTTGGCATAATCACTATCTACATTGTCTTCTCCTTTTCATTTTTCTTGCATATGTTTTCTCTGCATGTGATTTAAACATCATGCAAAAGTTAATATAAGTGAAGTAAAGAATGAAAAAGCTATAATTTTTTTTCCATAACAACTATTATATTACCTCAACTTCAACACAACTATGACTATTCCAGAAAAAGAGCTAGTAGTTATAGTTGTGAGAGAAAAATAAATAATTGAAATAGTAAAAGGAGCAGATAAGGAAGGATATGTCTTGATTCAAAACCCAAAGGACATAATAGTAGTAGACAAATATAAATAAGTACCACAGGAAGTTCAAAAACTTCTTGAAGCTTCTCCAAAAGGTATAGATTCATCTATATCAAGCTTATAACTAGTGAACCATTGAATAAAGTCATATCAAACTTGAGGTAACAACTGTTGATTTATCTAGAAGATTGCTAGATAATAACAAGTATAGGCTTAGTTACTTTTCAACAATACCACTTGAAGCCTTGCAATGTTGAGAGTGGGATAAAGGGTGCATTTGAGACCCTAGATAAGGAACAACCTTATTGAGATTCAATTTGTTTTGAGAATAGTTTTATATTCTATACTAAAAAGGGCCAACCACGTGAAGGTGGAAGCTCATCCCCCCCCTAACATCACTCTAAATTCCCCATTAACATCTAACATGCATTAATTATTTCATCCATTAATAAAATGTAACATGTCATTGATGTCAACACAATGTTATTCTGGAGTTTAGCAGAGAAGCAGACACAGTTTTGTTTTGCACACATGTTATATTGAAAATTGAGTTATGCACAATTGATGGTATGTTCTTTGGTGTGTTATTAACCTATGGTTAAGAGCACAAAAATAAATTCATTTATTCATGCAAGTTATAAGCATTTTGGTGGAAGCAGTATTCTGGCAATGTTACTGAGTAGCGATTTTTGGTAATCAGAGGATATCTCCTAATCGGGATGGAATCTGATTCTGCGCAATTAAAGGGAAGTTTGAGACTCATTGGTGGTGATTTGGTTCACAATGCAAACTTTGAGGTCACATGATTGGAAAGTTATTATATCTGGAAGCTGACAGTTTTTATGTAATTTTGATGTAGCGTGTTGAAATTATTATTTTTTATTTGCATGCCAACTCATTTGTAATTATTTGAGTGTGGTATAAAGGAAGGAATGTTTTCCTTGTTTTTATGGGATTTTAATAGTTGTGATATGAAATTGTGAAAGTTGTGATGCAAATATATGCATGAGGTGAAGAATAGAGCTAATTCAGTGGTGAAGGAAGACTTGTGAAGTACAAAGATCTGGATTTGTGATCTTGTGTAGCAGAGAGTGTAGTTTTGGCATAGTGTGAAGGAGGTAACATATTTCATATTATTCTATTGAATAATCCTAAGATCTGTTGGATAGTGAGTTCAGAGATCTTGCCTTGAAGTTGTTTGGGGAGTGGGTCCTTCTATCTTCCATAACTCCTAACAGGGTTAGAATCTTTTAACAGGGATTCAAAATCTCCTAAAAAAGATTCATATGTACTGACTGTATTTTATAAGACTCCTAACAGGGTCCATCCTTTCACAAGGAACTTTCATATTAGTGTATCATTTTTTGGGCATCATTCCCACTGGGGTTTACTCTTTGATCAAGAGGTTCCCTAGTTAACATATCTTGTGTTATTATGTCATTGTGTATGATTATCTTTCTATGGTTGGTTAATGCATTGATTATATGGTTTAAAGCTATTGAAGTTGATATTGAAGTTGGTAAATGGTTTAATTATCAGATAACTAATTCACCCCCCCCCCCTCTCAGTTATCTTGGGGGTCTTTTCTTTCTAACAATTGGTATCAGAGCAACAGGTCCTTGAAAGAGAAGCTCAACAACTTAAGGAGGTCTATGGAAAATTTTAGGAAAGAAAGCCCTAAGTTTGATGGAGTAAATTTTGACAGCTAGAAAGAAAAGATGAAGACACATCTCTTGTGTTTAGGAGCAAGTTATTGGTTGATTACAAAGAATGAAAGGACTATAATTGAAGAAGACAATCTTGAAACAAGTACTAAAGATGAGGTAGATCTATTCATGTGTAACATACTTGCAAGAGAAGCACTTTTATCAGCACTTCCAGAGAATGAATACAGTCAGGTAAAAGGTTTAACTAGATCTTATGATATTTGGAAAGCTTTACATTCTACTTTTGAAGGTGATGAACATGCAAAGAAAGCTAGGTTACATAATTGGATTTGTGCATTTGAAGACATAAGAATGATGGAAGATGAATCTGTTAGAAGCTATATTGGTAGGATGTCAGAAATTGTTGTAGGAATAAAGTCTTGTGGAGGTGAAAAGATAGAGAATGAAGTAATATGGAAGATTTTGAGAACATTGACACCGGTATTCAGGAAGACTACACAAATGATTGAACAAGTGATACCTTGTACACCAAAATTTTCAAGAGAGACTCTTCTTGGAAGTTTGGAAGCAGCAGAGATGAATTTGAGATTATTAGGAGAACTACCTAGAGTGGAGACAACATTCAGTGCTCTTAGCATCAGACCTACTTTGTCTAGAAGTACAAGTGTGAATGGAGATTATGCTAGTAGTAGAAGATCCAAATCTGATGAAGATAAGAATATTGAAGAAGGTATTGCCTTGCTTGTGAAAAGAGAACCAAATGGTAAGAAAATCTTTAAATGTTGGATATGTTAAGAATATGGTCATTTTGGATCTAAGTGTCCTAAGAGAGTTAAGAAGTATAGAAACAATTTTAAGCATAGAAGATCTAAAGAATGTTATTATGGAAATGATGAAGAAATTAAAGCAGGAATTGAAAGACATTTGAGTGACAATGATAATGATAACTTTGATGACATAGGATTTGTAGCAATTAAGGAAGAAAATTCTGAATCTAATGTTAAGGAAGAGAAAGCCTTAGTTTCCCAAGTTGAAAAGAAAGCTGATTGGATTATAGAGAGTGGTTGTTCACATCATATGACTGGTGATAAAGGATAGTTCATAAAGTTTAACAATTATGATGAAGGAGTTGTTAGAGTGGTAACAATGCACCTTGTTTGATTAAAGGTATAGGATCTATTACTCTTGATGGAAAGACTAATACTGATGAAGTTTACTTTGTTGATGGATTGAAACATAATCTTTTGAGTGTTGGATAGTTAGTGGATAAAGGATATCAAGTTTGGTTTACTGAGAAAACTTGTGTGATTAAGGATAAAGATGGAAATTTGATTTGAACAGGATCTAGAACAAAGGTAATGTATTTCAGTTGAACCCTACTGAGATGACATGTTTGATGACTAAGATTGATGATAGTTGGTTATGGCATAGAAGGTTCTATCATATAAACTTTGATAATATTGTGAAAGTAAGTTCTACACTTGCAATAAGAGATTTACCTAAGATTATGAAGCCTACTAACATGATTTGCAAGGAATGTGTGATGGCTAAGTAGAAAAGGAGTTCATTTCCTAGCAAGAAGTTCACATCTACAAAGTTGGAGATTGTTCATACATACTTGAGAGGTCCTACTAGGACTAGAGGATTCTATGGAGAAAGGTATTTTATGATTCTTGTTGATGATTTTACAAGAATGATGTGGATTGCATTTTTGAAAGAAAAATCTGAAGCATTTGATAAGTTTAAGGTCATGAAGAATAAAGTTGAGAATGAATCAGGAATGAGGATTAAATGTTTGAGATCTGATAGAGGTGGAGAATTTACATCTAAAGAGTTTAACACCTTTTGTGAAGTAAATGGTATTAAGAGACAACTTTCAACCCCTAGAACACCTGAACAAAATGGAATTCTAGAAAGAAGGAACAGATCAGTGACTGAAGTAGCTAGAGCTATGTTGTTTGAAGGTGATTTGGAAAAGACATTTTGGAGAGAAGTAGTGAATACAATAGTATATATAGTGAATAGAGTACAAATCAGAGCAGACACAGACAAGAAACCTTATGAATTATGGTTTGGACATGCACCCTTAGTTAAGTATTTTAGAATTTTTGGAAGAAAATGTTATATTAAGAGAGATGATGATATAGAAAAGTTTGATCCTAGAAGTGATGAAGGAATTTTTCTTGGATATTCTTTGAAAAGCAAAGCATATAGATGTTACAATAAGAGAACTAAGACTATTGTTGAAAGTGCAAATGTAAAAGTTGATGAGAAGTTTAAAATTTAGGAAAGAATGCTTGATTATGAATTTGATGAAGGAACTAACCCTCAGCCTAACATTGAAACTACTAAACAATTTTTTGAGACTGACAGTGAATTGTTGAATGAAAGTCATGCTGAAGAAAACAAAGAAGAATCTATAGTTGAAGAAAGATCAGTGACTATGACACCTAATAGGTATATATCAAGACATCATCCTGTTGAACAAGTGATTGGAAGTTTGGATAGAGGAGTTATGACTATAAAGAAGGTACATTTATGTTTGATTTCTCAAATTGAACCTAAGTCTACTAATGAAGCTTGTGAAGATGAACTTTGGATTAAAGCTATGAAAGAAGAATTGGATCAGATTGAAAAGAACAAGACATGGGAATTGGTCCCTAGACCTAAAGACAAAAATGTGATTGGAACTAAATGGGAATTCAGGAACAAGATGAATGAACAAGGAGAAGTAATTAGAAACAAAGCAAGATTGGTATGTAAGGGATACTCACATCAAGAAGGAATTGACTATGAAGAGACTTTTTCCCTTGTGGCAAGACTTGAAGCAGTGAGAATATTTTTGGCTTATGCAGCATTTAAGAAATTCAAAGTGTATCAGATGGATGTGAAGTTAGCATTTCTAAATGGTGAATTAGAAGAAGATGTCTACATTGAGCAGCCTGAAGGTTTTCCTTTGACTCAAGAAGGAGACATGGTATGTAAACTAAAGAAAGCATTGTATGGACTAAAGCAAGCACCTAGAACTTGGTATGCTAGATTGGATAAGTATTTGTTAAAATTGAGATTTACAAAAGGAACAACTAATAGTAACTTATACACAAAAGAAATTGAGAATGGATTGTTAGTTATAGTTTATTTTGTTGATGACATTATTTTTGGAGGAGAAGATGAAGCTAGTGACAAATTTGCTGATGAAATGAAGACAAAATTTGAAATGAGTATGATTGGAGAAATGAAATACTTTTTGGGATTATAGATAACACAAAACAAAGATGGTATCTTTGTAAGTTAGACAAAGTACTTGAATGATTTGTTGAAAAGATTTGGTATGGAGAATTGTAAACTAGTTGGAACACCTATGGTTACAGGACATAAACTATCTAGTAAAGATGAGACACCAGCAGTTGAGCAAAAGAAATACAGATCCATGATTGGTGGATTGTAGTACTTGACACACACTAGACTAGATATACAACATTCAGTTGGAATGGTAGCAAGATTTCAAGCTAAACCTAGAGAGTCACATTATGCAGCAGTAAAGAGGATATTGAGATATCTTAAAGGCACAATGGATTATGGTATGAAACTTCTGATGATTTTACCCTATGTGCATATGCTGATGCTGATTGGGGAGGCAACATTGATGATAAGAAAAGCACCAGTGGTGGAGCCTTTTTTCTTGGAGGAAGATTAGTTTCTTGGTTGAGCAAAAAGAAGAATTGTATCTCATAGAGTACAGTAGAAGAAGAATATGTAGCAGCAGCAAATGATTGTAATCAGATAATTTGGATGAAGCAGATGTTGATGGACATTGGAATAAAGTTTGATGAGCCTATTGTCATACATTGTGACAATACAAGTATAGTTAGTATGTCAAGAAATCTGGTTTTACATTCTAAAACTAAGCATATAGAGATCAAGTATCATGCTGTAAGAGAGAAAGTTGCTGAGAAAAGAAGCCAGACTGGAGTACATAAGCACAAAGGAGCAGATAGCAGATATATTTACAAAGCCTTTGCCTAAGGATACATTTGAGTATTTGAGAGGTATGCTTGGGGTTATGCCCTAGCCTACTTTTGAATAATGATGTAGTTGGTTGCTTCCATCCAATGGAATATGGCCCTATCTATTTTCTGGATTGGATGTTAGTACTTCCTCTATGGAGGAGTATGTGTATCTGAGCTGAGTCATGAGGACTCTTGTGAATATATTTTCTGAATAGTGTCTTTTGACATTGAGCTCTTGTTTGACATAGTGATGGAATTTCTATCATTGATGTCAATGGGGGAGAGAATCATGAAAAACATTGAGGAACTACATTTGTTGGAAAGATTGAATAGGAAAATGAAGCAAGATTTGATTGATGAATATTAGCAGAGCAGTTGAGCAGAAGTGATTGGATTTTTGGAACATTGGATGTTTTCATCTATGTTTCCATCAATTCCAATGGGGGAGATTGTTAGGAATGAATGATGAAGCCTTTGGCAGTCATTTTGTAGCAGTGGTTGTTGCATTCATGGCTATGATTGTCATTGATGTCAACACAGTGTTATTCTGGAGTTTAGCAGAGAAGCAAACAGAGTTTTGTTTTGCGCACATGTTATATTGAAAATTGAGTTATGTGAATTTTATGGTATGTTCTTTGGTGTGTTATTAACCTATGGTTAATAGTGCAAAAAGAAATTCATTTATTCATGAAAGTTATAAGCATTTTGGTGGAAGTAGTATTCTGGCAATGTTCCTGAGTAGCGGTTTTTGGTAATCGGAGGATATCTCCTAATCAGGATGGAATCTGATTCTATTCAGTTAAAGGGAAGTTTGAGACTCATTGGTGGTGATGTGGTTCATAGAAAAAAATTTGAGGTCACACGATTGGAAAGTTATTGTATTTGGAAGCCGACACTTTTTATGTAATTTTGATGTAGTGTGTTGAAATTATTATTTTGTATTTGCATGTTGACTCATTTTTAATTATTTGAGTGTGGTATAAAGGAAGGAATTTTTTCCTTGTTGTTATGGGATTGTAATAGTTGTGATATGAAATTGTGAAAGTTGTGATGCGAATATATGCATGAGGTGAAGAATAGAGCTAATTCAGTGGTGAAGGAAGACTTGCAAAGTACAGATATATGGATTTGTGATCTTGTGTAGTAGAGAGTGTGGTTTTGGCATAGTGTGAAGGAGGTAACATATTTAATATTATTCTATTAAATAATCCTAATATCTATTGGATAGTGAGTTCAAAGATCTTTCCTTGAAGCTGTTTGGGCAGTGGGTCCTTCTGTCTTCCATAACTCCTAATAGGGTTAGAATATTTTAACAGGGATTCAAAATCTCCTAACAGAGATTCATATGTACTGAATGTATTTCATAAGAATCCTAATAGGTTCCATCCTTTCATAAGGAACTTTCATATTAGTGCATCATTTTGTGGGCATCATTCCCACCGGGGTTTACTCTTTGATCAAGAGGTTCCCTAGTTAACATATCTTGTGTTATTGTGTCATTGTGTATGATTATCTTTCAATGGTTGGTTACTGCATTGATTATATGGTTTAAAGCTATTGAAGTTGATAAATGGTTTAATTATCAAATAACTAATTCACCCCCCCCCTCTCAGTTATCTTGGGAATCTTTGCTTTCTAAAAAACTATAGAAGAATCAGAGAGAGATTCCCATTCATACACATGTGAGTCCGTATCTGAATCCTGAATGGGATGTTTACACCAAGCATGTTTATGATGTCTAGATGTGGAAGCTCTAATGTGACCAAGGGTAACACCTTCTTGAATGCCACTCGTGTATTGATGTTCTTGAATAGGATCTTCAACAGTGGATTCCTCTTGTTCTAGGCCTGAAACTATTGGATGGGAAACTAGAGTATTTGAATCTCCCCAAAGGAGATTAGTGGAAGGGACCCAATCTTCACACATGTCCTACTAGTTTGTCAAATTGGGCATATACTTTATTTCATCCTCACTATCCGTCTCACCAAGGGTAGGAACATGGTTCTTGTTCTAATTTTTGAAACCTAGGCCAACCATGTTTTTAGACTTGCAGCCAAAAAGAGCATGATCAAGAGGTTCAACTCTAGCATCTAATCTATGATTGAGAGGACCATATCCTAGATAGTCCATACTTTTGACAAGAGTTTACCCTCTTCCATATGCCTTAGGAGAGGGAGAGAAGTTCTCATTGTGTATGTACTTATCTTCTCTATAAATCCAGTCCTTAATAGCTACCTCTTCTTTTTCATCCTAGATAGGCATCGAGGACTCCACAAATGTACCAAACAAAGTCATGGCTGAAGATGAAGGACACATCTCGTGTGAAGGTTTTCCATAAGACCTAGGTGAGAGAAATAGTTTTGTAAAGGAATCAAGTTGATATCCCCCCATACCAAGGTCTATGTACTTGAACTTATTCTTGCACTGTGCTAGAGCTACATCAAAATCCTCTGCTTCCCTATTGAGAGGAACATGAATCCCTGCTGAAATTACATTCATAGATAATGTGCTATCCTCGGGTATACAAAATTCTACTCCATTATAGGGGAACTTAACACATTGGTGGTAGGTGGATGGAACTTCTTGCATGTCATGGATGCATGGTCTACCAAGTAGGATATTATATGCTAGAGGACCAGCATCAACAATTTGGAACAAAATGTCCTTCTCAATAGGGATAATCCTAATAGGAAGGATAGCCAACCCTTTAGAACTTCTCTCTACCTCATAATAGGCTTTAATGGTAATTTTCTTCCAATTATCAATAACTTTCTCAGAATAACCCAGTATCTTCAACAGATTCAAAGAGAAAATGTTGAGCCCATCACCCCCATCAATCAACATGCACCTGACACGGGTTTTGTGAATCCTAACTTTGATATGAAGGGCAAGATTATGTGGATGGCTCAAAGCTTTGTCATCTTCTTCTAAGAATGTTAGGTAATGAGGGGCTGGCAAGGTGGTTAACCATGTTCTAGAATTGGTCAATATCTATGTTGTTAGGAATATTTGTTGTACACAAAGCATCCTCAAGGATTTGTTTATGTCTTGGAGACAATTATAAGAGCTCAAAGATTGAAATTTGAGCTGGCGTTCTTTTTAGTTGATCAACAAGGTTATAGTTTAGTTGAGGACTCACAACTGATTTGGTAGTGACATTCTTGGATGTCACTTGCTTGGGTTTGTTGGACTGGTTGGAACTAGGACCTCTAATAACCATAGGACCTTGACTTTGACTTCTTGTGACAACATTAAGAGCATGGGATGACCTTTGAGAGTGAGGACCCCTAAGCACCACCACTGGTTCTTCATCAAATATAGGAGGAGATCCCACATCATAACCACAAGGATTCTTGTCCCTCATCATGTTGACACTTTCCTCCACAACTTCAAGCATATTGACCACATTTTCTATAGCTGTGTAGGTATAGTTGATTTTGACCTTTCCATTCTTTGGTTTAGAGGTTTCCCCCTTCTCATATTTAGGCAAAGGCTCCTTGAATGCCTTGTGGTCTGCATTGGTGTTCAACCCATCAATTTGAAGTTTTCCACTCTCAATAAGATCCTGAATAATGTGCTTAAGTTTCTAGCAATGTTTGATGTCATGTCTAATGCCATTGTGGAATTTTTAGAAAGCTTTTTCATTCCACCAATGTGGCTTAATGTTAGGTATGCAAAATTTTTCTAGATCTTGTGGTTGTGCAAGGTTATTGGCAATAAGTGTCTTGAAAACATCCTCAAATGAGTCACCCAGTTTAGAAAATTATTGCCTCTCCTTTTTAGGCTTATCTTGATACTTTGGTTTATGATCTTGTTGGTTGGAGGATGTGTTGAGCCTCATAGCTTGAACTGCACTAGACAAATGAAGGACACCCTGATCCTTGGGTTGAGAAGAGTTCACAACTTCATCGTTGACTACTTGTTTGTTCTTGTTCCAGTGCGAGTTCTTGACTTTATCCTTATTAGAGTTGTTAGTATTTTGACCATTGTTGTTATTGTTATGTTTGGTCAAAATCCCTTGTTCTTTCAAGACATCCTCAATTCGACATGTAGTTTTGACCATGGTGTCGAAGGAATCAAAGACCATCTTCCAAACCTCATACCACATTTCAGGTACCGAGTTGCTAACAATGATATAAATCCTTTCATGCTTAGGAATGGTCCTAGAATAGAGAGAGCAAAATCATCTCCATCTTTGTAAGAAGGTAACAAAGGATTCCCCTTGGTTTTGTTTCAAATTACACAAGTCTAACATAGTGACCGATCTTGACAAGTTGTATGCAAAATGTTGAACAAATGTGTGGACAAGTTCTTTGAAAGTTATGACGGAATGGGTTATATTGTTGGTAAATCACTCCATGGCTTGGCTCTTGAGACTCCTCAGAAACAATCTCATAAGATAAGAGTCATCTTGGTGAAACTCAAAACTCATGATGTAGAACTGATGCACATGATCATGTGGGTCGCCATTACCATCATACTTGTCATATTGAGGAATTTCAACTTTTCTAGGAAAATCCTTCATACTCACACTTTTGTCAAAGGGATTGGGATAGATGGAGTCAAGTGAAAAGTAAATTTTAGGTGCCAACACCTTTTCCATCATACGCTTGAGCTTCTTGATCTCCTCTTCTTGGGAGAGTCCTTGTTTCTTGATTTTTCTATCCACATCAAAGTTGTAAGGGACTCTGGCACCCTTGTTGATCAAGCTCTCTAGGAACTTATCCTTTTTTTGATCTAGATACTTCTCCACATATTTTTGGAATAGTGGTTCTTGTTGCATCTTCATAAATTCTTGATCATCAAAACTTGCACTACTTCCTCCATGTTGGGAGCCATGATGAGCTCGTTGGGAGGGTTGTATTGAGTTCATAGGAGGTGTTTGTATCCTATGTTGTGAAGTCCTTCTTCCTCTAGGACTAGGAGATCTTGAAGGGGTTCTTGAACACCTTCTGCTTCATAGGGTTATTGAGGGAGTAGATGGTGGAGAGTTGTTTCCACTGTTGGTACCCCTATTGTTGAATTGGTCATTGAGTTGCTAGGCTAAAAGCCTATCTTGTTCTTCTTGAAATGTTTTTCTTTTCAATTCTAACAAGGTTTGTTTCTCCGCCTCTAGGAGTCTAAACATCTCTTCTTTAGTGGCTTGCTCATCCAAAAAGGATTTCTTTTCACATTCAATTATTTTAAGCCTTTCATTCACATACCTTGAGGTTGTTTTGAGTGGAGAGTTGGGCCTCTAAATGTTTGAACAAGTCATTAGTAAATGTTGCATTCACATGACCATCACAAGATTCATTGTTTTGGTCTTCATGTTGTGACCTTTCATCTTGGTGAGCTCATCTTGTATACCTTTCAGTTCTCTGATGGGCATCTAAATATCTTGTGTTGATAGGGGGTAATTCTGGTTGATTGTCATCACCAAATAGCATGTTATCCCTATGTCTCTAAAAAATGTCATCAATATTTTGATCCATCGCTTCTCTCTCCTTTCTAGTCATGGTGTAAATCATGTCCATATCTGATTAAGAAGGTGCTAAAGAGGTACTCAAATCACTAGGATTTCTTTTTGGGTCAAACCAAGCTTCGAACTAGCTCCTAGGTGATTGATCAAAGAGGGGCTCTTTTCCCTTTCGCTTTTGACAAGTTTGGACTAAGGGTAACTGGTCAAAGATAACTTGAGGTCATTTTCCTTGACTAACTTGGTACCTTGTCGTAACCGACATGAAAGAAAAATACCCTTGGTGATAAGATGACCTTACAAAATGTTGATACCAAACTAAGATATTAAAATTGTTCAATTATCCAAAAAGAGATGGTAAGATAGAAAATTGCAAAAGCTGTAAACCAACACTACCACAGAGGTGTCTAATAAAAGGATAAGTATCCTAACACATATGGATCAAGAGGATGGATTTACCCAAATTATATTTGAGATTGAAATTGATTTTTTGATGGAACTGAATTGGACAAGAGACTGCTAAGACTCTCCAAGTGTGTTACCAAAGAATCTAAAGGTTTAATTTTTCAACAAGGATGACTTCTAACTTACCGATTCCAACCAAGATCACTTGTGAAATCAAAGAATACTAACTCAAGGGGTCAAAACATAGGAACCCAAGGTACAAATAGGCTTCCAGCTGCAAGGTAGGAGACCTACTAAAATTTGGATCAACCAAAGGAAGATTGAAAATGACCCAAATTAGACAAACAACAAATTTACCTTGTGTGATAGTTCAAAAAATACTGGGATGATATAATCTAGCTAGGCGATATTTCTTACAGAGGTTAGGCAATAGTTTCCAGGAAGCCTGTGTGATAAAATCCAGGCAAGTTGTGCGACAGTTGTGCAACAATGAAGTATCACACGATAAAACTCAATACAGTGTGCGATGATATTTTAGGATCGTATGACTCTTGACTAGTAAGTGTTTAAATTTTAGTTTTTCAAGGGTAATTTGGTCAAAGTTGCAATCTGATGGTTGGATTTTTTGATTTTAAACACAGTACTAGTAGTAATCAGACAAGTTTGCAAATAGTAGGTGATCAAACATGTCATAAGACACTTGCACAAGGGCAAAAGAAGCCTTGCCAAGACAAACACTTGTGATATCAAAGAAAAGAAATCCTATGAATGCTACCATGATGTTTGATGTTTTGAGAACGTTTGCACGGGTAGATCACAATGAGAAAACTTCAAGAACTTACTAGCCTAAAAATACAAAGGCTCAATACTTAACAACTTGGCCCACACTTGATGTCCCATTGCCTCACACAAAGTGGTTGCCCACAATAGATATTGGCTTTGTCATGGAGGTGTCAATGACACAACCAAAGGAACACAGATGGTGAGTTATCTTGGGGTGATTCAGGTTAGTCCACTAGGATCAATCCTTTCACCAAGAAGCTAAGTGGAAAAATAGGGTGGCTTCTATCTATGGTTCTTAGTAAGGGCTTCCATTTTTAATACCCCTCTTGCTCCCCAAAGGGACTCCTTACCTTGCGGCAAGTAATGGACCTCGCAGCCACATGACTACCTTAAGCATTCTTGTCTAGAATTTTTCTCATGGTCACAATCCCACAAGTACTCACACAAAATGAATACAAGTACTATGTCTACCAAGGTTTTGTGTCCTTGATAGCCTTGATTTTATAGTGGGTCATAATAGCTTGGCATTAGCTTGTCCCCACTTGGGTCGTTCCTCTTGATTGCTCAAGAGAAGGCCTGCTAAAGGATTCTAAAACTAAACAAAGAGTGGATCAACCTTTAAGTGTTAAGATTTTTGGTTCACCTCAAGGGTGAAGAGCATACTCTCCTAGCTTTAAATTTCTCCCAAACACACCTAGCAAAGGTTCAATTACCCTCTTGCCTTCAAAATCCAAAGACGGGTCAAGATTTTTGTTTCACCACAAGGGTGAAGAGCATATTCTCCTACCACCAAAAGATTCCTACAACAAGATATTAAGTGCCTATGAAAAGAAACAAATAGTATATGCCACACTCAAAATGAAAGCAATAAACAAGCACTTGATTTATTTTTATGCTTTGGACAGCCCTGCAAAAACAATTAGTATCCCTTATGCATTTGGAGCTTTGACATGTGTTCTTTTAAGAAAATATTTCAAGCAATGAAGGCACCTACAAGCACAACTTGTTAGCCTCACAATGGTTAGCACATCAAAAATCAAATAATCTGTAAGTAAAAACTCTGTCTAACTATAACAATTCAAACTAGAAAGCTAAAAGTCCAAATCTTGCAAGCCAAAAGAACCAAAATAATCACTTACAAATCTAGGCAATAGTCTATCAGAAAAAGAGATCACACAATACTTCACAGTATAGGAGTGTGATGCTTTCTCTTTGTGTGACATATCACATTGTGTCCAGACGATGAAGTTCTATATGGCTGTATGATAGAAACCTGTATGATCGAACAATACTTTTACTGGAAAAGTATCGCATGGGTATATAATAAAATATTGCATGATGCTAGAAGACCATCACATGATAATCTGTTAGAAAAATAGAGAGCTGAAACAACAAGAAAAAATGATGACAAAAAATTGAGGGAAATACATAAAAAGAAGGACAAAACAAGAGTGTTCAGCCCCACGGTGAGCACCAAAAATGTACACTCAAATTGTGCACTTCTCTAAGTCATTACTTCCAAGAGAATCCATGAATAGGAAACCTTAAGAAAGAAACCTAGAGCTCCCTAGGCATGGAGTCACAAGGATGTGTATAGTGCTCTCAACTAGAGCTATTGAAGCATGCAACCTTGCTAGTAAACCACGCAATGGGAGATTCAAAGAGACAAGGGCAAGAATGCCAATATCCTCAAGAATCAAGATGAGAATGAAATGCAACTATGCTAAGAATGAAGATGCAAGTAAGCTATGGAAATGAAAGTATTACAAGTCTTGCTAATTAAGCTATGTGAGCTAAGCTAGAACTTGAAAGGAAATCTAAACTAAAAAAGCATAAACATGAAGCTATGATGAAAGAATCAAAGATAGAATGCAAGAAGATCTCCAAATCTCCAAAGTCACCAAGAAATCCCGTAGCATAAGATTAGCATTCAAAATTTGGGATCCTAGAATGAGAAAAGAGCTCTCCTTTTAAAGGAATTGAAAAGGAATGGACCATGGAGGTTAAGAGGCAAAAGATTTAATCAAGGGTGGAGCTTGAAAGAGGAGCAATCCATGTGCACAAATCTCCTCCAATGAGAAAATAAGAGTTGATTTTTGTGCCCCATATGAGACAAAAAGGTCTTTTCTTCTTTTTATAAAATAAGAATAATACTGTATTTGTGTAACTTAGGATAAGAGGAAAAGTGGGGGCTTTTTATTTAATAAAAGGGGAGGAAATTACTTTTAATTAAATAAAGACTTAGGATAAAATGGTTAGCCCGTAAAATAAAATCAAATAAATGATAAAATTAGGATTTGATCAAGGAAATTGATTTGAATTGAAAATGTTGATTTAGAAAATTGATAAATTGCTGAATGGGGGCCCAAAGTCTAGGCGACCATTTTAGGGTGCATATAAGAATGATATCTAGATGTAAACTTTGGAGGTTTGGGTGATACTATCTTATCTACTTCAGGAGTTTCTTCTTCACTTGTCTCAGGGTCATTGAATAACACATCAATACTGTCAAACATTTCTTCAATAACTATCTCACTAGTCGAGAGTCTAGGTTCTTCTTCAATCATGGGTGATTAATCATGATATCTTTCTTGAACCATATAATTTTCATCAATCTTAACATGAGCACTTTCAATGATATTTTTCAATCTTAAATTGAAACATCTACAAGATTTACTTTTAGTAGAGTAACCAAGGAAAATACCTTCATCACTTCTTGCATCATACTTGCCTACTGCTTCATCTCTCTTAATGTAGCACTTGCTTCCCAAGATTCTGAAGTATTTTACTATGGGAATATTACCAAACCATAGCTTATATGGTGTTTTTTTCCATGCCAGGCCTCAATTGAATTCTATTGATGGTATAGATTGTTGTATTGACTACATCTCTCCAATAGGTGTGTGCAACTTTTCCTTCAATCATGATGGTGCACGTTGTATCAAGGATGATCCTATTCCTTCTCTTTGCAATTCCATTCTGTTGAGGGGTTCTAGGTGCACTCAACTGTCTCTTGATGCCATGTTCTTCATAGTACTCATAGAATCTATCAAAGGTGAATTCTCCTCCTCTATCCAATCTCAAACATTTTATCTTTATTCTAGATTCATTCTCAACCTTAGCTTTGAATATTTTAAATTTATCAAATGCTTCTGACTTGTCTCTCAAGAATGCAACCCACATCATTCTAGTATAGTCATCAACAAAAAAAATGAAATACCTTTCACCATAGTATGATCTTGTTTGAGTTGGACCACATAGGTCTATATGAATCAGATCCAACTTGTTCTCTATTGAATTGTGCTTTCTCCTAAATGAGTTTCTTACATGCTTTCCCATCATACATTCCCTGCATATAGTATACACTGGCTTTGCTATGTTGGGTAGATCTCTTACTGCCTTTACATTTCTTATCTTAACTATGTTATCAAAATTGATATGACATAGTCTTTTATGCCACAACTAGCTGTCATCTACTTTAGTAACAAAACAACTTGCTTCTGGATTAAGCTGAAAAACATTACCTTTAGTATTTGATCTTGATGCAATTATTTCTCCTTCTTTGTTGTTAATGATGCACTTGTTTCCATTGAATTCCACTCTATAACCTTTGTCAAGTAACTGCCCAACACTTAGTAGGTTATGTTTCAAACCATCTACATAAAGAACATCATCAGTACTATTCTTTCCATCCAAGGTGATGGCTCCTCTACCAACAATGGGTTTAGGAGTGTTATCTCCAAATCTAACCATGCCACCATTGTATTTGTCTATATGAAAAAATCTATCTTTATCACCTATCATGTGATGTGAACAACCACTATCTATAATCCAGTCTGTCCTTATATCAACTTGTGAAATCAATGCTAGCTCTTGTTCCTCTTTCTCATCTTCATGATTTGTCTCATTGTTAATTTTCTCTATAATAGCAATAAATAAAATTTCTTCTTCAGCTAAATCATCATCTAAAAATCCATCTCCAACATAGTAACATTCCTTAGGGTATTTAGGCTTGTAGTCATTTTTGAACTTTCTAGATCTTGTAGGAAACTTAGATGCAAAGTGACCAATCTTATTACATGAAAAGCATTTAAATGGAAATTAACCTCATATTTTCCTTTTCCTTTCTTTTCTCTTTTGGAAATCATACCAATGAAATCATCTAGTGTTTTCTCTTCATTATCATTATCATAATTACCAGAAGTGTTTGTAGATTTCTTACCATGGACTGTTGCTTTGAAGGCTGTCTCACTTTTAGGTTCTGTCTTCAATATTGAAATCTCAAAAGCTAAGATTTTTCTGATCAAGGTCTCTCTCTTGAAATTTGATGTAAGCTACATGGTCTCATCAAGGATGTTGATCTTGTTTTTATATTCTAGAGTGAGAGTATTCATCAATTTGTCCATAATATCTTCCTCTGAGATCTCTCCACCATTGTTCCTAATTCCAGCAACTGCTTCATTAATCCTTTGATTGTAAGCTCTAATGTTTTCTTCAGATAGCATCTCTAATGCCTTGTATCTTTTCTTCCATGTTTTTTTGCTCACATCCTTTGCTTTTTTGTCTCCTTCAAATATGTCTTCTAGGTACTTCCATATTTTGTGGGTTTTATCTACTTTCTTTATTTCTAAAAACTCACTATCAAATAGGGAAATGACAAGGGCTTCTTTGGCTATTGCATTTTGATGAAGCAATTCCTTTTGCTTCAGTAGCATCATCCTTTGCAAGGTCTTCTAAAGTAGGAATCTTAATTGCTTTGATAGTTGCATCAAAAACTTCAAAAGCAATGCATTGCAAATGAGTCACCATCTTGTTCTTCCAATCAAGATAATTTTCTCCATCAAACTTAGGACTTTCTTTTCTAAAGAATTCCATCTGATCAACCTCAAGCTATTAAAATTTCTCTCCGAGGCACTTGGCTCTAATACCAATTGTTAGGAATAGTCCCAAGAGATAACTGAGAGGGGGGGGGGGGGGTGAATCAGTTATCTACAAGTTTCAATTCTTTATCCAATTAAGTATACTTAAACATAAAGCATAAACACAATGAAAGAACACTTGAACATAAAACCAATATTTTGGTTATGGGAAAACCCAAATAGGTAAAAACCCCGGTGGGAATTGACATCCACTAATATTCTACACTAGTGTTTTATGATCCTTGTTAGAAGATCGTTAACCCTGTTAGGAGTTTCTTTACAATGTATTAAGTACAATAGACCTTGTTAAGGGTTGGACCCTATTAGGAGTCTTTTACAATTAACCTTTTTAGGGGTGAGGACACACTGTCTGAGAGCACACTGCTCAAATGGGTGAAGGCTACAACCTTTTGTTTAATAGATACATACTATATCTGGATCTTGGTGAACTACGCTTTGACCTTCTGTCTGGATCAGTTCCAATGTATAGAAAAAATACTTTACTTGGTCACGTAGACCTTCTTTTGATGGCTCAACACTTCACACACTCTTCTCTACTCTTCACAAACTATGAACCACACCCATGAAATCACAAATGACTGCCTATAAATATCTTTGCTTTAAATGATATAATCAAGTCAAACTGTTAGAACCACCTTGAAATTATATTAGAGAAGCCATAAAAAACTCCAATAATAATTTAGTCAGCTCTACTAAGCACACAAAACATTCTGGGACTTGTCCAATAAGATAATTGTAGATGCACGCTACACACTGTTAGCTCTACCAAAACAACTGGATCTTTTTCCTCAAGCTGAATTATCTCATGTGCTCTTAACCAAACCTTCCTAACTCTTCTCCAAGCTCTAATCTAAGGGTGCATACTGAAATGATAGGTGCAACTCTAGAACCAATATAATCTCTATCGGCTCTTCTAAACAAACACAAGAAACTGTTGCTAGTGAATAGCGACTGCATAACTTCACTTCTATTGATCATCAGACTCTGTGTCCATGATTGTAACATCACTAACATGTCTTCATCACATATCCAAATTTGAAAGGCTCCATGATAACTGTACTACCAATCATACACATAACACTACCTATTACTCTGTCAGGAACAATTCTAATACAAGCTGCTATATAACTACCTTTACTAATAGTTAACCTCTATGCCCATGATATCATGCTGATAACATGTCTATGCTATATATAATGAAAGCTTACTACATAAGTCTTCCATGCATGCTACTTACCATATGTTTTCATCAATGACAAACATACAGTCAACACTGGCTTGGTGGAAAATCTCCAACATAGGACAACATCCATAAGAGCAAGATAAGGAGAAGAAAAAGGAGCAAGAAAATGAGAAACAAAAGGATAAAGAAGAAGAGAAGGAAGAGGAGAAACAAGAAGCAAATAAAGAAGAAAAGAAAGAGAATAAATAATTGAGGATACCACTACAACTACTACATTTGATGCAATGAAGGCATCTCGTTCCCCAATTTTTCTACTGGAGAAAGTATACAAGTTGAGAAGAAAAATTCAAAGAAAAGGAAACATGAGAAAGAAAAAGTTGACCTAAGTCAACCAATCATTATACCAAAGGTAGATATATCCTCACTAAGCCCTAAATAACTATTTGAATTTGGAGATCTACTGAAAATGAAAGTAGCCTAGGACAAAATGGTAGAAAAGAAATAAAAGATATTTGTGCTAGAGAGTGTTAAGGATATATTGCAGAAGATTTTTCTTGATGCTACTATAAATGAGAAGGGAAGCATACTAAGTCAACTAGAAGAAATGGTAAAAAGGTTAAAGAACTTGATATAGAGACCAATGAGTACTTGATGCAAGTGCACATGAAGAACATGGAGAATTAGATTATTGAAGATTTACTTCAATCTATTGCATTGGATAAGGTATCACTATCTAAATTGATTTCAAAATTGGAAAATGAGTTGAAAAATATTCTTTCATTATTTCAAAATATTTGTTTGATATCCAATTTTACTGAGAAAATTAAAAAGAAGGATGATTATGTTAAAAAAGAGTTGACCAAGAAGCTAATGAAGGTCACAACCAAGTTTGGAACATTTCAATTTTATTAGTAGAGGCTGAAACATTTAACGGGATTGCAGCATGAGATATGAAAATAATAGAACAAGATCAAAATGAAACTTCTATAGATGCAAGCAATTTGGATACCCCAAATTGAATAATTGCATAAGCATATTCACAAGGCAAAGGAATTAGTGAATACCCCTGACATCAATGCTATGGATAACATGATTGGATTAGTGTATGACATTAGTGAGAAAATCATGGTTTTGCAAACACTGAAGGAATCATGGGAGACATCCTTGGAAGATGCCAAGAAGAGATATCAATATATTTTTTATAAGATTCTACCACGAGATTGAAGTAAGTAATTTTATTTTTGGCAAATATGCCAAAAAAGGGGGATAGAATATTATATAGAGGGGGATATAATATCATTCATATATATATATATATATATATATATATATATATATATATATATATATATATATATATATATATATATATATATATATATATATTATCATAGGTGGAGTTATAAGAGTTATGGAGAGTTATGAAGTTATGGAGTTATAATTTATACTGAGAGTTTATACATGGTCAAATTTTGATTAAGGACAAAATTTTTATGAATTCAAAGTTTTTAACAAAGATGCCAAACTAATGCCAAAGGGGGAGATTGATACTCCTAAAGATTTATTTTATTGTCATTAGTTTTGTTAAAGTCATATTGATTGTCAAAGTCAGTCAGTGAATGAAGGAGTCATAGGACTCAGTGTTAGAAATAGGGAATACTGAGAGGGGGGGGGGGGGGGGGGTTGAATCAACATTCTACAAACTTTTACTTTTTCCCAATTATGGATATAAAAGATTACCTTTACACATGCATAACATAAGAAGCTAAACAATATGCATAGAAATAAAACTAAAGAACTCATAACACATTATTTGTTCTCAAGGAAACCCTGGCCAAGGGAAAACCCCGGTGGGGATGGTACCCACAAAGATCCACTAATCAAAAAGTATCCTATTAAGGATGTTGACCTTGTTAGGAGTCTATTACATGCATATAGTGTTTTAGTCCTGATTAAGGGACTATAGGCCTTATTAGAAGCCTCAACCCTGTTAGGAGTTGGTAGTACAAAATGTGATTACCAGATGAGCCCACTACCCAAACAAGTAATGTACAATATACACTGATTACAAAAGAAGGTTAAGGTACACAACCTTATATTTCTTTCATCAATATCTCTTTGATGCTCTTTCACTATCGCTATTACATATGCATCATATATCTCGCATCATATCACTTTATCATTACATTCTATTACTGCTTTCCTTCTTACAATTACAATTACATTTATTCAAGTTATTAGGATTAATAACTTTCCAGTCGGCTATCATATTAAAAATAAATTTATCCAAGGGTTAACATCTAGGATGTCATCCCTTTATATTTTTAATTCATTATTTTGATAAATAAAATAATCCCTTAACTCTTTATCAATTTTGTCTTCATATTCTGTCCTGTTGGCTTGACCCCGTCTTTAGTAAAACTATCATAACTTCTTTCGTACATGCCATACTAACTTGCGCTCTGAGATGAGTCTTCAATAGTCATCATAGAGTCTATGTTCAAGTGCAAAAGCATTGAACTTACTCCAATAAAAATTGCAAACAAAAACTATGTCTAGGTTCACTGGTAAAAATATTGTCTCATACTTAGACAATTTCGCATTGCGCTCTGTCATACTAGCTCTCTGACCTGTGCAATCTTCATGTAGATCATACGTTTCCATAATGACAACATCTATGTAATCAACTCAGCAAAATTTCCAACAATCTCCCCTTTTGTCATTGGTGGCAACATATGAGAAAATTGGCTAAGTCTACAACTTCAAAATCTCAAAATTTGTGGCCATAGTATAAAATATATACCATCCTTATAACTCCAAAAAAAAACTTATCTCTAATATAGTACCCCCCCTAAGAGTATCAATCCTTATCATTTCCTTATCAATTTTCTACTATATATCTCTCCCCCTTTGACAACGATGACAAAATAAAGGTAAGGAGGGTTACAAAACTATATTAAAAAAAGATTATACCTTAATTCATTTTTTTGCAAAGCTGGTAGGCTTGCAACACAATCTGAAAAATCAATCTTTATAGCTTCTAACTCCTTCTCCCATGATTTCTTAATGAAATATGCCACATTGAGTAGTGCGCTCAATCCATAAGATGCTATTTCATATGCTTGGAGGTTCTCAAAGTTAAATTTTTGAAAAGATGTCTTAGCTGAAAGACATTCTTCCAATTGCTCTTCAATAATGCTTAACTTCATAGAGGTGTGCTCTCTTAAAATAGTGAATCTTTTCATTTTCCTATCTTTTTCATCTTGCAAAACTCTGATTTCATCATATAACTTATGAATTTTCTTCTCAACATCAAATACCTTCACATTGGGGCTAGAAAGAAGGTTAGTTTCATTCTGAATTTTTGCTTCCTTCAGCTTCATCTTATGATCTTCTGCTGTCAATGTCTTTGATTTTATATACTGGATGTACAAAGATTTTCCTGTTTCCAAATTCTTCCTCGAGTCCTTTATATAGATATCAAGATTGTTGATATCATTCCTGATATTCTGGCTGATGTTCAAAAGCGTTTTGGCCTCATAGGCTGCTTAAGCTTCCACTTTTGCTATATTAGATAGATTTGTGAATTCACTGTCAAAAGTGTTCATTACTTTCTTTGCTTTCTCTAGAGGGTCAACTTCTATAATTTGTGTAGTTACAATGCTTTGTAACTTCTCTGTAAGTTCCTTCAGACATCCTTCAAGAATTTTTACTTTCTTGTTCTTACCAATGATCTTGTTCAAGGATGTGATCAATTCCAACTGATCATCATCATCTACTTCCTTTCCCAAATTCTCAATCATAGATCCAATTTGATTCTTCTTTCCAGTCTCAGGAGTAAGACTGATATCTTCTTTAGTGGGAATATGTACTTGTTTTTTTGTCACTGAGGGTTCTACAATTGTGGTCTCTATTTTCTCTTCTCCTTTGGTAGTTTCCTGCTCTTCAAAAGCCGAATTGTCAACAATGTTTTCTAGATTCTTGAATACATTATCATCAGTATCCAACGTGATCTTCATTCCTTCTACATTCATGACTTCATCTTCAATGTTAATGGCTCATGGAGAGGGAATGTCCTCTTGTTCTATTTCTCCTACTTGCTCTGCTACAACTAATGGTTTTCCAACATTTTTTGACATAACCTTGATAATTACTTGCTCTATTTCTGAATTAACTTCTTCATATCTACCTCCCATAATCTCAATGGTTCTCTTCTTGGTTCTCAAATGGGTGCTTAAAGCTTTCATGATCTAACTAAAATGTGCTTCATCTTTTATTACACAAATCTTTCTTACAAGTTTTTCTCTAATAGCTGTGTCTTCCTTTGATGCTCTCTTCTTCCTATTCACAAGTTTATTGTATAAATCATCAGGTATCTTACCCTGAATTGTATCAAACTTCTTATCAAATAAAATCATATGCTTTACCACTACATTTTCTAGATTTAATCTCTCTGCATAATCATAAAGTTCATAATACTTATTCATTCTTGTAAAGTCTCCATCCTGAATGATCTGCTCATTAAGCTTCTCAACTTTAGGTTTCCAAGTCTTCTTCTTAATAGAAGTGTCATCATCTTTGATGTCTGTAATTTTTCTTGGAACTAGTTACACTAATGTTTTCTATCTCTTACCCAGTCTAGTAGCACTCTCTTTTACTCTTTTTCTAGGTGTGGAGGAAGTGGATCTGGTGGATATCTTTTCTTCTTGATCCTTCTCAATTTCTTCCACTTTCACCTTAAGTTGTTTTTCTTCTTGCTATGGTACAATTGATGATAAAGGTGGAATAGACAAAACTTCTTTTTGTCCAATATCTCTGATTGCTACTACTTTTTTCTTTGCTACCAATAATTCATGCTCAGTCATCCCTGTATCTTTTAGAATTTTCTTTATAGTACTTTCAACTATTTTCTTTGACTATTTCTGTTCAAGTAAGGTCTTTGCAGAGTTGAATTTCTCCTCAAAGGTTCCAAACCTATTATAATGAGTGTCCAACTTACACTTAAGTAACCTGCTCACATACTCTTCTATCTCTACCTATGATATCTCATAGCCAAGAGGGTCTATGAACTGTTCTAAGTTCTACTGCTTCAATGTAGGTAAAGTCAGTATCAACCATGAAACATATCTCATTTTTATACTTCTTCACAAGAGACTGTGAGATCCTTGATCTGCTAGATACTATATCCTGAAATGTCTTGATTACCAATAGTGCACTCTCATTCACTTTGTCAATAACATGCCTTCTGTACACTAGGTTTATCCTTTCCATTGTAGTTTGGCCATTATTCCAGTCATTTCCAATGGTGTAAGGAAATCTTCTCAATAGATGAAAAAATATATAGGTGATTAAGGATGAGAACCTAAATTGTGTATACTTAGGTTTCTTAATCTTTTCCAAATTCTCAAATAGTTGAATTCTCAGAATCTCACACATATCGACTTGTACCTTGTCAACACACATCAGATAAGCTGCATGTATCATTCCAACTGCCATGTCATCCTCTCTTGAATTTGCACAAAACTTAGTGGTTAGGATCTTGCATAAGTATCTGACATCATCTTGTTGAATCTTACTAATCATAATTCCTCTACCATTATAGGATGAATTTGTGTTGTCAATGACTATTTTCCTCATGTTCTTCTCATTTAAAGGAATGGCTCCAGTTTTAGATAGTCCAGTGACTTCATGAATCAAATCAGCTATGATATCTATCACTCTATCTTCTAACCAAAACTTCCCATTATGAATTCTGCTTAAGATTATCTTAGTACATTCTTCATTTTTAAATTCATACTGTAATGCATACTTAATGATTTCATTATCTTTCAAATGTTCAAATCCTTCTTTTAGTGTCATGTCCTGATTGTAGATCTTCTGATATTCCTTGGTGAAATCACTACCATTGATAGTCTCTAATTTTCATCCAAGATAACTTCTAACATTCTCTAGATGTAAAACTTCATCTGGTACGGATGATAAAGCTAACCTAGGATCATCTTCCAAGGGTTCTACTGGTTCCCTTTTCAACTTAGGTCTATTTTTATCTTTGACATTGTGAATTAAAGAAACATCCATGATTTCTTCTAATTCCTTTACTGATTTAAAGATCTGTCAAGTAAAATACCTTGATTTCATGATTTTAGGTCTTGCATAGATTCGACAAAAAATTCTTCTCCAAATCCTTGCAAAATGCTTCCAATAAATGCTCTTTGATCTCCTTAATAGTTGAATTCTCTTTGATGATCAAGTAATACCAATCATGACCTTTTATTAATTCAATCTTACTTAGATGTGACATCGCATTCAATTCTTTTGCCGCTTCTTTCCAAAAAGCTATTTCTGCTAACCTACAAAACTTAAAACTTCTTGTGATCTCACAAAACATAATATTTTTCTTTGCACTCTTAACCATAGCATTAGAACATCATATACTACCTTGCATTAACTGTGCAAGACTCAGTTCATCATATATCTACTTCTACACTAATCTAAGTTCCTATTCTACTATAATTTTTATAAATTAAGTACTTTGAGATGGTTCAAGTAAAGATTCATTCTTACCTTTTAATGCTTCACCTTCTTGATTACCTTCAATGTTGAATATGTCTCCTTGATCTGTGCTTTTGATAAACTTCACTTCATTTGAATTACTACAACATCCTTTCTGACTATTATTTGCATCTTCATTTCTTCTTGCATGATTTCTGGGATTAGGATTAGGATGAAAAACTCTATTGTTCAATCTACAAAATCTTGCTATATGTCCAATCTTGTTGCATATTTGACAAACAATTCCATTGTTTCCATATCTTGGTCCAGGCTGATTTATCTATGATCTGTAGTTTCTTGTAATGTGTTCAACCTTGTTGCATCTATAACATATTACTCCATTTCTTCTATTCATATGTTCAGTAGGTTTCTTATCTACATTGTTAATATTCCTCAACATTCTACTACCATCATTATTCTCAATAAATTTAGGTTTCCTACATTCAATAGCTCTATGTCCAAAACCATGACAATTATAACAATAACCATTAAAAAGGTTTAAATTGCTTACCTGTGCAATCTCTCTTCATATGACCAATAGTATTACAAGCAAAACATCTACCTTTGAATTCTCTTTGCATACCTTTAGGTGATTCCTCTTGCTTAGGTGATTCTTCTTCTTTAGGTGTATATTCAGACTTGTTAATCTCATCAGACTTCTTCTCATCTATGCTTTTAGATATTTTTAGATCTAGTTCCTTGCTTTCATCATTTTCTTTAAAAGTGTTGAATCCAAGACTAGTCTTATCATAGAATGGTTTTTGATAAGATATTTGTTTATCAATCTTCTCACTAGTTGAAAATAGCCTTTCAAGTTGTTGTTTGGATTGAGTCAGTTCACCTTTCACAATTTTATTGTACTTCTCAAGTTTAGCATACTGCAAATTGACTTTCTCAAGTTTAGATTTTAGTCCTTCATTTTCAGTCTTTAGACTTTCATTCTCAAATTTTAGATTTGCTTCATTCTTGCCATTTCCATCTTTCAAACTAAGCTTCAGATTTTCTATCTTGAGTTCATGCTTAAGGATCTCATTTTCTTTTTCTAAATTGTCATCACAATCTTCAATAAAAACTTTAGATTCCTTTTCAAATCTTAGATCTTCCAACTTGTTTTTCAATTTCTCAATGAGGTTCTTTGCATCATCATATTTTCTTTTCAAAGTGTCTTTTTCAATAGTAAGCAAGTCAATCTATTCAAGATCTTCTTCAAGATTCTTCTGTAGTTGATCCATATCCATAGAGATCTTACTCAAGCTGCTAGGCTTTCCTTGAATGATTCTTTTCTGAGTAACTATGCTCTGATACATATTGTTAAAAATAGGGAATACTGAGAGGGGGGGTGAATTAGTATTCTACAAACTTTTACTTTTGCCCAATTATGGATATAACAAATTATCTTTACACATGCATAACATAAGAAGCTAAACAATATGCATAGCAATAAAACTAAAGAACTCATAACACATTATTTTTTCTCGAGGAAACCCTGGCCAAGGGAAACCCCTGGTGGGGATGGTACCCACAAAGATCCACTAATAAAAAAGCATCCTGTTATGGATGTTGACCCTGTTAGGAGTCTATTACATGCATATAGTGTATTAGTCCTGATTAAGGGACTATAGGCCTTTTTAGAAGCCTCAACCCTGTTAGGAGTTGGTAGTGCAAAATGTGATTACCAGATGAGCCCACTGCCCAAACAAGTAATGTACAATATACACTGATTACAAAAGAAGGTTAAGGTACATAAAATTATACTACTTGAATCAATATCTCTTTGCTACTCTTTCACTATCACTATTAGATATGCATCATATATCTCACATCATATCACTTCATCATTACATTCTATTACTGCTTTCCTTCTTACAATCACAATTACATTTATACAAGTTATTAGGATTAATAACTTTCCAGTCGGCTATCATATTACAAATAAATTATCCAAGGGTTAACATCTAGGATTTCATCCCTTTATATTGTTAAGTCATTATTTTGATAAAAAAAATAATCCCTTAACTCTTTATCAATTCTGTCTTCATATTCTATCCTTTCAACTTGACCCTGTCTTTAGTAAAAATGTCATAACTTCTTTCGTACATGCCATACTGACTTGTGCTCTGAGATGAGTCTTCAATAGTCATCATAGAGTCTATGTTCAAGTGTGTAAGCATTGAACTTACTCCAATCAACATCACAAACAAAAACTATGTCTAGGTTCACTGGTAAAAATACTATCTCATACTTAGACAATTTCGCATTGTGCTCTGTCATACTAGCTCTCTGACCTGTGTGATCTTCATGTAGATCATATGTTTCCATAATGACAACATCTATGTAATCAACTCAGCCAAATTTCCAACACTCAATGCAATCAATAAAGGAAAAAACTATTTTGGTAAAGGCAAATGAGATTCAAGCATCGAGAAAAGAAAGACATGCACCGAGCATTGCAAGATAGTTATCAAGCTAAGTATACATGTTACTGAGTAAGAATAAAATGTGTTACTAAGTAACACAAGCTGACATAACATATTATGTTAGATACATTGAATCTGGACACTGAGCATAAAACATTTTACATATTTCGATAAGATTATTTGGTAAAACATTGGAGATATAAAAAAATATGATTGCACATGGTTATGAGGTAATATCCACCATGGAAATTAAGTGGAATATATACATTGGAAATGAAACCAATGCTAACACCATTTAAGGAGAATAATCTAGAACATTTCCATCACTTCTAGATCAAGTATATAAATATCAATGCATGAAGATCATGAGAGAGGGAGAGAGAGAGAGAGAGAGAGAGAGAGAGAGAGAGAGAGAGAGGGTGATGATTAGTTAGAGAAGAATGTGAAGGTGATGAAGTGTAGATAAGCTACCAAGTAACAGAATAGTTAGAGCAGTACTGTGAATTTGAATTAGATTTGAGGCTACCGAGTACAGAAGCTAAATTATGATTGAAATACAAAATGAGGTAAAATGATATTGAGCACATTGAGTCTAAAAATCATATGTTGACGCATTACTTAAGACATTTTTAATACTGGTTTATATTTTAATCAGAGTTGTAAAATCCCTTTATCGGGTAGGCCCCAATAGGTCTTATTTTGTAAATCCTTTAACATGGTACATATCACAGATTAGAGATTGTAAAAATCCTTTAGCAAGGTAGAATGCATAATTCTTTTGTACTCCTAACAGGGTAAATACTCTTAACAAGGTAAGCTATTAGTAGTGAAGGATTGTGGGTACCATCCCCACCGTAGTTTTTCTCTCTGACCAAGGGTTTTTGCGAGACCAAAAATCATGGTGTTATGAGTTATGTTTTATGTTTTAATTTCTATGTTTTATGGTAATGTATGCAAAGTTTTCAATTTGGTAAATAGGAAAAAATAGTTGGCAAAAGTTTTTGAAGTACTGATTCACCCATCCCCTCTTAGTACTTAAATTTCTATTATCAATCCAATAGAAACCCTTTACAATATCAAGAAAGAAATATTTTCAAAGAAGAGCCCAATAAGAAACATTTCCAGAGAACCAATAGCCACCCAAAACCCAGAAAGACCATAAAAATATTAGAGATGAGAAGACCAACACACAAAAAAGAAAAAAAGGAATACTAGGCAAATTCCTTAAGGGTACCCTCCACCTCCTCTTCAAGATCAGACATCTTCTAAGAAGATTCCCTAAGAACCAAAATATCTTTGGGATGAGAATAATCCTTATTTTTTGTACTATCTCTTGTTCTTTTCCCAAGACTAGCGCTTCGACTAGTAGCATCACCAAGATCAGAATCTAGATTTACCATCAATTTGTCACTGGGAGAATCATCCATCTTACCCACCAAATAATTGATCTTATCTATAGAGGATTTTATGCTTTCATGGTTGTGGTGGAGGATCTTCTTTAGATTATTTTCCACTTTCTCTAACCTAGTACACAACCCCTCTAACTTTTCCTTAAGAAACCCCACAAACTTTATCTCAGACACAAAATTTCCCCCTTGACCCATCAACTCATTGTTCTTGACTTTAGTAGAAAGGGCCCTCATCTTTAGATTGAGGTTCTTGATCTCATGGAAAGTCCACTTTTCCAGATAGAAAGAATACATCGACATGGATTTCTCTATTTGAAGAACCCCCAGGGTAGGTTCTCTCTTGTCCTATAGATCCTCCAAAAGGAGCTTCACATTAGCCTTGTTGGGTTTAGTATCATGCTTGAGACCTTTCTCACCTTTGGAAGCCTTAATCAACTTCATATAGGCACATCATGGTCCTCTACGCTGGCATAGGATTCCAGAATAAGGACCTTCTCCTCCTCATAAATATTCTTCTTTTTCTTTGAATCCTAAGAGCTAGGGTTTTTCTCCTTCATTGGCATAGAGGGTTCATTCTTCTTCTCTCTAGCAGCCTCATCATACTTTCTAGGGATAACTTGATTTGGCCCGTAAAATTTAATAGACAACTCCTTACCTAAAACCACATTGAAAACATTACCAAAAATTCTTATATCACATTTATCAATAGAATTATCTTTCTCCTCCTCTTCTTCATCATACCCTTCAGTCTCCATATCCTCCCCCTCATTTTCCTTAAGCTTGACAGGGGTAAACAAAGGGGAATTAATAGGTACTTCCTCATCTTCAACATTATCTTCCTTAGTGTCCATATCTTGGTTTTCGTCATACTTTTTCATCGTCGGGGAAGACTTGGGAATCTTAAGGGAAATAGGAGAACTCAACCTCAACTCCTCCAAATGTATTTCCCCTTTCTCTTTCTTAATATCCATAGACTTCTTGACCATAAAAGATGCTTTGGCATGTGCATACTCATAAATGAGATAGATGAGCCCTTCATGAAGCATTGTCTTATGGGATTTCTTCTTATGGTATCTAATGTTGTGATAAAGATAAAAAACAATATAATGTGGAAAAGAGACATGCATCTTGTTCCTAAAATGGTTCAAAAGAAAAAAAAAAATTATAGTTGTGAGCCCTCATATAAGGACCATCGACCATGATGTATTCCATTAGGGAAAAGAGAACCTTCCTCCAAATGATTTTAATATGGTCAACATCAAAGAAACCAGAAGAACTTTTAGAAAGTTTATTACGCTCAACATCTTCTTTAGGGAAAATTTTGCCCTCTGAAAAACTTTCCTATCCCTAAAGAAATTCATACCACTATGTTGTAGGCCTGTAATATCCATATTAAACTCTTCATTAATAAAAATATTCTTATAAGATAAAATCACAAAATTCTCCTTCCAACCCTCCACAAATTATTTGGTGATATCCATATCAAAGCCATGGAGTCTCTCAAGATAAGGTGAAATTCCTCCCTCCTTCAATTTTTTCTGAACCTCTAGCTCTTTCTTCTATTTTTTATAGTTGGGGGGCTCCTCACACTTCAACTGGCCTCCCATGATAATTTTATCAACTATGAGAAGAGAATGAAAAGCTTGAGTAAAAAAATGTTAAAGATCCAAGCTAAGATAATTGCCCACAATCTATGTTTCCAATTAATCGCCCTTGTCATTTCATATATTTTCAGATGATTAAATAATTATGTCATGTACCTAGAGCAATTATGTGTCATAACCATGATCACTTAAAATCACTCTCTTTACATTTTGTCTTATCAAACTATAAAAGGGAAAATCAATCCTCAAATAATCATTTACCCCTTGTTGAATAATTATTTTCAGTGATTTGATATCCAAGTTGGCAAAGGCATCCCCCACCACATTTCCTTCTCAATAAACATGAGAAATATAATTATTATCAAAATAATTAATGATAGAGATATCCTCGGTAATGATTTGATTAATCGACCATGATCCCTGAAACTCACATTTTAAAAATTTAATGATGTTGTTAGAGTCACCCTCAAACCACACATTCTTGTACTAGAGATCCATTAATAATTTGAGAGATTGGAGAGCTCCCATGGCCTCCGCAAAATGATTAGTTTGGAAACCTAGAGAGAAAGAAATTTCCCGAAGAAAATTTCCACTTTGATCCTGCACAATGCCACCATAGTCAGCTTGACCTAGGTTCCCTTTTGTCACACCGTCAAATTTCACTTTAACCCAACCATGTGGAGGAGAAAACCAGACCACACCATCTCTGTTACTCTTTTTAGAACATTTATAGCCCTTAGATATCATGTATGGTAAAATCTATAGTTTTAATTAACCCATTTTTAAGATTTAATTTGGACTCATTCAAATTCCCTCATTTTGTACCTAAAAATGTCAATCTGGGGTTGTAGACTAATGAAAGGTATAGTGGTTTTTTTCTCAAGTTATGAAGATAGAAAGCCAAGTGTGGATGAATGCAACTATGAAAAGAAACCTACAAGAAAGAAAATAATTCCAGAGATACAAACTGTCACTTCCTAGCTAATGGAACTACACACATAACTAAAAATATAATTTATTAAAAGAGAACAAAACTTCTCACTAAATTAATAGTAATAAAACCAAACTTTAATCAACTTTTCCAAACCAAGCTCAAATTATAAATATTTTAGCAAACTAAACTAATGGAATGTAAATGCCACAACTATTAAAGTGAATTAGATGCTAATATGATTTAGAACAACAAAGAGGGGGGGTGAATCAGTTGTTCTCAGGTCTAGATGTATAAAATCAAACGTTAAAACTCTTCAACAAATCAGATCTAATAACCAACAGCTATTTGGTCATTACTGATTGCATAACAGAAACATATAATAGTGTAGTCCACTTATCCAATAGCATCTAACTTGCAAAACATAGAAATGTTCAAACCAAAATATTCACACAAGTATCAACACCAGGATTTATAGTGGAAACCCAATTTGGGAAAAACCACTTTGCAAATATCAGATCCAATTCCATACACATATGATGGCTTACTTATTGTGAACCTTTGCCATCTCCATCACTGATCTTCTTGGAACTCTCTTCAAGAAATCACAACACTTCTCCTTCAACCTTCTCTGCTTAGACCGTCAATAACATCAACAACACTTCCAACACCCACTTATTTACAACCTCTCACTTAGGTTTCCTTAATACTTCCTCTATTAGGTCAATACATCTTTTACTGCTTAATCTCCTTTGTAGATCTTAGGGTTAGGTTAGATTCATTGAATCTCTCCTACATTGTGTTCTTCAGCTATCCTTCTAGAAATATCTCGAATCTCTTAATAGATTTACAATAAAATGTTTTACAATGCATTAAATGCTTTCATACAATCAATAAATAAAGTCAACACATTTTACATAATCCACGAATTCAACAATGTCGGCTGGAAATCTGAATTCTTTCTCAAATGCAAAATATTGACACTCGGTCAATACTGTGTTCAACTTCTCGATCTTCACTAGAAAGCTTGGTCACCACATAAACTGTTTCCTCAGTAATTAACTAGTGTTCGATCAACACTGAATTTACTTGGCATATACTAGCTCGGTCAACACTAACAACACTTGGCTTAAACTAGATTTCTTCACTTTTGCTCAGTTAAGCCTACCTGTTTAGTCTTCATTCTCACTTAGATAAACAATACATTGTCTTATCATTGTGCCACATAATCAAGTACTCATTGAAGTATTAAGATAACTCAACCTTTCCTTAGGTGCTATTGTTACCAACCTTTCCTTACCCCTTAGCAACAATCAAATAGATATAGTACTTTCTTAAATAGCAATAGTCTTACCAGTTAAGGTTTGACATCAATGACAATACAACAATTGCTTCAATTGTAGTTTCCAATAATCTCCCTCTTTGGCATTGATGGCAACACTATATGAATATCACATGAATTATCAACCAATCTAAAAACTTATCTGTCCATTAGAAATATTTATAATATCCTTAGCTTCATTCTAATACAGAATCAATTATCCATGCTTGACCATCCACTAAATTTCCCCCTCTATCTTGATCTTCTCATTCTATGTATTTATCTATGATAATCTCCCTCTTTGACAAAAATGCCAAAGCAACAACAAAAAAAAAACATACATCCTATAGATGTAGATATCATCCTTTCAGTTTAGTAACAATATTTCTCCCTCTGTCATCTTTGCTTATGACTAATTCTTGAATTTTTTGTGCTTTTCATAACTCTAGGTTGTTCCTAAAGTGTGACCTTTCTCTGCATCAATTTGTTAGAGTTTCTTTGCAGCACATTTGATGCAGTGCTCCTAGTTTGACTAGGCAGCCTCAATTAGGGGAAGGAACCCTAATTGACTTCTCAGGTATTCATGAGCTTCTTTAGGTAAAGCCTTAGTGAATATGTCTACTAATTGTTCCTTTGTATTCACATATTCCATGCAGACCTCTTTATCTTGTACCAGTTCTCTCAAGTAATGATACTTGATGGCAATGTGTTTGGTCTTTGTGTGCATCACTAGATTCTTAGAGATGTTGATAGCACTTGTGTTGTCACAAAAAATGACAACCAGTTCAGTTATTTCTACTTTCATGCCTACCAATAATTGCTTTATCCATATCAAATTTGAATAGTTCACAGCTACAACCACATACTCATCTTCAACAGTAGATTGGGAAATGCAGTTCTATTTCTTTCTTGTCTAGGAAACTAATCTCTGTCCAAGAAAGAAAGCTCCACCACTAGTACTCTTTTTGTCATCTACATTTCCTACCCAATCAGCATCTGCATACACTCTTAGTTCAAACTTGTCATGCTTCTTGTAGTACAATCCATAGTTAGCAGTTCCCTTCAAATATCTCATGATTCTTTTAATCACCATCATGTGAGTTTCCTTAGGATTGGTAGATAATCTTGCCACAATCCCAACAACTAATGCAATATCTGGTCTGCTATGTATAACATACTATAGCTTTTCAATCATAGATCTATACAAAGTCTGGTTAACTTCTACAACATCATCATCTTTAGACAACTTCTGTTCAGTAGCCATGGGAGTACTTACTAGCCTTGAATCTTCCATACCAAAGGTTTTTAGTATCTCATGAACATATTTAGATTGGGTGATGAAAATTCCTTTCTCCATCTGATATACTTGCAAACCAACAAAAAATTTGATCTCCCCAAACATACTCATTTCAAATTCAGTTTGCATTTCATTTGAAAATTTCTTACATAAGGCATCTTGTCCACCAAATATAATATCATCTACAAAGATCTTAGCTAACAAGATTCCTTTACCTTCTTCATCTTTCATGTACAGATTACTTGTGTCATTTGTCCTTGAGAATCCAATCTGTATTAGGTAGTTGTGCAATCTCTCATACCATGCTCTGGGATCTTGCTTCAGTCCATACAGTTCTTTATTTAGTTTACAAACCATGTGTCTTCTGTTTGGATCAACAAATCCTTCTAGTTGTTCAATATACACTTCTTCTTCCAATATACCATTTAAAAATGTAGATTTAACATCCATTTGGTATACCTTGAAATCTTTATATGTAGCATATGCAAGTAGAGTTCTTACTCCTTCCAATCTTGCTACAGGGGAAAATGTCTCCCCATAATCTATTCCTTCTTCTTGTGCATAGGCTTTGCATACCATCCTAGCTTTGTTTCTTGTGATATGACCATGCTCATTCAGCTTATTATGAAATACCCACTTTGTCCCAATGACATTCTTATTTTCTGGTCTCAGCACCAGAGTCCAAGTATCATTCTTCTCTATTTGGTCTATCTCTTCATTCATTGCTTCTATCCAGTCTTCATTTTCTATTGCCTCCTTTGTTCTCTTAGGCTCAAATTCACATAGTAAACATGTTGGATCTCTTGCCTTGCTTCTGGTCTAAATTCCAGTATCTTTATCTCCAATAATCTATTTAGGCTTGTGATGTCTCTTTACATATTGTGCTAGAACAGGTTCTGCTCTCCTTTCATTTTGCTCATCAGGCTCACCAACAAGATTGTTAGATTTAGCTTCTAAATGCTCGACAACCTCTTCTTGATACTCGGCAGCTTCTTCCTATCACTCGACACATTCTTCTTCTCTCTCAACATTGTTATCCTAATGCTTGACATTGCTTACCTGAGACTCAACATCAGGTGCAGGTTTGTCACTTGCCTCTTCTTCCTCTATATACACAAAAGATCTATAATCTTCTGGTTCTCTTTTACTTTCAGCTTCATTTTTCTCTACATACTCATCAACTTTGACATTCACACTTTCCACAATTTTGTTAGTGTTAGAGTTCAAACACTTATAAGCTTTACTTTTTGTGGAATAGCCTAGGAATATACCCTCATCGCTTTTAGCATCAAATTTTCCATTTCTACTATCCTTTAATATTCAACACTTACTTCCAAATATTCTAAAGTACTTTACATTCGGTGCATACCCATGCCATAATTCATAAGGTGTCAGATTTGTACCTATTTTGATCTGTACTTGGTTAAGAGTATAAAAAGTTGTACTTACAACTTCATTCCAATACTTCTATGCAACATTATTTTCAATCATTAATGTCCTTGCACAATCCAAGATAGATCTATTCCTTCTCTCTGCTATACCGTTCTATGGAGGAGTTCTAGGTGCAAACATCTATCTTTTGATCCCTCTATCATTGAAAAATAGATTAAATTCATTTGATGTAAATTCTCCACCTCGGTCAAATCTCAGACACTTCAGGTTCTTACCCGTCTCTTTTTCAACCTTAGCGGCATACCACTTAAAAAATTGAAAAGCATTAGATTTTTCTTTTAAGAACATTACATGCATCATTCTAGTATAATCATCAACAAACAGGATAAAACATCTAGCACCACAATAGCTTTGTACACCCATCAGTCCACAAAGGTTAGTATGAACCAAATCTAAGATATTCTTAGAAGTAAAAGTTTTTCTCTTGAAACTAGACTTTTTCATCTTACCCAACTGACATTCTTTGCACATTACATTCTCAAGTTTCTTCAATCTAGGTAGACCTCTCACTTTCTTTTTCTTGCTAATTTCTACTAGATTATCAAAGTTAACATGACATAATGGCTTATGTCATAACCAAATATCATCAAGTTGTGCAATCATACATGTTTCATCATATAGGTCTAGATAGAATAAATTACCTCTTGTCTATTCTCCACTTCCAATTAGTTCACCAGTGGCATCAAATATTTTGGCCTTCCTATGATGAAATTCCACTCAATAGCTAGTGCTATTAAGCTATGCAACACTCAATAGATTATAGTTAAGACCCTCAACCCAATAAAAATTTTCACAAGTGATCTTATTAATCAGCTTAATCAATCCTTTTCCTCTAATAGGACATGGTGCATCATTACCAAATTTCACAATCCTACCTTTATAATGATCTAAGGTATCAAACTTACTCTTATCTCTAGTCATATGATGTGAACAACTACTGTCAATAATCCATTTATCATTTTTTTTCACATAAGATATCAATGCAATTTTCTCATCCTCATCAGATTCATCTTTCATTCCAACATAGACAACCTCAATTTCAAAATCATCACTATCAGTGTCAGTCTCTAATTCGACAATGTAGTAGGATTTATTTCCTTTTCCTTTGTAGTCCTTGTATCTTCAATAACCTATATCTTCTCTTTTTTCTTTATGCTTGTTGTCTCTTTCTTCATCCTTATTATCCCTGTCAGGACATCTAGTAGCTATATGACCAACTTTATTACATGAAAAACATATAATAGGGAATTTACCTTTGTACCTTCCTTTTCCCCTTTCTAGTCTTCTAGCCATAAGAGCTTCTAGATCCTCAAGTTCTTCATTAGATGTGTCACTGAAACTGTCACTTTCACTTTCACTTTCACTAATGCATCTTTCTTTTTCCTTCTTTGACTTACTCAGAACCATTTGTGACTTAAAAGTAGATTCAATATTACCAAAAGTGAAGTTATCATAGTTAGAAAGTTCAAAAGCAGTAAGCTTACCAACCAAACTTTCCAAAGTAAGAGCATTAGTAGAGTTACATCTAGATTCCTGAATTGTAGAAATTTTGATTGCATAGATAGGACAAAAAGTTCTCAATACTTTTCCTATTACAGTTTCATCCTCAATAGTTCCATTTTCTCCTCTAATAGCATTTACAACTTCTTTTATTCTACCACAATATTGTGCAATATTCTCACCTTCTTGCATTCTCATTTCATCAAATGTACCTCTTAGGCTCTCAAATTTTTCTCTCAACACATTTATGTCACCACCATAAATGTTTGCAAGGGTGTCCCACATTTTCTTTGCAGTACTATAGTCTTTGATATCTTCAAATTCTAGATAACTTAGGGCAGACACAATCTCCAACATTGCTTGGTTGTGCTCTTGTTTAGCTTTCATTTCCTCAGCAGTCAGAGGTGCAACAGGTGTGGCATAGTCATGCTCAATGTAATACTTTGCAGAATCACCAATACCGGCTAGATGTAGCTTCATCAAGCTTTGTCATGCAGGAAAGTTTTCCTTATTCAGCTTTGGTACCTCCTTCTTATATGTCATGATCATTTGCTTCAAGTACCTTCAAACTTGTTCTCTGTAAGCACCAACAGCTCTGATACCAATTGTTAATATGATTTAGAACAATAGAGACGGGGGGTGAATCAGTTGTTCTCAGGTCTAGATGTATAAAAACAAACTTTAAAACTCTTCAACAAATCAGATCTGATAACCAACAGCTACTTGGTCATTACCGATTGTATAACAAAAACATATAATAGTGCAGTCCACTTATCCAATAACATCTAACTTGCAAAACACAGAAATGTTCAAACCAAAACATTCACACAAGTATCAACACCAGGATTTATAGTGAAAACCCAATTTGGGAAAAACTAGTTTGCAAATATCAGATCCAATTCCATACACATATGCTAGCTTACTGACTGTGAACCTTTTCCATCTCCATCACTGATCTGCTCGGAACTCTCTTCAAACAATCACAAAACTTCTCCTTTAGCCTTCTCTGCTTAGATAGTCAATAACATCAAAAACACTTCCAACATCCACTTCTTTATAACCTCTCACTTAGGTTTCCTTAATACTTCCTCTATTAGGTCAATACATCTTTTGCCACTTAATCTCCTTCATAGATCTTAGGGCTAGGTTAGATTCATTGAATCCGTCCTAAATTGTGTTCTTCGACTATCCTTCTAGAAATATCTCGAATCTCTTAATAGATTTACAATAAAATGTTTTACAGTGCATTAAATGCTTTCATACAATCAATAAAAAAAGTCAACACATTTTACATAATCCAAGAATTCAATGATGTCGGCTAGAAATCTGAATTCTTCCTCAAATGCAAAATACTGATGCTCGGTCAATACTGTGTTCAACTTCTCGGTCTTCACTAGAAAGCTTGGTCACCACATAAACTATTTCCTCAAAAATTAACTGGTGTTCGGTCAACACTAAATTTACTTGGCATATACTAGCTCGGTCGACACTAACAACACTCGGCTTAAACTAGATTTCTTCACTTTTGCTTAGTTAAGCCTACCAGTTTAGTCTTCATTCTCACTTAGATAAATAATACATTGTCTTATCATTGTGCCACATAATCAAGTACTCATTGAAGTATTAAGATAACTCAACCTTTCCTTAGGTGCTATTGTTACCAACCTTTCCTTACCCCTTAGCAACAATCAAATAGATATAGTACTTTCTTAAATAGCAATAGTCTTACCAGTTAAGGTTTGACATCAATGACAATACAACAATTGCTTCAATTGCAGTTTCCAACATTAGAGCTATCTTAATTAAATAAAATCAAAATAATCAAAATCACACAACTATTAAATTAAATTAGAACTATCTTAATTAAATAAATTTAAACTAATTTAAATAACATGACTACTAAAATAAATTAGAACTAATAACATAGCTATAAATTACAAGGTATCTTAATAAATAAAATAAAATGCATAAAAT
This sequence comes from Chamaecyparis obtusa, assembly GCA_027943335.1. NCBI lineage: Eukaryota > Viridiplantae > Streptophyta > Pinopsida > Cupressales > Cupressaceae > Chamaecyparis > Chamaecyparis obtusa. The sequence continues at coordinate 125,193 of BSBK01004225.1, forward strand.
CAAATATCACCGAGCATCCCAAGGAGTGTGCCCTTGCTCCTAGTTCGCACAATGGATTAAATGAAATATTTTCTACACATGACCGATCATGTAAATGCTGATTTTCATTAATCAAAGAAGTAATACAAAAGTTTTTTTTCCTCCCTTTTCCTTTCACGTAGCTCATATTTATATTATAATATGAGTGTAAGCTATTTCCTATTTTCATGCTAATTTTCTATTATTTTGTGGCTCACATTTGACTTTTCTATTTGTTGGAAATAAATTCCCCATAATTTAGGAGCTTATTTAGCTCGTAGGTACAAAAAAATAGAATATTATTTTTGACATGAAGTCATCCTCTTCCATTGAATTATAAAATACATATTAATTGGTTGCAACAAAAAAACTAAAATATCATATGAAAAACTAATATTCTGGTAGGAATTTATTTGCTGGAAAATACTCCTATGGATGACAGGAAGTTTGGCTAGTGATAGGAAGTCCGCTAGTGGTAGGAAATCTGCTGGTGATAGGAAGTCTGACGGATGACTGGTCCTCTCTCATAGACGATAGGAAGTTCAAAAATTAACATGAGTTCTAAAATTTTCTCCTTCCATAAACATATTGCAAGATCTATTTTCAAGGCTTAAAATCATAATTCCTATTAGTATATGCAATCAATAATTAATTTCCATATTTTAATCATAAAACTATATTAAATACTACTTATACATATTAAATCATATGCAACATAAAATGGTAAAATGGGATGAAATACAACAAAAATATAATATGGAAGTGAAAGTGAAGGTACATGAAATGAATTAAAATATGGCATACAAATGGGTCATAAAGGGCTCTCATCATATCCATCTCTTAGAAATATTGTGATCAAGATCCCAAAAAGTAAGAGATTTAGAATTCACAAAACACAAATAATTTTCCTTTAGACCTCTATAACTTTTCTCTGAAACCACAAAAGTGGAGAAATATGTTGGCTTTTGATTTGACATAATTTAAACCACCTTGAAAGTTAATATATGTACCTATGGGTTAGCTAAACCACATGATTAATACATTCAAATAGGAACAAGGACCAACTAACAAAGCACTTAAGCTTTCTACACTTTGAACTCTGGAAAATTCAGGTGGGTAAACCTAGGATTAGACTTGTTTACTTCTTAACATCACTTTTCAAGTTAATCCTTAACAAAGAAGATAAATGCCAATAATTCTTCTCTTACTTATGAAGTTTAAGTGACACTATAAGGGCTAATCACATTATCAACTCACTTATAAGCTAAGCATGGGCTTAACAATTTAGATCTACAACTTGAATTTAAAAGATTTGATTAAACTTTGAGATTAACTATGAGAAAAAATGAATATCAGCTTAACTACATTTTCTTTGATTAGTGCCTTATCCACTGGGTGTTCTTTGAACTAATCCGCACCATGACTAATGATCTATTCACCTATCTTGTAAGTGAAAATATACTATTACTTTAAACCCTCTTCTTATGACAAATCCTTCTCTAATACCCTATAATATTGTCAAGTTATACTAAGCAATTACTTAACTCTTTGAATTAAAAGTAGAGCATAATATGACATAAAATTTTAAATAAATTTCAACTGTGATCTTGAGCTCTTTGTTCACAAGACACAAAATATTACAGAATATTACAGGAGGATACAAGATTTAGAGCAACAAACTTATGTTAAATCTTTGTATTAATTTCCTTGAAATTCTTACATCACAGTATTGGACCAAACTCAAAATAACACACCAAAAGATGAGAACAAAATATATTTCATTAAGCTTTTTCACAAGACAAAATACCATAAACTCTACATAGTACTTCACCGAATACAAAGACTTCTATTCTCAAAAGGACAAACTGATTTTACAATTCTCGGTCCTATGTCAATCCCTCTTCTCAGCCTTGGAAATACATTTATAATGATGGATTGCAACAAGATTCAAATGTGGGAAAATTTGGATTTTTCAACACCAAACAACTTTTACAAAAAAATTTGGAAGTAGTTACAAAAGCAATAGCTAGAAGCCCAGATTCTTTAGAATCAGTCTTGGTTTGCACCGTAGGTGTATCCATAGAAGGTGAACCACAAAGGTAAGATACCCTATTTGAATTAACTAAACTCACTCTATTGAATCTTCATCTAATACCATAACTATCATAACTACTTCCATGTGACAGGGATTGAATTTCTCCAATGGTTTCCTACACCACAATTTCCCTTTTTGATGGCCAAGTTGTTTCTCTAACTGTATCCAACTCTTGAATATATTTGTTCCACTTGGCATCCATTATGGCTTGAGACTTAGCAAAAAACTTATTCATATCCATTTCTTATTTGTATAATTCATCAAAAACTTCATATAAATTTGAGATGTCAGCATCACCAACAAAATAAGAAGCCACCTTATCAACATCCAAAATTTGGTTGAAAGAATCAACCCATTCCTGCCAATCTTTTTGTGTCCACAATAGCAAGAATATATGCTTCGGACTCTTTACAAAAAACCTTTTTCTTTTCTTGGATGTTTTTTAACTTACCAGTGAAAAATACATATAATTCCTTTACTAATAGAAGCATTTCCTTTACTTCAATTATTTTGTCAAGTAGGTCCAACTTCTTTTCCATTAGTAAAATTAGTCTATCAAATAATTGTAAGTATGGGCCCTAAGAATTAAAGCATGGATTTAGTACTAACAAGGCATTAGAAAAATTATTGTTTTCCCCCTATAAAGAAATAAAAGTGCTATGAATGGCGTGAGACTTCCCTTTTAGAATACATATTCTATGTAATAGCACCTTCTTCAAAGTCTCCTTTTCATAAACAAGCTGACCGTGTCCATAATTACTTGCTTGGTTGCAATTTATGGAGTTATGCCCTCCATTGGATCAGTTTGGACCCTAGCATCATAAACTTCTTTGATTTCCCTAGACTAATTCCTTAGGGTACTTCATCTTTTAGCTCTTTTACAATATCTTCCAAGATATAATTCTTCTTCAGCTCCTCAAACTTCTTTCTAACTGCAACATAGTCCCTGAATGTCCTGGCTAGTTTAGACTCTAAATCTTCAACAAATACTTTATTCATTAAGGATTTATGATGCAAGATATTTTCTATCTCTGATCCATTAGTGTCTTACAACCTCCATATCAATTGGGTGCCCTATGTTGTGTCCTAGATATCCACCAATCTGGGCTTATTTGACTCAAGAGACACACACCATACTGATAATGTCTTGGTGTCCATATTAAATCCAAATCCTCTTTGAATTTCACCTAGTCCAAAAGCCTCATAAGCTATAGCTTTGTACTATCTTTTGATTTGGTCAATCAAGAATGAGGACTCCAAGTCCCATCCAGGGATTAGCAACATGCCACTTCTCTTAACAAGATCTCTAGCCTCCTCCATAGTTAATGTTTCATTGTTGGGATCATAGGCTTGCAATTTTTCAATCAAATCCATGGTCTTCTCCTCTGACTCCCTTGGTTTTAAATAAAGTATCAATTCATCTTTTTTTACTCTAAAGAGAAAACTCTTGAATTCATCAGACTTGAAAAATTCTTCATCTTGGATGACCCTTTCATCCAACCTAGTTGTAGCTAATTCCAATTCATTTATCACTTTCCCTCCCTCATTTGCATGTGAAATTAGAAATTTTTTCCTTACATTATAAAAGTAATGGTTTGTACCTGGCAGGATCTGTTAGGATTTGGTAAAATTGAGAGGGGGTGAATCAGTGTTATAGTACTTTACTGAATTCTTAAACTTCTTTACTTTCTTCAAACAACATATAAAGATATAGCTCAAGATAAATAACCATGCAACATAAATAAAAATTGAAGAAATCATAACACCATATTTGTTTTTTGAGGAAAACCCTATTAAGGGAAAAACCCTAGTGGGGATGGTACCCATGAATGTATGCACTATAAGTATAATAACCCTGTTAAGAGATCTAACCCTGTTAGGAGCCGAGTTTTACAATATGAAGGTCCTGATTAAGGATAGACCCTATTAGGAATCTTTACAATGTAATTCCAACTAAGGAATTGACCCTATTAGGAGTCCAACCATGTTAAAGGAAATCAAACCCTATTAGGGCTGTACAATAAGTGCAACAACACTTACAATCAATCTGTTGTCCCGAATACAAAGAGTTAACAAAGTATTCCTTGAAGAACTCCTATTGTTCTCCTTTCTCTTGATCTTTTTTGTTCTCCTTAGATGCCTTCACATTTTTCATTCATCTATATCATCATTATCCTCATCACACACTTTTACAAAAGATTTTGTATACTTATACCTTGTTAGAGGTATATTACAAAAGCTAGTTGGCTTTAATGTAGCAAAACATAATATTATTTAATGCGCATTTACACACTTCATTAACATCCTTAGTCGGCCTTACATCCAAGACCGTATCCAAAAATAACTTTCCAATCACTCATAAAGTTGGCCTTAGTGATCACCAACAATTTATACCTTGTTTACTGTCTTCGCATTTTGTCAACTCAACATATCTCTTCGATACTGAATTATTAACATGTGGGACCTTACACATGTATTCATTCATGTCTTTTAAGCATGTAGCCATGATCATATTCCTTTAGGAAATTTCTAAGAGGGTCGCTAACCTTTTCTGTCAGACTGGGTCATAGGAACAGTCTGTGTACTTAGGCATTTTTCTTTTATCAACTACATACAAACATATTTGTGTTGTCCAATATATGCGATCATAAATCTGATAAGTGTTGCCATAAATGACAAAATTCCATATGTGCATGTGACTACATGTGCATATGTGTACATGTGCTAACCACTTGCCAATAATCTCCCCCTTTGGCATTGATGGCAACACTTAGTGAGAAAAATGACTAAGTGCAACATCAAGATAAAAATGTAAAAGGAAATGTTGACAGAAATGCAACACATGATCTCCAAAAGAACCTTTCTTTTATTTATGTTTTTTTTCTTTTTACTTTCTTTTCTCCTTACATTTTTCTTCAATCCCTCCCCCTTTGACATCAATGGAAAAGGGTGCCAAAAATATCTAAAATAGCTACCAAAATAACCAAGTTGAAGTTGTTCAGGAGTCACAACTAAATTTTCTGAAGCACATCCCTATAGTTTGTTTTTAGAATCTACATATCTGCATCCCAAGCTGCCTTAATTTCTCCTACCACCTGAATAAGTGCATTGAGAATATATGCAACCTTATTTGCTTCTTCTACATTTGTAGGTATTAATTATTGAAATGTTTTGGGGCCAAGCTGAATGTCCTCATGATTTATCTCCAAAACATTGATTTTTGGAGTCAATAAGCTTCTTAATTTAGAGAATCTTTTCTAAATTTTATCCCTTTCAAGATATAGGGTATGGATTTTATCCATGATCCTGTTTGTTTCCTTGTTTATGTCTAGTATCCTTTAATTTTCAAAATCCTCAGTGAATTTTATCAAAACCTCTTCATCTTGAGCTATAATGTTTGATATACTCTTCACATGCTTGTGCGAAGTCATTCAGAGCTTGTAAAGATCTTTTCCATCCTTAGACAAGATTTAATTTCCCTTTCAGTGGCAATCAATGTATTAAGATCACTCTTGATCCCATCAAGAGTATCTTTCATCCTTAATCTTTTGAAATCATCTACAACTTGTATTCTTGTTGCTTCCTCTAAGGTATCAAAATTTTGTTCCACTATACTTATAATATTATCTAGATTACTTATAGGATCTTCAGTATGTATAGGAGGTGTAGTAAAAAACTTACTCAAAACTTGTATATCTCGCTCGATTATTTTGCTAGTTTTGTCAGTCTTTTTCTTTGATTTTTCCTTTTCTTTAGCAAAATAAAGTAATGAAAATTTCATCAAATCTATGACATCCATCTGATCTAAGTTGGTTGGAAGTGAATGAGAGGCACTTGCCAAAAAACTAGGTGTAGAAAAAGGAGTGATTGATAATCCTTTTGGTTGTTCCTCTTCTTTTCTTTGTTCTTTTTCCTTATCTATTTTTGCTACTTTTTCCCTTTCTTGTTCCTTTACATTTTCTATTCCTTTTTCTTCCTCTTTTCCCTATGCTTTTTCTAGTGTTTTCTCTCCTTGCTGTACTTTTTTAGTTGATTTTCCTTGAACAATCTTTGGAGACTCAAGATTCTTTACTATTTCATCAATGTTTGTCAAGGTTTCACTCATCTAAAATGGATAACATGTAGCTAGCTTTGTATTGAGTGAAATATCAACATTATCAATAAAGAAATTGTTAGGAATGAATGCAAAGTGTTTTGGCAGTCATTCTATAGCAGTTGTTGTTGCATTCATGACTTGGATTGTCATTGATGTCAACACAGTGATATTCTGGATATTAGCAAGAAAGCAGGTACAATTTTGTTTTGCACACATGTTATATTGTAGATTGGATTTTGTGTAGTTGATGGTGTGTTATTAACCAATGGTTAATAGCACAAAAAGAAATTCATTCATTTGTAAGAGTTATGAGCATTTTGGTGAAAGCAGTGTTTAGACAGTGTTTCTATGTAGCAATGTTCAGAAATCAGAGGATATCTCTTAGCTGGGATGGAATCTGATTTTGTGCAGTTAAATGGATGTTGGAGACTCATTAATGATGATGTGGTTCACAACACAAACTTTGAGGACATGTTTGGAGAAAGTTACAGTAATTGGAAGCCAATAGTTTTATGTGAATTCTGTGTGTAGTGTGTAGAATTTATTATTTTGTAATTGAGGACTGACTCATTTGTAATTATTTGAGTTTGGTATATAAGAAGGAATTTTTTCCTTATTGAAATGTGTACTATGAAGATTGTGATGCAAATATATCCATGAAGTGAAGAAAAGAGCTAATTCAGTGATGAAGGAAGACTTGTAAGTACAGAGATCTGGAATTGTGATCTTGTGTAGCAGAGAGTGCAATTTTGGCACAGTGTGAAGGAGGTAATATATTTCATATTATTCTATTGAATAATTCTAAGATCTTTTGGACAGTGGGTTTAGAGATCTTGCCTTGAAGCTGTTTGGGTAGTGGGTCCTTCTATCTTCCATAAACTCTTAACCGGGTTAGAATCTTTTAACAGGGATTCAAAATCTCCTAATAGGGATTTATATGTACTGAATGTATTTCATAAGACTCCTAATAGGGTCCATCCTCTAACAAGGAACTTTCATATTAGTACATCATTTTGTGGGCATCATTCCCACCGGGGTTTACTCTTTTCAAGAGGTTCCCTAGTTAACATATCTTGTGTTATTGTGCAATTGTGTATGATTATCTTTCTATGGTTGATCAGTACATTGATTATATTGTTTAAATCTATTGAATGGATAAATTATCAGATAAATGATTCACCCCCCCCCCCCCCTCTCAGTTATCTTGGGGATCTTTACTTTCTAACAAAAATCAGGTAGGGTTGTGTCAACTACCTCTATTTATCTTGGACCTTCAACCTTCTCTACATTTGTGGGCTCTATAGAGGTTACTAATGGGGTTGGAGTCCTTGTAGACTTACCAAGATCAGGTTTCTCCTCTAGGAGTAGCTGTCCAACCTTGTCATGAGTTTCTTGTTCTGTCTCTTCATACTTTCGGACCATGAACTTGATGATTCTTGTTTTAGTTCTTAATTTTGGTCTTAGCTTCTCAAGCCACTCTCCCATCTCATTCCCTGTCATGGTTGAGAAATTAAGTAACATAATATCCTATCTCATCTTGATGTCCTCATCAAGAACTCTTTTCTTTCTTCCTTCTAATCTTTCAAATCGGTCCTTACTTATTTGACCCTCTATTTCAATTAAGTTTTTTTAAAAGGTGAGCATGTGCACCATAACTATATCTTCTATTTATCTTTTCTCTTCATCATATCTATCAAAATATTTCTCAATGGAATTGAGCTTACCATCATTTACAACTCTCTTTTGTAGGACTTTGAGGTAGGTCTTGAATATATTTCTTTGTGTACCCTGGCCCTTCTTTTGTTCAACTTCTTCTTCCTTTTTCTTATCTACTTCAAGTGCCCTTAGATTAGCCTCTTGAAGTTTCCTATCCTTTTCTTCTTCTTGCTCCTTTTTCTTTTGTTCCTTTATTTTCTCTTTGTTCATCATTTGGACTTCCTTGTTTGTCTCTTCTTATTTTATGGTCTTTTTCTTCTTGTTCTTCTCATGCAAAGATGAAGGAGTGTCCAATGTTTTTCTCTTCTTTCCTGGTCCTCTAGCCATAGCCTTAGGTCTAGCTTTGGGAGGAATTTGGCCTTCTGTAGCAGCTCTTGTTTTCTATCTCTATGATGTTCTTATAGAAGGTGTAGGAGTGTCATCTTTCTCTTTCTCATCTTCTTCTTCAACCTCCACCACTTGAGGTACCTCTATGTTAGATTGAGGAGGGGGAATTTTTTACTTCTCCCCAAGTTCTACCACCTTTTCCCTAACAATTTTCATCTCCTCTTTTTTTATACTATGCTTCCTTGCTAGTTTGTCAATAAAGGATTCAACTTTCTTCTCCCTTTCACCAATTCTTCCCTAAATTCTAAGTATTTTTATTCATATGTACCCCCTCTTGGAACATTGGGGTCTTTAGGTGATTGTGAAACATGTTGAATATGAGGTTCTAGGACAATATACTCAACTTCATACCCCATAGGAGTATCCCAAGAAGTTCTAGGTTCTACTACTTCAAAGCATGTGCTATTAGTTTCTACCATGAAACATATGTCATTTTTGTATTTTTCCACTAGTCTCTAAGGGATCATTTCCCTTTGATGCAATTTTTTTAAAAATAGTTTCATCATCTTTGCAACTTCAACATACCTATTCTGCTCATCACTTCTTTAGTAGTAGTCACTGATCATTTGCATGGTGTATCTATCAGATCTCCATAGATACATGTTAGGAAATCTTCTCATAACATGAAAGAATATGTACATTATGAGTGATTCAAATCTAAAGTGTTTTGTCCTATTCTTCTTTATTCCTACCAAATCCTCCATTAGTTGTTACCTTAGGACCTTGCATAGGTCATATTCTTCATCTTCTACTACCATTTTATATGCCATATGTACACAACTGGCTGATACACTATTTATTCTTCTACTTTACTAAAACGTGTATCCTAGTATCTTTGCAACAAGCTTGACATCTTCTTGTGTGATGTCATTTATTGTCATTGCTCTTTTGTTCCATTTACTTTTAGTCAATTTTTCTACTTGAAATTTGATATTATTTTTTGTTGAGGGAATTTTAACTATCATAGGTAAACCAGTGATCTCATGCAATAGTTCTTTGGAGATCTTGGTTGGCATTCTACCAATGCATATGAATTTATCATGAATTCTACTTAGTACAATTTTGATCCAGTCTAGTTCATCAAACTCAAATCATTCCATGTATTTGACTATAGGCAACCTGTGAACCTTTCTACATTATTCTCTTAGGGTTTGATATGCATTATATAACCCTAACATTTCATCAAATATCTATTTTGTTCCTATAAACTCAATCTTGTTGTGGATATAAGCCCTGATGTCTTCAACATGAAGAACACCAACTGGAGTATGTGATAACACACCCTCTAGGTCATCTTCAGTTGATTTGAAAGGATGACTCTTAAAATTATATCTATTTCTCTCGAGCACATTAAACACCTTGGGAGTATCTATTCTAACTTCTTTGATACTACAAATAATGAAGATTACTTAAGTTTATGACAAATACCTAGCTTGTGTAGCCATGTGAGGGTTTTGTGAATGTAACTGTAAACTCTTTAAGCTCCAACAACTTCTCCAATCTCTTCAATGCTCTTTGATCTCAGTGTAAATGGTAAGTAGTTCGACTGCATTACTATCCTTATAGACAACTTGGTACAAGTCCCAAAAACTACCCATAAAGCTACAACAAACCAGTGTTGGCTCAAACTAGTACATCTTCTCACAAAAATCTCCAGACCATATGTGATCTTGTCCAAGATCCCATAACATAGTAGCTAATTTTTTTTCAAGTTCTTACAACTTAACTCATCCATATAGGGGCTCTATATTTGATTGTTGTTAATTTGTCATGCTCCCCCTAAGGCATACATTTCCCATCAAAAATATGGTGAGCCAATGCACCCTAATATTGATTTCACAAGACTCTTAAGAATGTTGTGAGTTCTCACACTCTTCTCTTCATCATTTTTGACTTTAGATTCAATAGGTTCATTCTACTTGGTCCATTTCTCCTTGAATTCTACTTTTAGTTCTGCTAGCTCTTTTTCTTCTTCTTTTAGTTCCTTTTCTTTTGTGAATAGTCTGAAAGACTTCTTTACTGGTCCTTTAAATCTTCAATACTTTTCAACATTTCCATCATTATTGCATTTGAAGCATGTCACTTTCTTCTTAGGTTTCAATTGGTTGTATTCAATTTGCAACTTGCAATACTTGGCAATATGACCAAAGTTGTTGCATTTGTAGCATACAATCTTTCTAGGTATGGTAAAGGGTTTCTTAACCTCTTCCACTATCTTTTTGACTTCATCCTTATTGGTATTAGAGCCATTGTCTTGCATAGCATCATTTTCTTTACTTGTTTCATTATCCTTAGGTTGTCTATGTTCTACATTTTTACTACATTCAGCTTTTTCCATATTTGCCTCATTCAAGATTTTCTCTTTTTGGTTCTTGATAAAATAATTCAGATGATCATATGGAGTTATTCTAGACCTCATATCTAGTTTTCTACATTCTCTTATCTTATGTCCATAGAAATAGAAATTAAAACAAAAACTAGTAAACTTGGGGTTAGGAATACCTTTTTCAGTTGATTTCTTTGATTGATCTTCATGACTGCAATCCTTATCAATGTCCTTATAATGAGGTATCTTAGGTTCTTCCATTATAGCTTTAGTATCTAACTTCTTAGTTGAGTCAAGATTCACCACAACTCTATCTTTCCTCTGATCAAGATTTTCGTTGAATCCTACTCCTCTCATGTCTCCAACAAGTTTCTGCATGTCAATTTTCTCATCTAATTTTTTTCTGTTCTCATGAAGTTTTTCTATACAACCTTTGGTCTGATCAAGTTCACCAGTAATGGTGATGCAATATATTTCTACCTTGTCATACTTTTTTTTAGTGTTCTCAGTTCATTCTCCAAAGTTCACAATCTATCCCTTGTGTCTGATAGTGCATTTTGCAACTTTTCTTTTTCCTCTCTTTCAGTATCAAGTTCTTTCATTGGGTTCAATTTTGTGACTTCCAGTTCATCCTTCAAGGAATCCTTTTCATATCTTAGTTGTTGAATCATATCTTGAATTGATAGTTCCTATGTTTGTGATTCCATGAGATCATCTGTTGATTTTCTCTCATGCTCAAGCTGCTACTTCAACTTATTGATGAAGTCATCTTCCTTCCTTAGTTTTTATTTTAGATCCACTTTATTTGCATTAGCAATGTCCACATATTCTAATGCCATTTCATAATTTTTTGTCAAGTTCTCCAAATCCATCATGATCTCCCCAAATATGTTAAGCTTTTCCTTCAGGGTCCTGATGCTCTGATACCAATTGTTTTGATTTGGTAACACTAAGAGGGGGGGTGAATTAGTGTTACAATACTTCACTAAATTCTTAAACTTCTTTACTTTCTTCAAACAACATATAAATATATAGCCTAAGATAAATGACCATGCAACATAAATAAAAATTGAAGAACTCATAACACCATATTTATTTTCGAGGAAAACCCTGTTAAGGGAAAAACCCTAGTGGGGATGGTACCCACGAATATCTGAACTATAAGTATAATAACCATGTAAAGAGTTTTGACCCTATTAGGAGCCGAGTATTACAATAGGCAGGTCTTGATTAAGGAATGATCCTATTAGGAATCTTTACAATATGATTCCAATTAAGGAATTTACCCTAGTAGGAGTCCAACCATGTTAAAGGAAATCAAATCCTTTTGGGGGTGTACAATAGGTGCAACAACTGTTGCAATTAATCTGTTGTCCTAGATACAAAGAGTTAACAAAGTATTCCTTGAAGAAATTCTCTTGTTATCCTTTCTATTGATCTCTACTATTCTCCTTAAATGCCTTCAAAATTCATATTCATCTATATCATCATTATCCTCATCACACACTTTTACAAAAGTGTCTTTATACTTATACCTTGTTAGAGGTATATTACAAAAGCTAGTTGACTTTACTCTAGAAAAACATAATATTATTTAATGCACATTTGCTGGCTTCATTAACATTCTTAGTTGGCCTTAGATCCAAGACTTTATCCAAAAATAAATTTCCAATCACTCACAAAGTCGGCCTTAGTGATCACCAACAAGTTATAACCTGTTTACTATATTCGCATTGAATCAACTCAACATATTGTGTGCTAAAATGTTGTCACACTTCTATGAGTCATTGTATCTAAGATTACTCAAGAATGAGATCTCAAATGGTGGCTCATAGCTCTCTATTCATGGAGTGCAAGGGTTTTGATGGAGGCCCTCAGATTTGACCTAGTTTGTGCCCATGCAAGTACACCATAAAATGAGAGATTCAAAGAGGAAAAGAAAGAATGCTAGTCTCCATGATCATCAAGTATGCATGCAAATGGAAATGAGATCTAATCTATATGATAACAATGCATGAAAGGAAACTAATCTATGAAAGGAAATGCTTATGCAAGATTATTCTATGAAAGGAAATATGAATTTAATCTACTATGCAAATGAAAAAATTAATCTAAATGGATTGCCATGGGGCATGAGAGAAAAAGAAAAGAAGAGAGAAGTTGCAATATCCAAGCTCAAGTGCTCAAAAATATTCTCCAAAATCGCTCTCCAAACTTGTAGCATAGCAATATGAAAACCTAGATATGAAAATGAGAAGGAGAGGGCTCCTTATAAAGGAAAGCGGATGGTTAAGATTAAGAGGCAAAAATAAATGAGCAATGGTGGAGATTAAATCTTGGTTGATCCATGTGCTCAAAGATTCTTTAAGAGGCAAAAAGATGAAAAAGGCTCACCACTTAAAAGTATGTGCATTTAAAGTGGAGAGAAAAAGTGATTTTTATTTCATTTTTCATTAAAGAGATATTTAAGTGAGGATTTTATTTATTTATTTATTAGAAGAGGAATTTTAATTAAATGAGATGATTTTATTTAATTAAAAGATTTATTTAATTAAAAAGGGAATTTTTATTTTAATTAAATGAGGCTTAGGATAAAATGATCAAACCTTAGGAAAAATTGAAATAATTAAATTAATTGCGATTTGATCAAGGAAATTGATTTGAAAATATTGCAAAGCATTGATTCAAGAAATTGATAAATTGGTTCCATCATTTGATAAATTGAAGAATGGGGGCCCAAAGTCTAGGTGACCATTTTAGGGTGCATACATTTGCCCCTCTTTGGGTAATGTGTGATCATTCTGGGAACATATGTAGCCAAAGAATGGAATTGAAATGTGAGATCGATTTAGGATCACAAAACAACCCAGATGTGTGTTTGACGGATGTGAACACATTAGGAAAAAGATAAGCTAAATGAAAAAGACAAGGCCAACACCCTTATAAATAGGTAATTGTCAAGTCTTAGATAAGAGATAAGAATCTTAAGCAAGGTTTAATTGATAGGTTTGATAAAGCTGAATCAAGGATTGAAGTTTGATAGGTACTGCCCCCTCATGATCGAAATCGAAATGAGATAGAGGAGAAATAGTAAATTGATAAATTTGATCAAATCAAACTAAAGATAAGGTTCTTGATGTAAGATGAAAGATATAAGGATCACAGAACCAAGGTAGATCATCATGAAAGGTTATGCCCCAAGGTTGAATCAAAAGAAAAGAAGTGGGGTGAAAGTGAATGAAAGATAGAAGTTTGGAAGAGGTGAAAATAAATGGAGAGAAGAAAGAAAATTTGCTTCAAGATTGATCAACTATTTAAGATATGAAATTTTGATTGAGATCACAAAAGAAGATAAGGAAATCAAGATCAAAACGTGATCACAGTTGATTAAAAGTCTAAAAGAAAGATAAAGGAAAACCCTCTCAAACTCATAATCCAGCCTAAAAATGCAAATTAACATGAAGTCTAACAATGCAAGCTACATAAAAATGCAAAGGTGTACTTGCAATAGAGAAATTGTAACATAGGATCTTGTGTTCATCATTCATTAGAGAATGTAAGGAACTTATTTTCATCATTGGGCCATTATTAACGAACATCAGAAAATCACACAATCATCACTAGTCACAAGTGCAACTATGAAGATATGAATGTGATTGATATCCGATTGGAATGTGGAAAGATTCTAATGTAAGAATCAAAGACATAAAGGTCAAGATGACTTCGATGTTAGCTTACCCAATTTAATATAGCAAAACCATTCTTGTATCAAGGCATAAGTGTCGGGATGACTATATGAACGGTTGTGCAAAAATAGTCAAAGATGATGTCTCAAATCTCCTAAGTGTTTCAAGGGAACAACAAGAGACACTCTAGAGTTTCAAGACCATACCCACAAGCAGAAAGAAAATAAAAACATGCCCCATGCCCCAAGTCCTCTAGCTATGCATCCCAGAGAGACTTATTAGACAAGGACACTCAACAAAAATCAATAACAGTCAGCACACAAAGAAATGATCAGACATATCTTAAGCATTAAGTGTTGTGTTTAAAAATTTAAGTGTGTTAACTGATACTAAGTTCCGAGGATAAGGATCAAATGCTTGCAAGCAAGTAAGATCACATGACAAAACTAGGTAGTACCAAACCGATAAGTGTTGAGAAACACTCGATGTCAGGGCTTGTGTTGAAAAACACAATTGGGGTGGTGTTGAAAAACACAGTTTGTGAGGTGTTAAAAAACACCATTTGTGACTTTTCAAGACTTTTTATAATTTTTTTGTATTTTTTCTACCAAGGCACCTATTTCCAGGTTTTCACCAAGGCACTTTTTCTTCTTTTTTTTTGAATTTTTTGATTTTTTGGTATTTTTAGAATATATAATTTTTGAGATACATCAAAGCGCCTATTGCTAGGTTTTCACAAAGATGATCATTTTTTCAAGACATTTTTTTATTTTTAAGATTTTTAACAATATATCATTTTTAAAGATTTTTTCAAGATCAATAAGTATGTACAATGGATGCCCCCAGACAGAATGGGCATCAAACTCACAAGCAAGATCACATCGTGTAGTCCCAATGTCTAGAAAGGTGGAGAACAAGAGGGATTAGCAAGATGGTGGAAGAGATGGAAGACAAGAGAATGAAGGAGAATGAAGTGAAGAAATCCTCAAGGACAAACTCCTCAAGAGTACCCAAGCTAGGGAAAAATTGTCATGTAAAGCACATTTGGACAAGAAATGAAAGGTCGGCATAGGATAAGTCACAAAAGTGTAATGAAAAATAAGGAAAGGATGCAGTCCAAAAGAGTAGACATGTCAAGAGGCTTCATAGCATCATGTTTTACTCTTTTTTATTAGATCAAGACCAAAGGGGAAGAGGATAGCAAAAGGCTAGAATGAATGGAGAAAAAATAAATATGAAGGATAAACATGAATGGAATCAAAGCAAGATCATCGTAAGATAGCTCACAAGATAGCCAAATGTTCTTGTATAGGTCAACATTGTCAAGATCAAAGAGAGAAGATGGAATGGATGAAATATGTATAAGAACTACGCATGATGCCTAATTGCCAGGTTTTCATCACGGTACTTATCTAAGGTGCCACAAGGGAGTGGTTTTCACCATAGGACAAATTTATTTCTCTTTACTTTTGCTACCAAGGTGCCTATTTCCAGGTTTCCACCAAGGCACATTTTCATTTTTTTCATTTTTTTTATTTTTTTCATTTTTTTATTTTTTTATTTTTTGGAAGCAGGCAAGATTTTTAGATAATGCTCCTTGAAAGGATAAACCATGATATTCCAAGGATTTAAAATGATATGCTCAAAGATACTTATAGGGAAAGGAAGATGGAAGAGAAAAATGGATAAGGTTTAATGCAAAGCGAGTGAGGTTGGAAGATAGGAGGAATAGGCAAATGAGGAAAAAGGATAGAAGGTATAAGGATAATGAATGGAAGGATTGTGAAAGGGTAGATGGAAAAGAAAGGAAAGATCAACATCAACACACACCTTGAAGGGTGGTGAGAGGATGGAGGAAATGTGAATGAAGGAATATGTGAAGGAATATGGTGAATGGATAGCAGAGGTTTTGGTTTAGACACATGGAATGGAAGAATGTTTTTGAAAGAAGATGAAGTGGAAACCTTTGGAAGCTTGAATGCAAAATTCACTTGTTTCTCAACATCAAAATCTTTCAAGAGAGACTTTGGAATCCATATAGTCATAGGATTTTCATTTCTTTTTGATGATTTATAGATAATATCTTCAATGATGGATTTTGGAACCCATACTCATCTTGTAGTTTTCTTCTTAGATATCTCTTTTGACTTTATGCCTCCATGTCAATTGGAGGAGACATGGTGATCTTATTTTTTTAATGGATTCTGGTGTTGATTCTTTTTCTTGTAATGAACATTCAAGTTACTTCCAAATGACTTGGGATTTGCTGAAGGAAAGGAGGATATGACTGGTTTAGATAGTTGGGTAGATGAAAAGGATTCAAGGATATGCATCTATGTTGATCTTGAGGAAAGATAAGAGATGGAGGGATGTAAGGACCCAAGATGGATGATGAATTAGGAGAGTTAGGAGGGGAAAGTGAAGGGACATAAGGGCCCCAGATGGAAGGAAGACATGAAGCCCTTAGTATTGTCGGAGGAGGTCCAAGGATGGATGTGGAAGATACAAAAGGATAATCAATAAGTTCATCAACATCTATATGACAACTAAGGACATTAGCATCTTTAGAGTGAGCATTAGGATTTGCAATAGGATCATGAACATTTTGAATAGGAGAAACTTCTTTGATAGGATTGTTCGGAGCTTGTAAAGGCCTAGGAAGAGTAAAAAGTGGAAGCGAACATGGAGTGGTAGAACAAGAAGATGGAAGACTTTGATCTTGACAAGGAGCTTTGGATAGCATAAGCGTATCATTTTTTCTTGATTTTCAATAGGCTTAACATTGGAAGTAACAACACCATTTTTAATAACCTTAATGGAAGTATCATCTTTGGAAAGCGCAAGTGTAGTAAGGTTATTTTGATTTTCAATAAGCTCAACGGTGTAAGTAGTAGCTTGATCTTGCTTAGAAGAAGACTTAAGAAATGGTGGAATGAATGAGAAAGGGCATAGATGATCAAAAGAACCATGAAATGGATAAGAGACATCATGAAAAAGATTGGATGACATGGAGGGTTTTTGATCTTGATCTTTCTTTATGTTCTTTTCTTTATTTTTAGAGTCCTCTTGACATGGAGCCACTTCTAAGGACAAGGAAGCATGTTGGGATTTTATGGAAGACTTTGGAAGAGATGGTGAAGGACTAGCTGAAGTAGGCATTATAGCACATATAGGCTTAGTATCTTTAGGTTTAGCAGTATTGAAAGTATTTGCAGCCAAGTGAAGGTTAGCTTGAGTTTCTTTAAGAGGTATCCCTTGAGGATAACTATAGGGAACCGCATGAAAAGTATTAGGATCTTTGTTGGATGAAAGATTTGTGAAAGATTTGGAAAATTTGGAAGCTTTAGGAAATGTATGAGTATTGGAGGAAGTAGGGGATGGAAGCGAACCATCACAAGACAAAGGTCCATCATTAACATAATCTTTCTTGAGAGTGTAATCTTTATTTTCAACATGAATGTTCTTAGAGGAATGATTCTTACAATATTGATGTTTCAAATCAGCGCAGTGCATTTTATAGTCCTCAGTAGTAGTAAATGGATCATAATCAAGGTATTGTTCACATAAATCATCAAAGTCTCTTTCAAAATTAGAATCATACGGATCACCATCATGATCTATCCAATAGGATGACCCTTTAGTAAGCATGAGCACATGATGAGGACTCTTAGGAATAGAGGTTTCATAGGTATGGCTATATGGTTCATCATCATAGCCATCATAATAGTCATCATAGTCATCAAAGGTGGGTGTGTCACTCTTCATGGGAGAGGTATCACAAGGATTACTATATTTCTCATATTGAGGAGTAAGACTCTTGGGAGAAGTAGAAGACGAACAAGATTGTGAAGAAGAGGAAAGTGAAGACTGAGTGGAGGAAGAAGACTTGGATAATGAGGAATGTGAATAATGTCTAGAAGAATCATGATAAGACTTGGAAGATGAAGAATTTGAATAATGTCTAGAAGAGTCATGGTAAGACTTGGAAGATGAAGAATTCGAATGGTGTCTAGAAGAGTTATGGTAAGAAGATGAGGAATTCAAATGATGTCTAGAAAATTCATGATAAGACTTGGAAGGTGAAGAATTTGAATGATGTTTATAAGAGTCATGATAAGACTTGGAAGGTGAAGAAGAATGAGAAGAATTTTTGGAAGAAGGAGATTGTGAGAGGATCATGAGCATGATTCTACCAAAGGTAGGTGATTCACTTGCTTTCTTTTGTATTTTTTTCATAAATTTATCATCAACGAGAGTTTTGGAGGAATGATATTCTTCAAATTGAGCAATGAGTTCAAGATCATCCATTTTCAAGAGAGGTTCCATAGAAAGATAGTTGAAATTCATGGTTCTAGAAGAGGAATCAATCATGGAAGTAAAAGAAGAGATGAATAGAAGAAGGTAGACTAGGAAATAAGAGGAAAAGAATCAAGACGACATGAAGAGTTTAGGAAGAAGAGGAAGAAGTGTGAAGGAAGAAGAGAAAGGATGGAAATGGGAGACTATGAAGAAATGGGAGATGTGGAAGAAAGAAGACCAAGAGTAATTTTGTGAAACTTGATACCATTTAAGTTCATTTGGATGTTGAGAAACATGTCATAGCACTTTTGGGGAGATCTTTGAAGTTTTTATCACTCGATAACTCAGATTTTTTTGTTTAATGTGACCAACTAGATGCATTAATAGATTTTTATCATCAGTCAAGCACATAAGACAACAATCAAGGAGTTCAAGCAAACAAATGTCTTCAAACAATGAGCAAGGGACAAATCATCCTTGCACATGAACAAGAATAGTGACTTAGTATTTCTACTCCTTAAGAACTACTTGTGTATGTTCTCAAAATGTTTTTCCAATCATGCACATAGTCCTAGCAAAGAAAAAGTTAGTTGCACTATGGTTATTAGTGATGGTTTGACTCTACAACTTTTTTAATCTCAAGAGGGTGAACTCTAATCTAGGCACACTAAGGTTTTGACACATTCTAAGAATTTAATCAATCGGAGATGTTGAGGAGATTTGATAGCCCAACAAAAAACTACACCCATGGAGATTTCTTCCATAAGAACATTTATACAGCGGTTGTCACTACCATGGAAAAAATGGCTATTACCGCTTGAGGTTCCATCCATGTGGTTGACCCAATAAAGGGAATGTCCACTACAGTTAACCCTCTCTAAAAGGTGACTCACAAAAGGGACCACATGGGGACTTAGCTTAGATTCAAGGATCTGAGTTTCTGGTACTATCCAAAAAGGGAGTAGAGCATAATCCTATAGCCTCTTCACTTCACCAAAACATAGAAAATAGATTCATTGACATGCTAAGATTGAAACCACCTCACCAAGGTTTGTAATGTCAACAACAATGTCTACCAAGCTCTCTAAGTGGGTCCAAGAGAGAACGTACCGATCAATGTTGAGGACTAAACCAAGTAAGACCGTGAGATAGTAACAATATCCTCCCTACCTACAAGGGGTTCTATCATCAAGAAGAGCTTCACAAGAAACTCAATCTCTCAAGAATGCCACAAATAGTGTTCATAGGGCCTAATTACTATGTGAAACATATATGCAAGAAAGTGAATCTATGTTCTTTTTAGAGCCCAAATTTGAAGTGTGATCTATGAAAGCAATAAACACTCAAGCTAGGCACATGAGAGATTCATTTTAATTTCCAAAATCCAAATGTTATAGAGATTCAAAAAAATACCTCAAGTCCAATGCAACGCGCTTAGTAGATTTTTGTTGAGCTTTTTTTGTGCAAGCAAGCCACGAACTCTCCAAGAAGCAAACACGATATGCAATGTATATCCAACTTATGCAAACTGTAGGGTTAGATCTAAAAATAAATTGTTAGGAGAAATAATAGCCAACAAATAATCCAAATGACAACTCATATTATGCATTGAACCATGAAAATAAGTGCATACTCATCACAAATTTTATTTTTTTTACATTTGACCTAGTCAACAAGATCTAATTTTTTTGATATGATTTCGGCCACAAAAATAGAAATGCAAAATAGAGATCCCTGCTAAAAAATAGAGAGCTTTCCAAAAATGTAAAAATTTCAAAAAAATATGCTAATTTGCACCAAAAATTAATTTTTTATGAAAAATCAAGAAAAAATTATAAAAAATCAAAAATACCTTTGAAAATTCTAAATTTTTTATTGGAGCTTCTCTAATATGTCGCCAACTTGTAAAAAAAATTTTAGACCAAAACACAAGCCATTTGGGAGATATAATCAAATATTTGAAAATCTAGGGTTTTAGTCTCCAAGCCAATCTGCACAAGGGGGTTAGGTCCAAAAATGGTGGGCACCAAAAAATGTTTGCTAAAATGTTGTCACACTTCTATGAGTCATTGTATCTAAGATTACTCAAGAATGAGATCTCAAATGGCGGCTCATACCTCTCTATTCATGGAGTGCAAGGGTTTTAATGGAGGCCCTCAGATTTGACCTAGTTTATGCCCATGCAAGTACACCATAAAATGAGAGATTCAAAGAGGAAAAGAAAGAATGCTAGTCTCCATGATCATCAAGTATCCATGCAAATGGAAATGAGATCTAATCTATATGATAACAATGCATGAAAGCAAACTAATCTATGAAAGGAAATGGTTATGCAAGATTATTCTATGAAAATAAATATGAATCTAATCTACTATGCAAATGAAAAAATTAATCTAAATGGATTGCCATGGGGCATGAGAGAAGAAGACAAGAAGAGAGAAGTTTCAATATCCAAGCTCAAGTGCTCAAGAATCTTCTCCAAAATCACTCTCCAAACTTGTAGCATAGCAGTATGAAAATCTAGATATGAAAATGAGAAGTAGAGGGCTCCTTATAAAGGAAAGCGGATGGTTAAGATTAAGAGGCAAAAAGAAATGAGCAATGGTGGAGATTAAATCTTGGTTGATCCATGTGCTCAAAGATTCTTTAAGAAGCAAAAAGATGAAAAAGGCCCACCACTTAAAAGTATGTGCATTTAAAGTGGAGAGAAAAATGGATTTTTATTTATTTTTATTTCCTTTTTCAACAAAGAGATATTTAAGAGAGGATTTTATTTATTTATTTATTAGAAGAGGAATTTTAATTAAATGAGATGATTTTATTTAATTAAAAGATTTATTTAATTAAAAAGGGAATTTTTATTTTAATTAAATGAGGCTTAGGATAAAATGATCAAACCTTAGGAAAAATTGAAATAATTAAATTAATTGCAATTTGATCAAGGAAATTGATTTGAAAATATTGCAAAGCATTGATTCAAGAAATTGATAAATTGGTTCCATCATTTGATAAATTGAAGAATGGGGGCCCAAAGTCTAGGTGACCATTTTAGGGTGCATACACATATCTCTTCGATACTACAATATTAAGACGTGTGACCTTACACATGTATTCATTTGTGTCTTTTAAGCATGTAGCCATGATCACATCCCTTCAAGAAGTTTCTAAGAGGGTCTCTAACCTTGTCTGTCAAACTGGGTCATAGGAACATTTTGTGGACTTAGGCATTTTTCTTTTATCAACTGCATGCAAACATATTAGTGTTGTCTAATATGTGCGATCATAAATATGATAAGTGTTTCCATAAATGACAATATTATATATGTGCATGTTCTTACATGTGCATATGTGTGCATGTGCTGACCACTTGCCAACATGATCTACAATTCTTTTTTCCTTGCATTTTCTGGTACATTCATTAAATTCTTGATTTGAATTATGAAATCAGATTACAATACCTATTGTGATACCTGTATTATTGTCAAGTTTGATGTAAATAACTAAGAAGATTAACAACAAGATTACAAGCCAAAAAGTGATCAATTATATTGAAAATTCAAGTTTATACAAGTCTGATGGATCCCAAGGGTCACAAGAATCCCTTGGAAATGAAATGAAGAGTTGTCAAAATGTTTAATAAAAATAGACTAGTAAAACTATCAAAATTTGTCAAAAAACTATATATAAAAAATAGTTCCATTTGGAGAAGGCATAACTTTCTAGTCCTAGATCCGAATTGTGAACCATTTACTTCATTGGAAATGTTCTTAAGACCTTAAAAAATGTAGTTTACTAAAACATAGATGAAACATAGTTAATCATGATCATTTCTTCTTTTTGGCTGGCCCCTGCTTTGATGCAAATGCTTCAAATTTTTATGTTTCCTCAACAAACATTACATCAGACTCAACCTCTTTAGGGTTTATCATGTCCCCTTCCTTCTGCTTAGGGATGTATGACAGTTTCGACATGATATCTTCATAATTTTCTAAAACTTTCAATCCAAGGCATGTACAAGAGATTAGGGAAGAAACCAGTGAAAGTAGGGTCTGCCTTTTTTAACTCTTCTTCTACCCTTACATTTTTCCTCCATTTTAGGGATATCTCCTCATAGATATATTCATTAATCACATTTATAATGACATCCTCCTCTTCCATGGATTGATTTGGAGACAGATTATGGTTTCTCATTTCTCTGAGTGCTCCTCTAATGAAGTCCTTAGGGTCATACATCCTTGCATTAGCTGAAGGCAATCTGAAGTGTCTCAGGAATTCATGGATCTAGTCCACAACATCCTTTCCTATGAATAAATCACCTATCTGGAACCTTCTTGGAAGAAAGGTTCTCTTATTATTTTTAGGGCCTAGATGCTCCCTATCCATCATGATAATCTACCATAGGAACTCAATTATTCCCAATCTTTCTGGAACATATTTGGGTAGTATGTGGGGAGGTTGTGGGTATGCATATACTCTAATGACCAAAAAATTCTTAAACATGAACATGTCACCCCAGCTGTGTTGGATCTCATTATCAAATACATGGGATCTAAGTAGTTTTCTAACAACTAAGGCAAATGTTCCCTTTTAATACCTAACATGTTCATAATCAAAGACACAAAATCACTATAAAAAGTAATGGAGTTAGATAAATGGTAACTTTTATCCCATAACTTGGTCCAAAGATGCAGTGGAAAAGTTTCTCCTTAATTCTCTATCTCATTGATGAATTATGGGTTGATATAGCCAATGTTGTAATACATGAGTAAGTGCACCAGCATGGAGTAGTGAGTGAACCTTAAATTACTCAAATTAGTCTTTGGAGTCACTAGCTCATTATGCATTACATTGATTGTGTAGCCCACATAATCAAACTCTTTGTTGGTGTACAGGTCTTGGACATCATTAGCCATGACAAATATATCTGGAGTTATTGTCAATCGTCCATCTAGTCCAATAACTTTATGTAGACCACATATGGTATACTGGAAGTAGGGAAAGAAAAGATCGATATCAATTGTGTCTGTCACTTTCTTTCCCAATAATCCTAATTCTTTCTTATCCATGGGGATATGTTTCCTCATGACCCTTCCAATGTAGTAGCTTTTCTATCTTTTGAACAATGCTTCATCTTTTGTTAGGTCAATATCTATACTCATAGGTCCCTGGAGGTTGAATGCTTAAATATAAGTTTCTTTGTCTAACATACAGAGTACACATTTTTCTTTCTTATGGAAATCTTATGGTACAAGATTATAAGCTTTAATCAAAGATTTCATCAAGTCCACGTCCACAAATACCTCTGGAACTATAAACTTACCCAAGTTTATGTCCCATGGGTTTTAAACAGGTGGCCCTATCAATCTATTGTTGTAGAAGAACATGAATATCTTGTACCTAGTTTCTCTTGGGAAGACAACAACTCTACATAATGCATATGGTTCCTTCCACTCATAGGCACTAGCTGATTATAAATTGGAAGTACCAGGAAACAAATTCATCCACTCCTCTGCATATATGTTCGACCTCTTTGTTCTCAATGACATGCTCTTTGTTAGTATTTCAACGACCTCAAGAGATCATTTCTCTGCCATTTTTTCTAATGCTGGACTCTGAATTTTTTCTCTGCAACTAATAGTTTCAACACTCTCTAACATTGCAACTTTGAAAATTATGGATGCTCTGTAAATGGTGAAATGTCTAACGACTAGAATTGCCTTTAATAAGCAATGCACCACCTACAGTATTAAATCTATATCAAGAGGACACACATGAAATTCACCTTTTTAGAGAAGTGTCCCTTCCATCTTAGATTTGGTAGTGATCCAAGAGAAAATCATTGACTTGTCATGCCATCATGTCATTCCTTTATTCATTAAGACCCCACAAGTTGTCCCCTTTCTCGCTATAAAAGGCTCATGCTATTACAAACTTAAGTTGGCCTGGTTTTGAAGTTACACAAACAATCAACTTGACCATGTCTCAACTTCACTACATGTAGCTCAGGACCCCTTGAAACCCCTCCAAAGTTACACAAATAGTCAACTTAACACCTTTGCAAGAGTAGAAATATGTAACAAATACTCTAACATTACCTTGTGAAGTCCTCCATAAAGCTTGTCATAACCTTAGAACATCCTTTTGTTATAGCCTCCTAACCTTTCCAAAGTCACACCTAACCGTCAGATGCCATATCACAACTTTGTAGCATTCTTCACTAATAGCCTTGAAACTCTCGTGAAGCTTTGCAGACCTCTTTGCTCTTCACTGTCATAGATTTGGAACTATTTTGACAATATATATTTGACCATTGATACACTTCACTATTCTTTAGCACTTTCCACATGGCATATTAATTGCTGTCACTTTTCAACACCTTCCAAAGTTATGCACATTGATAGAAAGGACCTCATAACCCATTAGTAATGCAACCACTTAACTATTGAGAAGTTACGCAACAACTTTTCATGACTTCATAACATGTCAACAGTTAAATTCTTTACCTTCTGCAAAGTTCCACAAACCTCTTAGCATAACTTTGGGGCCTTTGATATTGAACATAAAACTTTGATACTTGCAAATTTATGCAAACCTTTTTGAGAAATTGGGACTACTTGACTAATTGGGGAAACAAACCTTGAGATGCCACACACATGTGTTGGCATGAATTTAGAACTCTTATAACAAAAAAGACTAAACAAAATGTGAAGTCACACATAATGAATCTAGTTAAGGCCAGACATTTTTAACACCATAGGACACATAAAGATAAAGGAATAGGATAATAACAATGGCCCCGCAACACAACTAAAAACCCTTTTCTTAAGTGATAAAAAAGGTAACAAGGAAATAGACTAAATGTAGGGTTTTGAACTTAGGAACTTTTTTTTGAAACCCTACCAAAATATAAAACCCTGTTTCCTCACTTCTAAGGTATTAATTTGACAAAATTCTTCAAATTTTGAACTTAACTGGAAATTTGACCACCAAAATACTCCCTAAAGATTGTTTCATTACATTATTTCCAAATATTCCAAATAACATGGGGAGCAATCAAGATCCAAAAATAATTGTCCATAAAGATCTTTGTTGAAGATCATTGAGTGAAGAAGTCTTGCAAAGAACTAAGAAAGATCCAACAAAGATTCCATTCTTGAAGAAGCTTCGACTAGACCTCCTAAGAAAAAGGGTAGTCAAACATGAGATGATACATCATTTCTTCATTATCCTTGTACAACTAACATCTAGTAGGAATTATAAAACCTATTTTAAAAAGGTTTTCAATAATTAATATTTTATTTTGAAGAACAATCTAGTAGAAGATGTTAATCTTAGGAATCAAATGATTAACCCAGGCATGGACCCAAAAAGGGGCTCTTTCATTAATGAGGTTTACCAAAGAAAAACCCGAAGAAAAAAATACTTTCTTGAAGAAGAAACCGCCCACACCAAATAATCTTCAAAATCCACTCATAGACCAAGCTTGAAGTGATCTCATTATAGGACCAAGGGAGATGTCGATCTTAGATAAGTTACTCTAATTCTAATTCTACTAGTAGTCATGAACCAAGGAGCCATATCACAGTTTACTCCTTTCAGAAAAATGATTAAAAGGAATAATATCACCCAAAGGTCTATCCATTACCCATTTATCCTCCTAGAACTGAATATGGTTACCATTCCCTAGGATCCATCTACAACCCTTGGCAACCAAATCCTTAGCTTGTTGGACACTTGTTGGACACAATTATAGATAAAGGAGCCTTTGATAGGGATTGTCATAGAAAAAAATTCAGCTAAAGAATTGTAGGAATAGAGATACTTGAGCTTCCAAATATTATTCTATTCCTTCTCCTCTCCAGAGGTTCTCCACACTTGATTCACAAATAGATCTTTGTTCATAGATTTAATAGACTTGACACCCAGGCCTCCCCATTTTTTTGGCCTACACACACTGTCCTAGGAAACCAAGGCCAATCTTTCATTCTCTTAAACTCCTAACCAGATAAAATATTTTTGGATCCTCTCTAAGATCTTTTCATATTTTAAGAGTATCTTAAAAAGACTCACAATGTAAATAGGAAAATTTTTAAGTGTAGCTTTTAAAATTTGCACTTTACTAGCTTGACTGAGGAGAAAACCCTTCCACCCAACAAGTTTTGTATTAAATATTTCAATAAGACCAGTCGAGAAGGAATCAGGTGGTTTCAAGCCCAAGGGAAGACAATGATAGGAGGAAGGGAATTCCCCTATGGTACAACCAATGATTCTGGATATCTTCCTTTATCTTTCGCCAAGAGTGTTAGTGAAAAATAAAGAGATTTTATTCCAATTGATCAACTGACCAATAGCCTAAGTATAGGAATTGAGAACATCCTTGATATTATTGACTTCTTGATTAAGGAGGACCCCATAAGAATGGTGTCATTAAAATTTTTCTCATGAGAACAGGTAAGGTCTGCAGAAGAGGGTTTTATTCCTTGAATTTTACCATTAAGAACAAGCTTCTAAAAAATTATACCTAGACTCTTAGCCATTATGAAAAATAGACAGGGGGAAGTAGGATTGCCCTACCCGAGACCTCTAGAGGGCTTAAAAAATGAGAAAAAGCCCCATTGGCAATAACACTTGGTGAGGTAGTAGATATTAGTTATAATATAAACTAGATAAACCTATCATCAAAGCCAAAGGCTTTTAAACTCCCTCAAATAAAATTCCAATCAACCCTATCATAGGCTTTGGAAAGGTCCAGCTTGAGGAAAAAGCCTTTACTTTTAGAACTATCCACAAAGTGGATAGTTTCATGGACCTTAATAATTGAATCTAGAATTTTTCTTCTAGGAACACAACCATTCTTCTAGGGTGAAATTATTGAAGGAATAATAGCCAACAACCTAGAAGTAAGTACCTTTGAGAAGATCTTATACACAGATTTATCGAGACTAATAGGCCTGAAACAATCCAAAGTGTCTACTCCTAGTTTTTTAGGGATAAACACTAGAAAGGTAGCATTGAGTTCCTTCAACAGAGACCTGGAACCAAAGAATTCTTTAACAAAATGAGATATCTTTTTCAACAATACTCCAAAATTTTTGAAAAAAGAACATAGGAAAACCATCTAGTCCTGGGCATTTCTCCCCTTGAAAAGACAAAACTACAGTTTTGATTTCTTTCAAAGAAGGGAAGGCAGTCAAAATTTTATTTTTCTCCCTCGTCAAAATAGAGGGGATGGCTAATAAAAAAACTCTCTTGCTCCACCAAATCAAGATTTTGATTAGATGAAAGAAGAGAAGAGAAGAAAATAACCATTTCAAATCTAATATCCTTTTCATTTTCTAGTCTTCCATTAATAGTCTAAATATGAGATATTCTGCTAGAAGCGCGGTGTTTTAGAGCTGTCATATGAAATAACCTAGTGTTTACGTCTCCATGTTGAAGCTAGAGAGATCTGGATCTCTTCCTCTAGAATATCTCTTCCTTAGATATGATTTCATGATACTCCACCATAATTTATTTTTATTTTTTCAAAATATCTTGCGAGTAACCTTCCTACTAGATTCTATCCTAAAATTCTTGTAATTCCAGCTTAGTAAAATTCTTCTTTTGAAAAATGTCACCAAGAACTTCCTTATTCCAAGTCTTGATTCTATCCTTTAAAATTCTTAACTTTTTTAGTTTCTCTAAACATAATAGTCCCATCAATATTTCCATTCCACCATTCTTTAATTCTATCTTCCAAATGAGGATGAGTTAACCACATCTTTTCAAATTGAAAAGGATAGTTTCTCTTGACAGAAATATGATCAGCCACTAAACAGATGGGAAAATGATCTGACCCAATTCTAACAAAGGAGGAAAGAGATAATAAGTACATATTCATCCATTTTCTATAAATTAAGGCTCTATCAAGATGAACTTGAATCAATGATTTACCAACCCTTCTTTTAGTCCAAGTATAGATACTAACTTGAAAATCCACAGCCATAAGAGATTTTTTATTGATAAACTCCATCAAGTCCAATCTACCATCCAGTTGGGATTGGAAGCCTCCAAAATTCTCATTATCCCTTAGGGGGGACTTAAAGTCTCTTAGGACTATCCATTCAAAATTCAAGAATAACTTTCTGCAATTTGCTAGTTTGTTCCAGAACTTGGCTCTACTAGATTTAGTATTAGGAGCATAAATAGTAGATAAGACCGAGGAAAAATCATCTCTAATGTGATGAAATTTAATATTTACCAAGTTAGAGTCAGAAAGTAGACTATCTCCCTCTATAAAGTTTTGATTCCAAAAGAAAATAATTCCCCTAAAAGCACCATCAGAGCTGCTACCCACCACCCCACAATTTTTGAGGAGTTTGAACTTCTTAACCTTTTCTTTAGACATTTCCATCTCTTGGATAAGAATAATATCCATCTTGTGGTCTCTCACCATATTTTTGAGAACATCCTTCTTATAGGTCACATGTATCCCCTTGATATTCTATGAGATAAACTTCATATGTAACCAGAGGCACAAATATCCTGGATGGTAAGTTGTCTTCCATCCGCTATATTTTTCTTACTCTCATGTTCTCTAATAAATTTATTAGAATTTTGGCCTTGTCCTTTTTTAAGAGTTCCCACATAATATTTCACGCTCCTTGTTGAGACCCCCTACTTCTTCATGGAAGAAATAGAATGGGCATCATATTTCTCCTTCCTACCTTTCTTTCCCACTATAGACCAAGGAACCCCTTCTCCTTGGTCAGAAACATGTTCTTCCAGTTCCTTGTCATAAATTTCATCCCCCCAGCTAGATCCTGAAGGAATAGAATCAGGGAGAAAGGATAATTCTTCATCCTTAGATGGAAACATAAGAGCTCTATCGCTAGGGGTCTTACAAAGATGAGCATCATCAAATGGTTCCCAAGACTAAGAACCCCTCTCCTTACTCTGAGAATCCTCTACCTGCCAAGGTAATGGACACATACCCGAGACCTTAGGAGATCCATCTCCAAGGGATGGCCTTTCAATTAGTTCATGTTACAGCCCCTATTGGCAATTTGGCTGAGTTGATTAAATAGATGTTGTCATTATGGAAACATATGATCCACATGAAGATCACATAGGTCAGAGAGCTAGTATGACAAAGCACATTGCAAATTTGTCTAAGTGTGAGACAATATTTTTACCAGTGAATCTGGACACAATTTTTGTTTGCGATGCTAATTGGAGTAAGTTCAGTGCTTGCGCACTTGAACATAGACTCTATGATGACTATTGAACACCCATCTTAGAGCACAAGTCAGTATGACATGTATGAAAGAAGTTATGACAATGTTACCAAAGACAGTGTCAAGATGACATGACAAAATATGAAGACAAAATTAGTAAAGAGTTAAGGGATTATTTTGTTTATCAAAATAATGACTTAACAATATAAAGGGATGACATCCTAGATGTTAACCCTTGGATAAATTTATTTGTATAAATGTAATTGTAATTGTAAGAAAGAAGATAAGATGTATGATGAAGTATTGAAATGTAATGAAGCAGTGATATGATGCAAAATATATGATGCATATGTAATAGCAATAGTGAAAGAGTAGCGAAGAGATATTGATGCAAGTAGTATAAGGTTATGTACCTTAACCTATTTTTGTAATCAGTGTGTATTGTACATTACTTGTTTGGGCAGTGGGCTCATCTGGTAATCACATTTTGTACTGCCAACTCCTAACAGGGTTGAGGCTTCTAACAAGGCCTATAGTCCCTTAATCAGGACTGATACATTATATGTTTGTAAAAGACTCCTAACAGGGTCAACATCCTTAATAGGATACTTTTTATTAGTGGATTTTTGTGGGTACCATCCCCACCAGGGTTTTCCCTTGGCCAGGGTTTCCTCGAGAACAAATAATGTGTTATGAGTTCTTTGGTTTTATTGCTATGCAAGTTGTTTAGCTTCTTATGTTATGCATGTATAAAGATAATCTATTATATCCATAATTGGGAAAAAGATAAATTTTGTAGAATACTGATTCACCCCCCCTCTTAGTATTCCCTATTTCTAACATCCCCATGATTTCATCTATTTCCACTTCTTCAAGACGTTTATTTTGATTGTCCTCCCTCATGTTATTATCTTTTTTCTTCTCTCCTTCTTAAAATGGAGGGAAGACCATCTCTTTAGGTTTTTTTTATGCCCTTTCATCTCTAAATTTTTCTCTTCAAATGCATTATGGATATTTTCATTTCCCTTATTTTCCTTAGCTAGGAGACCAACATCACTTCCATTCCCTTATAAATTCTATGTTTCCTTCCATATCTTCTGAGGTTATGCTTTAATATCTTTTTTATTACTTTGTTTCTTAGTAGGACATTATTTATCCCAATGACGCATCTTTTTACAATCAAAAGGAAGACATTCAAATTTGAGAGGTTGAGACCACTTACCCAGCTTGGATACTAACTCAATAGTCTAAGAAAGATTGGAGAATTGATGGACATTAACACATAATCTTGAATAGATAAGTCTCAATCTGATGCAGGAGCATCTTGGGTCTTGAGCAATCTTGCAGCACTAAAAATATTTCCTATTTTCCTGTACCTATCTCATGTTTGTTTTGTAGCCATTGCTGATGTTGGTTTCTTTCCTTGTGAAGTTAATGCAGTGTTGAAGACTTAATCTTGAGCATTCTCCTAAGAGCACATGTCCTAATTCATTTGGATCTGGAAGTTATCACCATTTTCCTTGGGTATCAATTTTCTGCTAGTTTTGCATGAAACATGGAGTGTTTAGCCTTGCGCGGTTCCTTATGAGGAAATTGGATCTTTCAAAGTTCAGGATATGTTCTTGGATCACATGTGGACCTAAATGTAACTTCTCAGCATGTTGTGTTACTTTTTTCTTAGTTTTTGGTTTCTCTCCCTAAGTAGACTGATAATGTAATTAAATGCCTAACTAGCCAACTTGTGGCTTTGCTGGCTATATATTTGGATCTTGGGTTGATGTAGGAGGTAGTGGAATTTGTAGTAGACTAGTATAGCATAAAATGTGAAGATTGTAAAAGAGATATGATGCAAGTTGTGATACTATTTTCATGATTCTTTGTATAAGGCTGAAACCTAGAAGGCCTCATAGCCGGGCATGTTGATGATTTTTTGATATTTGTACCAATGTGGTTTCCAATTGCCTTCCCTTATATCCATTGTGTTTATACTATTTTATGGGATTCTGATATTGCTTTCATGTGTAACTCTGAGCAGGGCTTGTTTGTGGGTGTAAGTAGAGTCAGTTCCCCTTGATTTAGCCTTCACTTTCCCTGCCCCTGTGTCACAATCTAGCCATAGTCATAGGATCTATTGAAAAAAAATCCCCAAAGGAATTAGCTATTCCTTTAAATACATCTTCATTCTAGTACTCAAGAGGAAGACCAAGAATCCTTACCCAAATAGGGGTAGAAACAAAGAACGTGTCATTAAGATCCAGATTAGGTGACCATTTTTTAAGAGCTAAAGATGACTTCCCAAATATATAGGGTCCCCCATGGAGAATAAATGAAAGGTCCTCTACATTAGAGAAGTCAAAAGAGAAGAAGCCTTTCAACATTGCAACAACTTCAAGTTGACCTTTTAGAGACCAATTCTTCTTAATAAAAGATCTTACCAAATCAATGTTTGGTCTTGGGCCTAGAAATTTCCCAACAAGATTAAAGGCCATAAACAAAATCAAGTGGTCGATAATAGGATCAGGGATAAAAATAGAAAATGTACCCTTTGTGGGATTTGAAATATTGTTCACCTCCAAAAAATGGCTTTCCTCTCAGTTTGACCCCGAACAAAGTTGACCATGGGAAAGCTTTCAGATGTTCATTTAAAACTAATTCCCTATGTTTGGTAAGAAGAACATACTTGGATGAACCCCTACCATTTCCTTGGTCATAGTTCTTTTCACCATTGTGTGGGACCCCAGAAGAGGATACCTTCTCACCCTTCATAATCTCCTCAAATCCTTGTCATCTTGCACAGACTCCACTGATCCTCCTTTCATGCAAGGATCAAACACCAAGTACACCATTTCCATCTTTCTCTCCCAATTCAAAAATTTCTTATGAGGCTTGTAGACGTCCCCCTTAATGTTAATAGGGGTATCATGTCAATTTATATAAAATAAAAAATGAAGTTCCCTGATAACATAGGTCTATTTTGAGAGTGATAAATAGGGATAGAAATGCATGCCAAAATGAAATCCATATATTTCTAACTACATGAAATTCATCTTGTCATAATTTATAATCCTAATGTTTCATAAATGAAGCTATATATGAGGTCTTATAATGATTTTTATTAGATCCTAGGACTCCTTAAATCAGCCTCACCCTAGGTTCATTATGTTGCATTTGTAACACAAGCCTACAAGATCAAAAAACTAACTAATAACACCTTTCACAAAGGAGAGAAGGAAGAATGAAATAATATAATCCTCAAAAGAATAAATATTACAAAATGAATGATAAAATGCATAATGAATTACTTTATAGGTAACAAGATAGGCCCTAATCTAAAGTTAGGAAACATAAAAATGCATAAATAAACTAAATAAAGATCAACCAAATGAACTTAAACATGTCTCTAAATATAGAATTCTCTAACATCCCCCTTAAGTTAAAGTTAGGGAGAAGTAAAAATCTTCTACATGCATGAAATGTAAGAATCAGTTCTGGCAACTAGAGCCATGATGAGGTGCCTAGTATAGATAAAAATATCTCTCATAATTATGAAAAGGAGAAAAACCTAGTGGGAGAAAAAATATTTCAAAAAGAGAGAAGAAGAAAATAAAGGACTAAAAATCCTATGATAAAATGTCCCACAAGAACATCCTCAAAGCATAAAGAAGTTACAGACAATTATCAAATGATAACTTATATAGTATTGAAGGAAGAACCTCCTCTAAAATGATCATGATGATCAAGATCAAGAAGATGACAATCTGCATGAGTACCCACAATGAAACTACTTGAATAATGAATATACTAAAAAGAAAGGAAAAACATCTATTAGTCAAAGCTATAGATGGCACGTGAATTTGCATAAGTAAACCTAATGACACTACTCATTGATACAAGAGTAATTTTCTAGTCAAAATACAAGTGATAATAGTCTAAACAAATCAACTGAGGATAAGTCATCTCCACAAAAGTTGGAACAAAAGAGTTTCTATATGTTAAAAGCTCCATCTCATTAAAATACAAGTACTACATCCAACTAGTACATAGGAACAAATATTGAATACATACTCACTCAATAGGAAAATCGAGTAAGCTTTAGCACCAACAATATAAAACCCCTAATATTGACAATGAAGAGAGATGATAGGTACACTAAAACTATGTGTCACCAAGTCAAACATGGAGGAGGATCTAAATGTGGACAATAAAGTACTTGCAATTGAAAAAGGACTATGACCAATGTACACACAAATTGTTAAAGTATCACGGATTTCATGTCATCGTAGAGGGGCACTCACTAGAAAAATGTATGATTACAAATAAAAGTCACTACACAAGCCCACACAATAGTTTTTAATACAATGCATGTACAAAATAAGGCACAAAAAATATTCATAATCCCCAAAAACTATGCACGAGATAGATATTTTATCTAGTGCATCTACAAACAAAGAAGTGCATGTAAAAGATTCTCAAAAGGCCCTAATAGGAAAAAGTGCAATAAATTCATGTAGTGTAACCTAAATAAAGTAATCCAATGCAAAGAGAAATTTTATGTGATCCAAACTAAGGAAACATGAGAACATAAATAAAAATACACATAGAGAATATGGAAAAAGTGCATAGATAGATGTAAAAATCTTGAAGAGACCTATCTAATGTCACAAGCATTGCAAAGAATATAGGAAATTGAAAAAAGATACTATCTTGAAAGTGAAAATACCACATCTAACTTCAACATGATATAAAATGTACCAGCAAAAAAATCTTAGGAAAAAATAGCACCATCAAATCAAGTGTTGGTTTCCAAAATGGGAGTTTATGCACTAACAGGCAACCAATACATCTACAGATCTTTAAAACAACTTATAAAATCATCCCAAGAACCAATACAATCATAAGGAAGCCCTCTAAACCAGTCTCTTGCATCTTCAGTTAAAGATTGAACAAACAATTTCATGATGACATCTTCATATTCTATTTCATAGTCATCAATCATATCAATAAAGTTCTTTAGATGCTCTTCATAGGAAACAACATTATTTCTAGTAAACTTAGGTAATTTCTCTCTAATCTTTGTAGGAATCAAATTAGGATAACTAGCAATATTGTTAAAGAGAAGCTGTCTGTACCTTTCAATGTGAACTGTTCCTCTTTGTAATGAAGCATCTGTTTGAGAGGTGGAAGCTTTGTTATTTGCTCCATTAGTAGCATTTGCAATAGTCACTAGTGTGACAATGGCACCCTGGGTAGCAGAATTTCCAACATTAATATTAGATGACATCACAGGGTTAGTTGGAATTGAAGGAGTAAAAGACTGTCTAAGAAAATCAACTTTCTTTTTCATTTCCAAAGTAGTAGCCTCAATTTTTGCCTTTTCTAATTCTTTAGCAATAACCTCTAATTCTCTTCTAGCCCTTTCTAAATCATTTTCCAATTTGGAGAAAGGATCTATTGGGAACTTGTCATTTTTAGGCTCATTTATTGTGATCCCTTTTGAGATCTATTTTCCCTTATCCTTAGGCTTCCTAACTTC
The DNA here is from genome assembly GCA_027943335.1 of Chamaecyparis obtusa. NCBI lineage: Eukaryota > Viridiplantae > Streptophyta > Pinopsida > Cupressales > Cupressaceae > Chamaecyparis > Chamaecyparis obtusa. Next base: position 160,565 of record BSBK01004225.1, read on the forward strand.
GGCAATGGGTCAGACAATAAGTTGTTCACCAACCTCCTTGGGGGCTTCTACAAAATTTATGGCCTTCAAGGTCATCAACTATCTTTTGAGCTAATCTGCCCTAATTTGGGCCTATCTTATTTCAGTTTCCTTTTCAGCTTCTCTTTCCTTCCTAATTGCAATTTATTCCTAGATACTCCTTTCTAAATTGTAGACTTCTTCAAAAATATCCTTCGAATCTGGAAGAGTAGTATCAGATGGTGAATTTTCAGGCGTAGAATCTCCTTGCTGATTTCTAGGATTTTTAGGACTTTCAGAAGGAGAAGGTCCCTGGGTTGGGGGATCATTTCTTCCTTCCAGGCCCTTGCTCTTACTTCTTGACCTTCTGACTTCCTTTTGAGATTCTACATCTGGGTTCATCTTTTTCTTATGATGAACTTCATCATTTTTATGAAAATAAAAATCCTCATATGCTCCTAAACCAAAATCAACTGCCTCTTCATACTCAGAGGTATTTTCTTCTTGGTCTTGAGTGAATTTGTGATTTCTTTTCATATCTTTCTTCTATCTCCATGCTTGAGACATATCACCACTATTCTGATTTCTTCTAGGTAAATAAGTCCTAGAAGTGCTTGGAAGTTCACCTTCTAATCTACTTTCTGGATGGTCTTTCCTCCAAGCCCTAGTATTTATTTGACTCATAATTTCAAGCATGTGAAACAATTTCTTGTTTCCTTATTATCTTTACTCAGCACTTCTCCAGAGACTTTCAGAGTCGCCACCAACACAAGTTGGGAAATATTTTCTCATACTTAATAAATCAAAGTATTCAAAATTTATCAAGTAATCAAAACAAAGATTACTATAAACAAATGCAAAGCTAAAAGAGATTTTTAGGTTCTGATCAAATCCAAAGCTTGCAAATATTTCTCTATTTTCCAATGGTGCTGTACTGGTTCTAACAAATAAGAAGGCCAGGAGTCTAGCTCAACTTGTACCTGCATTATTTGATATTCAAATTTACAATACCAAAGATCTAAAATTCAAATTTATCATAGTATTTTAATCCCTATTCCCTAGCAAAGTCACCATTTTGTTGGTTTCCAAAATGGGAGTTTATGCACTAATAGGCAACCAATACATCTACAGATTTTGAGGATTGGTTAGATCCAAATATTTAACTCTAGAGATGATTGGACCAACTATAGGGTCTTAGTATGCCCTCTACACTTCTGGCTCTGCAAAACCAAGGAGGGTGCTCCTAATCCAGTAACAAAACTTGCTTCACTAATTCACTGACTGGATTTAAATGCAACAGATAAATGACAAGAAAAACCTAAATGATGACCATTCATTCATAGAGTTTTCACTATCACTACGTGGTAATTTATTTTGCAAATCACTGAACTTCAAAGAATCTGGACAATTTTATGCTTAAAGATGGAAATACCAGTAGAATCCTTTTAAACACTTATCTCTATGAGAAGAACTTCACTGCTGGCTAGTGTCTTATCCATTGGGCTACACCTCCACTGCAAGACTATTATACATGAACAAATATACTGAACTTTGAAAGATTTCTTGCCCTTTGAAAATACTAATCACCCTCTAGTGGATTTTATCAAAAGTTCCTAGATTCACACTACTTACTGATGCATCCTTAAGCAAAAATTCAAAGAATTTATGTCACATTCAAAGCTTATTTAATCTGATCCTGGATCAGAGCTGAGAAATATAGACATATCACACAGAGATTATCTATGCAATGAATTGGAACAATTCATAACTCAAACAGAAATAATCAAGGAGAGATATAAATCCTGGATTTTATTCAAATGCTATATTATATCATACTCACAAAATGCTTTACAATGAAACCTTCTAAAAATAACTTGAACTAGAAAATATTGTTCTTCTATAGAAATAATGTCTAAAAAAAATGATCTATGATATCCCAGACTCAAGAAACTTGTTAGTAAAATTGATCAAGTTCTTGGTCCTTTTACACTGACCCTGGTAATCCTTTTATAGAATAAGGATTGCAAACAAGCTTCGGATCTTCTTAGAAAAGACAAGAAAGGAGTCCTCAAATAAGACAAAAAATGAAAATAAACACTTTCTTGTTACAAAACTTTGAGATAGATCGCAAAGATGAGTGCCAAAATCTGGCAATAGTTTCCAAGGTCAGTTCAACATCTGCCAGGTGTTACGTCCACACTTTCTTCTTTAGGGAGTTGGGGTAACACCATCTGTTGCTTCCTTAGAGGATGTTTCTTCTTCTTTACTATCTTCTGAAAGGGACGCTACTTCCCAAGCTGAAAAGGTATCCTTAGAAGGCCAATTAAAAGCAAAAATTTCATTCCTCTTGGGTAGAATCTTGTTCCAGATGATAAATAATTGATGAATTTTAGTTATTACCTTAGTAAAATGAATCCTATCATCTTGTAGCATTTCAATTATTTGCACAAAAGGAAGAGTGTCTTTAGTGCTAATAACAGTATCAATCTTGGCTGACACTCCATTATCAATTTGTTCCAACCATTTTTCCCTCTCTTTTATGGTTCCATTTGCTCTAACAAGACCTAGAAATATTTGACAATCATTCTATAGGTGTTTGACTCTTAAAAGAGCTGCCTTTCTCTTTACTTCTTCCCTAGATACTTCAAAATCAAGAAGAGATTTGACAATTTTATAAGTAATTGCCAATTGGGGGCACACAGTACTATGATCTTTGATTGATTTAAGAAATGTTTTCAAAACATTTTCCCTAGCCACCTAGTCATTCAAAAGTTTTCCCACAGTGTCTTCTTCTTTTCTAAAAGAAAGCAAAATGTTAGATAACTACCCTGCATATTTATAAACTTCTCTAGGCTTTACATTCCTAACAAAATGTTGAATGACATCCTTTATTCTCTTTTCAGACTTCTGTTGTTCTCTCTATTCTATATCTTCATTGCTTAGGGAAGGGGGAAGAGGAGACATGGGAAACTCAATAATGGGGCTTGAGGAGGAAGGACCAGCAGTGGAAGAAGGTAGTTGCAACTGTTGTGGTGCTTGGATTGAGCTTCCCTCCCCCAACCTCTTCTTCAAATCTGCAATTATTTTATCTTTCTTAAACAATCCTTGTTTCAAATCTCCATATGGCCTCAGCATTTCATCAAATTTTCTTATGAGTTCCTCCTTCTCTTTTGCTTCCCTTTCTACCACCTTTTCTACAAGGTGAGCTATGGCTACCACCATACTTGATGCTTCTATTGCTGATGTGTCCAAAACCCTCTTGACTATGAGAGCACCAGAGAAACTATCCTTAATTATTTGCTTTCCTTTTTTTTTCTCATCTCTCTTTAATGACCATATGACCAAAGCTTGATGGTCATTACTAAAAGCAATTCCTTTGATAGCCTATTCTACCTCTTCCTTGGTCTTGTAAATAGGTGTAGTTTTTTTTCTAACTACATCAAGGACTATTGCATCAGCTATGTCCCATTAAGGGAGGACAAGTACTCTTGCATTCTTTACCAATTCTCTCCCCTATTCTAGAGTAATCCCTTCAAATTCATCTATCATCTCTTTCCTAATTTCATCTTCAATAATTTTAAGATCCTTATCAGGATTCTCCTTGTGCTTCTCCTCACTAGCTTCTTCAAATTTACTTATGTTTATTTTCCATAAAAATTGTAAAAAGGCCCAAGTCTTTACAAATGCATCATCGGCCATAAATTCTTCACATGCCTATTTGATTATAGGGTCCAATTTCATCCCTGCAATTTGTCCTATTATTAAGCCTAATTTAGGCTCCTTTGGTAGCTCTAGAACTCCCTCATTTATCTCATCTTAAGTCATGAATATTTGACCCTGAGATCCCATTTGCTGAACTTGCTCTATGATCTCCTGATCATCTCTAATATTCAAGGGAGATTGTGAAGGAGAGTATTCTTCCTTTGAATCATGAGGCCTCTCTTCTATCCTTTTCTTTTTGGTGGGAGGTGAGAAATCAAGAATGTCTTCACCTGGCTGGTCCTGTGGTACATCTTTAATTTCTTCAACCTCTTTTTGCCTCTCCACCTGCTTTAATGTAGAAGGGAGATCTTCTCTTTTCTTTTGCTACTTCTTGAAATTAGATTCAGGAATTATTACACCGTAACCAGTCCTCTCTTGTAACATATATTTTCTAGGAGGCAACACCTTTGCAAATGCACCTTTTCCCAATAATGATTTAGCCTTCTCAGGGTTGTCCTCCATGGCCTTTTTCTTCTTCTCCTCTAGAGTCTTAAAAATTTCTTGAAAATAGTTCATGAGAGTATCTATCCTCTTTCCCATAGAATTTATGCTGCCTATAGGATCATATTTGGGGTCAAATTGTTGGACAAAATCCCATGTTTTCTTGTACACTAACCACTTTTCCTTTCTGACTGCTTGGTCTTGTAACCCAGGGGTATTTCTAATAATATCTTTAGGAAAATTAAAAATGTGGTTTATTGCTAAGCATCTGACCCTTTTTCTAAACATTTCATTGTAGAAACCCTCTGGGTCTATTGTTCAGGCAATTGTGGTTGTCAAATGATATGGATCCAAGATCTTATGCATATGAAGCCAGCCACCCTTTGTGATCATAAACTGGTGAGAAATGGTAATATTTGGGAACAAAGTTCCTCTACCTTTAGCAATATTGTTAGTCTCAATATCACCTAATTTTCTGAAGAATTCTGCAATGCCAATCTTGGTGGGAACTTGGAAAGGAAAAATAAAAGGATTCCCCCTGAAACCATATAATCTAATAATAGTTGAATAGGGATAGAAAATAAAATCACCCCAATTGTGCACTATGCTGAGGTCCTGTGCAAATTTTTGTGGTCTAACAACTTTGGCCAAGGCAACCAGAACCCTAGGGCTGTCATGAACAAAGAATAGTCTCAATCTTGCTGCAAAACATTTGTTAAACCATATATAACTACTATCCTTTCTATCCCATGTCATATTTGAATTCCATAGCTAAATAGGCATGTCCTCTCCACCTCTTTGTTTGGATAATTCCATTTCTTTTGCAAAATAATCAGCACCTTTGAACAAAAACATGTACATTATAAAAGAGTACCAGTAAAAGGGTTTATCAACTTTACTCTTTTGAATTCCTATTAATCCATCATGGATTAAGATAGCAATGAAGGGGGCATAATCAAAAGTAATGGATAGATGTGGATGTAAGAGCTAGATCACCATATGCATCAGGTGCTCTGGCATTTTCTCCTTTGTATCTTCCCCAAAAACCAGACATAATGACCAATAGGCACCTCTTGCCAGTACATCAAAATACTCTATTTTGAATGGCTCCTGAGCACCTAGTCCCGTAACAATCATCTTTCCAATTTGAGTGTAGAAATTTTTTACAGGACCAATTCTAAGGAGATGTCTTTGTGCATCATACACCTCTCTTAATTCTTTAAAATCAATCGGTTCCAAGTTAGGTGAGGGGTCACTTAGTTTAAAAACTATTTTGATTTCCTCAGTAGAGATTGTTAATAGCTTTTGCCCTCTAACACCCCTAATCTCTTTAGTTATAGGGTCATAGTTCTTTGCAATCTCAATCATCAGGTCTAAATCTAAGAAGACACTGGGCACCACAAGGTTGCCTATATCATTTTCCCATATATTATAGGTAGGAACAGGGGTATTTCTCTGGCTGAAACCTACTGTAAACAATGTTAGCCCAGTGAAGTCAAAAGTGCCACTCGCATTGAGACAACCAATCTTAGCATTCCTGATATAATTCCCTATATCATACAATCCATCCGCCACTTTTACCCTAGGCTCCTTTGGTGTTAGCTGTTTGACCTCTGCCAAATTTACCATTGAACTAGGAAAAATTTGCAATAAGTCCTCATGAAGACCCCTCTTAAGATAATCAATTTCATCGGAAAGCTCTTTCCTAGGTGGCATTTCTAGGGCTTATAGCTTATGTATATTTGGTGCAAAAGAACATAGTAGAAAAGTAATACTTCTTAATAGAACAAGAAAATGTAGGAAGAACCAACCTTTTCTTCAAAATCCCTAAGAAAACAACAATCGATTTTTGCAATTCTGCTCGCCAAGCACTCAGCAAATTTTTATCTCCTTGTGGCTTTTTGAGGAAGCATAGATTTTGACATATTCACAATCAATCCACAATTATTTTAGTAATTTACTTCAGATGATATCACCATTAATTCTCTGGGAAATGAACTGTCACTTGTCTGAACCTTTCACCCACTTCTTCCTCAATTTAAATTTTGTCCGTTGATTCTCACTTGGCAAATAATCCAATGGTTTTTTGCATGATTGTATAGCTCAAGAGAAGCTCATGCAACCATATGACAAGCCATCATGGCAATTCCTTCATGGGCGACAAATCCTTTACAACATTTGTTGTTAAAATAGAACGTTAGTCGCATGATCGCATAGCTTGAAAAAAGCTCATGCGACCATGCGATAAAACGTTAACATTCACCCACCGTCATCCATTCCTTAAGTCACTGGTCCCACTTTATCTTTGATAGTAAAGAAAATCCATGTTTACGACAACTGGCAAGTTGTCATGTAACTTCTTTCTATCTGAGCACTGGTATTTGCTAACATCCTCCACGTCAGCAAGTACTATCAACCAATCAAGGAGAAACCTTATGCAAAACACTGACATTGGTCCCACTATTATCAACCAATAAGAAACCATCAGTCATGTACACCTGTCCATGCTCCCACCTGAGAATTACACTGAGCTTGATGCAAGATTGACGATTAGACTCATGATCGCATAGGTCTCTAAGATTCTATGTGATTACACGATTGCCGTTAGATCTTCCCTTCATTACTTTTATCTTTGAAGATTCTTTCTGACACTGGTCCCACTTTGTTTCCGCATTAAGCTTTACTGCAAGATCAACCATTAGTCACATGATCACATAGGTCTATAAGATTCCTTGCGACTATACGACTACCGTTAGATCTTCTTTAAAGATACCAAGCCAAATGAAAGCCGAAACATTAGAATATAAAGTATTTAGGACTTAGGATATATCATAGCCACCAGACTTAGGAAAAAATAAAACCGTTAGTCATTGAGACTTTAGGAAAACTTTACACATGTGCATTTTTGAGATTTTAAGTGATAAAAAAGGTAAACTTGTCTTTTATCTATTGCTAATGCTTGTCAAACTGAGAAATTGCACTGTTCAATCTACAAATTTTGTCCAAGCGCTTCAAAATTGAGTTTTTCACGTTCACTGGTCAAGAGTCATATGATATTGAAGTATCCTTGCATACCCTCAACCAAGAATCCTGAGTCATTTCTACTATCCTGTCATTGCTACAATTTGGAGTTGCTAAACTTGCACTTTAACCTGCTGTAGAGTGTCCTTTTCTGTTCTTACTTGAAACTGGTTTGTTACTTACATGTTTAGATTTGTTCTAGACTGAAACAAATGAGCTAAAACTATTGGATTTGAGCTTAACAAATGCTACTCTTGATCACTTGTCGCATCACGGTTACCTCTCTAGCTACTTGCTTATTGAGCTTCTTGCTCACTGCTCGGCTTTAGTCAATTGATTGCTGTAAGTACTTGAGCACTTTTGACAAGTCATCTCTTTATTGTTCTACTTTGACAAGTGATCTTTATTATCTTTGCTTATCTCAAATCTAAGAAAATTTGTCTCATTCTATTAGTCAACCAACATCTCTTTTCATGCCGGTTACAACTCGGTCTCAATTTGAGCAGGAGAGTCATCCTCCATTCAATTATACACAGTTACCTTCTCCAACAAGACGTTCAAAAGCACCCATTAGCAACAACAGTTCTAGTTATGACCAATCTGAGAATTCTAAGGCTACACCATGGTATAAAGGAGGTTTCCTCTTTTCCGCATTCAAGACCCCCAAAAACACAGACAGTGTCTCACTCACTTTGACTGAACAAGAAAAGTTTCAACTCTTGCAAGAACACTTTGAGCGTAAGGATAATCAAGTGCGCTTAGACAAAGAACACAATCAACAAAGGATGGATGCTACTAGGCGCATGGCTTATAGAGGGACATTTCATGAGCAACCTGAGACTAGTAATCATGAGCATAGACCTCTTTTTAACAATGGCAACAATGACAACAACACGCCACCAAGATCTCCTCCAAGGCCAACTTTTGCTATGCCTTCTTCACCACCTAGACCTCCTCCCTCTCAACATGAGGCAGAGGCTAATGATGATATTTCTAGTGAGGATCTTATGAGATGTGAACAAGATGTGGATTTCCAACGAATGATGCATAAGCTTTTAGAGCATAATGGTGATCGATATTTTCAATATATGACTTCTAGAGGATACAAGCTTCCTCCCGGCTCTGATGTCAGACAAATTGTCCAACAAAGAGTACCAACTGAATTGGAAGTCCTTCAAGAAGAATTACGTCGGACAAATCAATGCCTTACCCAAATGGCATTAAAAAGAGAGCCTCCAAAGGTCTCTTTTGTATAATCAATTTGTGCTCTTCCTTTTGATAAAGATCTATACATGGTCCCATTTCCTAAGGATATTGAGGTTCCTAAATATGACAAGTATGATGGAAATGGTGACCCTCATGACCATGTGTGTCATTTTTATGCTCTTAGTATGGACTTTCTTCATGAAGACACATATCTCCTACGCTTATTCCCTCGAAGCTTAAGAGGACAAGCTTTAGAATGGTTTGCAAAGTTGACACCTCCTTTGAAGACTTTTGATGAGTTAGCTATGCACTTCACACAACACTATTCATACAACATCCAACAACCTGTCACCATGATAGATCTTGGTAATCTAAGACAACATCAAGGTGAGCCATTTGCAACTTACTTACAATGTTGGAGGTCATTGTATTCTTGATATCCTCGTCAGCTACCCGAGAGAGAAAAGATTGACATTTTTGTCAACACTCTGGTGCCTGAGCTATATTATGATCTAAGGAAACAACTATTCCCTTCTTTCAATGACATGGTTGAAAGTGCATATCGAATTGAGGATGTAGCTATAAGAAAAGGGGATATTGTTATTAATAAAGATGTTAAAGGAAATGGCAAAGACAAGAACAAACCTTGGAATAAGAACAAGTATGTTGTTAATGATGGGGTTGTTGACGCTCCTAAAGTTAAAGAGCCTGCTTTCAATCTCTCCAATGCTATCTATGCAGAAAAACAACAAGAAGCTACCAACACTCGCAGTGCTCCTAAACCTCAGTATGCAGATAAGCCTAAGAAGTCATTTCAAAAGAAAGTCTATACCAAATTGGCAGAACCTTATGATGTGATCCTTAAGACTTTGGTTGATAATGGATATCTTACACTTCCTGATAAACCTGGTAGCTGGGATCCACTAGATAAGCCTGATTGGTGGCGAGAGGATTCTTATTGTCATTATCACAGAAACAAGGGACATCCGACAGACAATTGTTTTAGGCTTAAGGATGATATTCAGGATCTTATTGAGAATGGCACAATCTCCACTGATGGCTTAACTAGAAATTTTGATCACACAGCTTTCAAAGATCCTCTACCTACGCATGATAAGGGGGAAACCTCTCAAACACATAAGAAGAATCATGATGCAAAGATCAATTACATGTATCCTTCTAATACGCTTGTGATTAACATGGTAGAGCCCGTTGAGAGTGTTCTAATGATGAGGTCTCAAGATGATAATAACACCAATCATGGTAAGCCAAAGTTAGTCTTGCAAACACGTGGTAGTTCATCTTCCCGAAGTGAGACACTGAATGCTGTTACTAGGGGGCAAGCCAAGATTGTCCTTAAAACTGCGCAAGATCCCAAGTAGGCTTTGCCTTCCAAACACGCAGCTCCTTTAGCCACCCCTAGCTATGATCTTGTCCAACATTTGCAAAAGACACCAGCACAGATATCTATCCTTAAGTTGCTTCGGTTATCCCCTTCGCATAGAGAGATTCTTGATAAAGCTCTACATACAACATGTGTTCCCAATGACATTGATCCAGATCAATTTCAAGCTATGGTCAACCACATTTCATCTCTTGTATCTCTCTCCTTTTCTATAGAAGATGACATATCTATTACTCACCCACATAATCTAGCTTTACACATTGAAGTTCTAGTCTACAATACCTGAGTCCGTCGAGTCCTGATAGACAATGGTGCAGGGTTAAATATTGTTTCTTTCAATGTCATACAACAATTGGGTTTGTCAGAACTCACCGTGGATTCTAAAAAGAAGATTACTATAAAAGCTTACGATGAAGTGGAAAGATCTTCCAAAGGTCTTGTCATGCTGCCTGTCTGAGTGGGCCCTGTCATGAAAGATATTAGCTTCCAAGTATTGGACATCCCACTCGCATATAACATTCTTTTGGGTCATCCTTGGATCCATGACATGCAGGCTGTTCCTTCCACTTATCATCAGTGCGTCAAATTTCTGTACAATGGCACTGAAGTTGTGATTCCTGGAGACCATACTATTGCTATCAATGCTCTTGCTGCTACTGAAAAATTTGTTCCTCATAATGAACCTTTTGTTGATCCTAGTACGTCTCTAGCTGCTGTTGAGAAATCACTTAAGATGATGAGCCTTGGTATGGGTGAATATACGCTGGATTCCTTTTCTTCTATACCTATTTCTCCTAGGTCATATGGGAGACCTTCTGATCACATGAAGCCTTCCACTTCTGCTATGGTGATCTTTGATACTTTTGTTCCTTCATTCGTTCCTTTAGAAGTAGAAAGAGAAGAACAAGCTATTCAAGAGTGGATCTATAGAGAGGATTCTAGAAATACTCCCATGCTCAGTAATTCAGACACAGATACAGATGAGTCACCGCTACACACTATGGCTCAAATGGGAGATGATCTTCCTTCTACTTCATTTCTTTGGGGAGAAGAATGTAAATCTACTGATACTAATGACATGAGCATCTCTACTTCTCGGCATCTTAAGCCTCTTCCAGAAGGTTCTTCCATGACAGATATGGATGTTGATGTAGTTCATACCTCTCGTAACCCACCCGATGTGGTTGATGGGTCTTGTGTGGGGTCTGATGAGTTTGTTCCTCATATTGCCTTAGTGGACCACGCTAGTTCTTCTATGACAAGTCTAGGTCTAGCTACTTTTGGAGCTTACCCTATAGGCTCAACCTCTCTTGTTACCAGAGATGACACCCCTCGCATAAATACTATTGAACCAGTCACTTCATTTCATCTCACATCAACACCTGTTACTTCTTCCACCAGCGAACTAGCAACAAAAAAGGTTGAATCAACAATCAAACATCATGGTCATCAAGTCACAAGAAAAGAGCAATAGTCGGATGGCGAAAACCACATTGTGGCGGTATCCACACCTAAGCAAAGTAAAAATAAAAATCTGCTCAAACATAATGATTCTCAAATAAAAGATGACAAGTTGATTCTCTACAAAAAAATGGTGCACTACTTCAAGCATGATCTCATATCTGTTATACTTCAGCCCATTCCTAGAGCTGAGAACAAAGTTGCTAATGCCTTGATTACTTTGACATCCATCTTACAAATGAAAAAGCATAAATTTCACTTCAAGTTCCCGGTGGATGAATTACGCTATCCTGCTCCCAAATCTTACAATCCTACCATCTTTTCATATCTTCCACCTCATATTCCTCTTGCAAATCCACCACGCCATTCCTTTCGCCATCCCTTACACTTTGCCTTTGTCTCTGGTGACTTGTATAGGAAGGGTCTAGACAGAACTCTCCTTAAGTGTCTAGAAATAGAGGAGTCAAAAAAAGTGCTAGTTGAAATCCACCATGGCATATGTGGATCACATTCTAATGATCCTCTGCTAGCTCAGACATTGCTTAGGGCTGGTTATTATTGGTTGCATTGGTTGAGACCTCCTATCGTCACAGTTGCAGCATCTAGGCCTGGGGCCTATCAGTTCTCTACATCAGAGGAAGCAGATTCTTGATGTCCGTTTCTGTCTGGGGCATCCTTTGTACATATTTTACGATCCTGAAAAAATATGAAAAAAATTCATATATGATGCTGAAAAAATCCTAAAAAGCATATAAAGTCCTGAAAAAATACAAAAAAATCAAAAAATTCAAAAAAATAAAAAATAAAAAAAAATTGAAAAAGTGCCTTGGTGAAAACCTGGGAACAGGTGCCTTGGTAGCAAAAATACAAAAAAATTATAAAAAGTCCTGAAAATTTTGCAATAAATCTATCAAGTGGTGAAAACCTAGAAATAGGTGCTACTTAAGACCCTCTGCACCTATGTCTATCAGTCTTGCGTGGCGCTCATTCGCTCCACTTCTCGCTTTGCCTCTCCTAGCCTGGAATTGACTCTTGTCTTAGTCTAGGGGGCATACATTGTTTTAAGCTTATCTTGGGTCTCTTTGTGCATCTGAGTTTCTTAGGCACCTCACAAATGATGTTTTTCAACACCACCCCAATTGTGTTTTTCAACACTACCCTTGCGTCGAGTGTTTCTTAACACTTATCAGATATCCTACCCACAGTCTAGATGATGCAATATTTCTCACTGGCAGATGCGATACTCAAAGTTTGACTCTATGACCTACACACACGCACTTAAACATTTGACTTGCTGAGATTTGTTTGACTTTATTTCTTTGCATGTTGTCTATGATGCTTTCTTTGCTGAGTGTTCTCCCCCTATGATCATTTTTGATGATGCATAGCTAGAAGACTGAGGGACTGAGAACATGTTTTATTTCTTTATCTGCTTGTGGGTATATTTTGTTGGTCCTCACTGTCATGAGCATTTATGCTGGTCTTACTTGCCACTATGGACCTACAAGGTATTATCCTTGACTGTTTCGCAAGTGCATGCTTATAGTCATCTTGACTTTCTTGTGTCTCGATGCGAGTATAATCTTGCTATATCAAACTTAGGTGATCTCACTGCACTAGTCATCTTGACCTGCATGTCTTTGATGCCTAGGTGGGATTTCCACATTTCTATCTGATATAGATCATATTCAATGCTAGTGTGTATCGTATGATCTTGTGACGCTACCAATAACACTCAATGATGAATATTAGATGTCTATTGGCTTTGTGACCTTGCAAGTAAACCACTTTTCATGTAGCTTGCATTCTTAAGTTCATGTTAGTTTAGTTTTGCATCTTGCATATGGAGAGAGCTTTCTTTTCATCTTTCATGGACTTGTTAATCAACTACGCTCACCTTTTGCGTCTTCCTAATCATGTCTTTCGCTTCTTTTCTTTCATATCACATCATTTTCCTTTCATTTCGGGATCAAAACCAAAATCCAAGTTCACCTTGATCATCCAAATCACCTTTTCCCCCTCTTTCACGCAGTTGGCTAACCTTTTTGAGGCCTGATCCTTCGATCTTCGCTGGGGCATTCTTCACCTCTTCATCCCCATCTCTTTCAAACTTCTAGTCTTTCATTCACTTTCAAATCCCAAGTTCAACTCCTCTCTCCATGGTGTTTACGGGTTGAGGGACCGATAGGTTCATGCCCCGTGTCCCATGTGTGGGGCATATCTTCACTGCTTGATGGTTATTCTATTCTCTTTCTTCGATTATGATTTCTAGTGATTTAATCATGTTGCTCTTGCTTCTGCATTCCCTCCACCTGGATTTTTCTTTTGATCTCGAGGGGGCAGACACATCATATCTTATTGGCTATCTCTTTCCTAAGTGTTCAGTACTGTCGCTACCAGGCTGACCATGTAGGATTTGCTATCTCTCTGCACTTCATTCTTTGGAGTCAAATTGCTATCTGCTTGCCTTCTTGGCTATCTGCTTGCTTTCTTGGCTGATCTGAGTTGCTTTGTGATCCCAAATCGATCTCACATTTCAACTTCATTCTTTGACTACATGTGTTCCCAAATCGATCACACATTAGTCAAAGAGGGGCAAATGTATACACCTAAAAATGGTCATCTAGACTATTAGCCCCTTTTGCTAAATCATAAATTGCTTATTCTTGATCAAATCCTAGTTTTATCATTTATTCGATTATTTTCTATGGGCTAACCATCTTATCCTAAGTCTTTATTTATTAAAAGGAATATTTCCTCCCCTTTTAATAAATAAAAAGCCCCCACTTTTCCTCTTATCCTAAGTTGCACGAATAAAACATTATTCTTATTTTATAAAAAGGGAAAAAGCACTTTTTGTCTCATATGGACACAAAAGTCAACTCCTATTTTCCTATTGGAGGATACTTGTGCACATGGATTGTTCCTCTTTCAAGCTCCACCATTGATTAAATCTTTTGCCTCTTAATCTCCATGGTCCATTTCTCCTCATTTCCTATAAAAGAAGAGCTCTCTTCTTCATTCTAGATCCCCAACTTTTTATGCTAACTTTATGCTGCAAGTTTTCTAGGTACACTTTGGAGCTTTTGAAGATTTGGAGCATTCTTAGCATCTACATCTCATTCTTGCATTCTTAGCTTAGCTTCATATTTATGCTTTCTTAGATTAGCTTCATTTCTATGCTCTAGATTAGCTCACATAGATTAATTAGCTTGGGTTGTAACACTTGCATATTTCTTTTTATAGCTCAGCTTGCATTTCCATTTCTAGCATAGCTTGCATTGCATTTCATTCTTGATTCTTGAGGATATTGGCATTCTTGCCCTTGTCTTCATTGAATCTCCCATTGCATGGTTTACTAGCAAGGTAATAGGCTAAATAGCTCTAGCTGAGAGCATTCTTAAAAACCCTTGCACTCCATGCCTAGGGAGCTATGGATCGATTTGTGAGGGCTCATTCTTGAGTTTCCTTGCATGTAATGATCCATAGAAGTGTGACACATTTATAGCACACAGATACCATATACTAAATCAAAAGGAGCACATCCTATAGCCTTCTTGATTGTCACTCTATCCGCCCACAGAGCTAGCTGCAGTTTTGAATCCCATGCCTTCTTGTTTACATCCAAGACTCTCTTCAAAATTTTTATCAAACTCTTGTTACTTGATTTAGCCTGACCATTTCCTTGAGGATGGTAGGGAGAAAGTATGAAATCTTTATACCATATTGCAAACAAAAACTAACAAATTCTTCAGATCTGAAACATAAAGCATTGTCAACAACTAAAACTTCAGGGCATCCAAACCTTATCAACAAATTTTGCATCAAGAAATCAATAACCACTTTACTAGTTGCTTTTTTAGTGGGAATAGCTTCCACCCACTTTGTAAAGTAGTCAGTTGCAACCAATATATAGGAATTCCCTCCATTGGATTTGTTTGGGATCTCTCCTATGAAATCCATACCCCATTTTTGAAAAGGGGCTTCCACAGTTACAGGACTCAAAGGCAAATTTCCACTGAATTTCAATTTTCCTAAAAATCTCTGACAAGCATCACATTTTTTGACAAAAGAATGTGCATCCTTGAAAATACTAGGCCACCAAAAACCAGACCTTAGTATCTTATGTACAGTGGTTTTAGCCATGTAATGGCCACCACACACACCTTCATGCATTTCTTGCAACAAATCATTAGCCTTTTGAGGGTCAACACATTTCAACAAAACACTCTCATTACTCCTTCACCACAATTCTCCTTTAATGATCACATATTTCAGAGCATGTAATTTGACAGTCCTCCTTTTGTGGTCATCCATATTAGAAAGAAGTAAAATCTTTTGCAAGTATCCAATGACATCCTTGTACCATTCGTAGCAATCTAAATCACAAATGTATGGCCTTTGTCCTTCTTCAAGAGTGTTGATGTGATTAGCATCCAAATTGCTTTGGGCCATAAGTTTTGCTAACCCCAATCCTCTTACTAGTTTGGTGATTTGGATATCAACATTAAACTCCTGGATTCTATTTATCCACCTACACCTTCTCCTTGAAACTTCTTGTTGAACCAAGATGTCTTTTATAGCAGCACTAGGCACATATGCAACTACAGTTGCTCCTACCAAGTAACATCTAAAATTTTTTATAGCTTTGACCTATGCATAGGCCTATTTCTAATTTATATCATACTTTAACTCAGCTAGCTACAATGATTTACTAAAAAAGGAAATGGGCTGTTCAAAACCCTCTGAGTTCTTCTGTAACAATACTACAACTATAGTATGATAAGAAGCAAATGAAAAGATTTGGATAGGCTTACTGAAATCTGGTGATCTTAATATAGGGGCACTTTTAATAGCCATCATCATATCAGAAAAAGCTTTCTTGGCCTTGTAATACCCCCAAAATGGGCTATAAGTTCATTAATCTTCTATATCGACAATTCAAATGAAATAAACATCAAAGTCCTAATCTAAGGCACATCTAAACATCATCGAATCATAATTGATTATCTTAAATTCTGCATCGGGGAATATTCCTAGCAATATTCTTAATTATCTTAATTATCTTTAATTTAATGATTATTTGGCGATAAATCACATTTATCCTAAGTTTGATTAATTGAATATTTTTATATTTAATTAATTAGATTTAATATCTTGCCACTTAATTGTGTAATTAAATTTAATTCTATCTATTATTAATTGTATTATTTAATTTTGACAATAAATCTAATATCTTATGAATAATTGATTAAATTTTTATTTAATTAATTAAAGAAAGTTGTCATTATTTAATAATATAGTTTTTAATAAAAGTTTGATTAAATAATTGATTAACCCATAAATCAATTATTTATTTTCAAAAATCAGTTAAGTTGAGCATAAATCACTTTATTTATTGAATTAATTCATAATTATTATGCACATTCAAAAGAAACAATTGAACTCCAAATTAGAAAATCAATGCAAAGTGTTGACTTTTTAGAACTCAACATCCTTTTGGAGTTCAAAAAGCTGATCTAAACTCTAATTTGAGTTAAAAAGCTATTTTTGCATGATTTGCATATTTTTGTGAATTAAATTATCTTTTTTTAAAAATAACTCAAAAATCAAGTTGAGTTTATTTGAGTGATTTATGGCTTTTTCCATGCACCTCCAAAACCTTGAATTTCTATAAAAACAAGGCTCAGCTCTTCATAATTCATCCACAAATTTGCACCATCAGGCTGGAGAATTAGAATTGGGAAAATCAAAGCTCTTGCGAATCGACACCTTTGTGAGATCAATCTTGTTTTGCATTCATTTAGATTCATATTTCATATCATTGTTAGATAGATTTCATATCAATTTTCATAGCATAGATTCATATAAGTTATCATTCTTATTGCATAGAAAATCCAAAAAAATAGCTTAATTGCATTCAATTCATATCTAGATCAATTGCATTCAAATCCTTTGTTTAGGTGTCGTCTAGGTCACTGATCTCGATAACAATCTGAGAACATCAATCTCGCACCTACTAGAAGGCAGTAAATCGCTTGGTTAAATTAGATTTCAATTTTGCATGATTTTGATTTTTGCTAAGCTCTAATGTTTTACTGAAGTGTTGTGTCTATAGATCAAGTACAATTTTCACACACACATTTCTGGCGCCCACCGTGGGGCAACCCACCTTTACATGCTAGTTTTGATTTTTTTGGGGAGCTAAAGCCCTAAAGTTTCAAAGATTTAATTTTATCTCTCAAACAGCTTATATTTTTGCTTTGAAATGTTTTTTGCAAGTTGGCCATATATTAGAGAAGCTACAGTAAAAAATTTAGAATTTTTTGAGATGTTTTGAATTTTTAATAATTTTTTCTTGAAATTATAGAAAAAATTAATATTTGATGCAAATCAGCATATTTTTCAGAAATTTTTATATTTTCAAAAATCTCTTTAAATTATATAGGGGGTCCATTCTTTGTATTTTAAATTTGGATGCAATATAATAGCTCAAATAGTCAATTTACAAAAACTGGTCTGTTTTGATAAAACGGGTCTCTAGGGCACAAATGAATAGATTTTTCTAAAATTTTTACATTTTTGGAAATCCCTCTATTCTTTAGCAAGGTTCTTTGTTTTTAATTTCTATTTTTGTGGCCAAAATCATAAAAGAAAAATCAGATCTTGTTGACTAGGTCAAATGCAGCAAAAAAAATAAAATTTTGTGATGGGTATGCACTTTTTTTTTTTTACATGATTCAATGATTGATATGAGTTGTCATTTGGGTTAATTGCTGGTTATTATTGCTGATAATAATTTATTTTTATAGCTAACCCTATGGTTTTCATAAGTTGAATATATGTTACATATCTTGTTTGCTTGTTTGCTTGTTGGAGAGTTCGTCACTTGCTTGCATGGAAAAGCTCAACAAGTATTGCTAAAAATCAGCTAAAATCTACTAAGCACATTGCGAGGATCCTAGGTATTCTCCTTCATCTAATAACATTTTGATTTGGACTTAAAATAAATCTCTTATGTGTCTGGCTTGTGTGCATCTTTTCATGCTTTTGTCTATTTCTACACACTTGCATAATTGATACTAGGTTGTGCCCCCTTAAAGATTCATTAAGTAGTCTTAGATACTTGTGATTGATCTTGATTTCTATCTTGGGTTATTGGAATCACTAATCTGCTGACCCCTCATTTCACCCCATGGTTGGAATCTCAGCGCCATAAAGGGGAGGGGTCTATAGGAGAGAAGCGTTAATTGTTCCACCAGGCAACCCATTTGTGCTTTTAGGAACTCACTTGTTTTCTAAGTTGGGGACTCATTTTCAATTTGTGTGAGGTGTTAAGTGTTCCACCTTGTGGACTCATCTCATATTCACTTTAAGTGTTAAGTGTTCCTCTTTCTGCTTTTTGGGTACTTTTGGTAGATTTGCTTTTGGAAACATACATCTGTGCTCACATAGTAATTAGGCCCTATGAACACTATTCATGATTCTTGAGAGATTGGATTCCCAGTGAAATCCTTCTTGATGATAGAATCCTTGTAGGTAGGGAGGATACTTAGTGCATTTCACATTCAACTTGGTTAGTGTGTCTTCTCTTATTGATCGATACATTCTCTCCCAGGAGAGGTTGATAGATCACGTGGGATAGACATCATGAGCTTTGGTGAATCAAAATTGGTTAGTGTATCTTCCCTTATTGATTGATACATTCTCTTTCCAGAGGGGTTGATAGATCACATGGGGTTGATATCATAGACCTTGGTGAGACAAACTGTCTTAGTGTGTCAGATTAATCTGCTTGCTTTATTTGGGTTAAAAGTGAAGAGGCATCAAAACCTTGGATCTGGAGCCAAGTCCCCTTGTGGTATCATACTATGAGTCACCTTTAGAGAGGGTTAACCGTAGCAGATAATCCCTTCATAGGGTAAACTATGTTGATGAAACCTCAAGTGGTAATAGCCATTTTCTCCATGGTAGTTACAGCCACTATATAAATGTCCTTGTGGAAGAAATCTCCACAGGTATGGTTCATTGTTGGGTTGTCAGATCTCCCTAGCAGCTCCCGAAGATTAAGTTCTTGGACTGTGTCAAAACCCTGGTGCACTGGGATTGGAGTTCACCCCTTTGGATCATAAAAGTTGTAGAGTCAAACCATTAGTAAAAACCCTAGCGAGGCCAAATTTTCATTTTATAGGGTATATGTGCATTATTGCAAAATATTTTTGAAACATACACAATTAGCGCTTCTGAGGATTAGAATGAATAAGTCACTTGATTGTTCATGCGCAAGGTTGCTTTTTCCCTTGTTCATTGTTTTCAGACATGCTTGAAATCACTTGCTTGCTATTTTGCGTGCTTGTTTATCTATCTGGTTATTGAAAATGGACAAATCTATTAAAATCCTCAAATCTGGACATTGAAATTTGCAAACAATTCAAATTTGAAAACTCAAAATTTGCAAAATCTGAAGTAAAATTCTTTTCTGGAGTCAAAATTCATCTCAGGAGGTCAGAAAGTCATACGAGTTTCCATCAAGTGTCATTTCATTACAACCCATCTGTCATATGATTGAGTACCCAGTGTCATACAAGTTTCCATGCCAGCAAATTTTCAAAGTCAAAATCTTGCAACTGTCGTATGATAACCCACCCAGTGTCGTACGAGTTTTGATACTAGAAAATTCTAAGAGTCAAAATCTTGCTTGCAATTGTCGTATGAGTTTTGCAACTATCGTTTCACAGCATACCCACTATCATATGAGTCTGCAAAGTGTCGTTTGGGAAATTTTTGAAAGTTGTCAAAAAATTGTCAAAATTGCCAGATATTCAGCTTCTTCAACCTAGTTTCAGAATCTGTCGAATGAATCACTATGTCAGGAACAAAGCAGTAGCTATTAAGAATCCAATCATTTTCCTAAAGTGGCCTTTTGAATTCAATTCAACCTTCTATTTAATCGATTTGAGTCCTTATCATCCTGTGTCAAAACCTTGTCATAACTATCAATCTTTAATCAATCATCAAAATGACTAAGTGTTGTGATATCTTGTCCGCTATCTTTTGGGAACCTACCCATACATCCAGGGCATAGTATCCTTCATCCACATCTAATCAAATCTTCAAATCAATCAAACCTTGACAAGGTTGCGTCATCTGATCATCTTGATTCAATTCATTCTTCGATTATCTGGATCTTATTCTTTTGTTTCACTTGAGGTGAATGGTGGAGACTAGAGCTTCCTCTCACAAGAAATCTATCACCATTCTCCAAACTCCAACTCTCAAGCAACTCATCAGTTTTGGTCTTTATGAGGATGACGGTCTTGACAACTATCAATTGAAATCTAGTTACATACCCCCTCCATCAACTCATGGAGGTACTCAACATACCCCTCATCAATCTAATCCAGGGAGTCCACAAAATCCTACCATGTCTCAAGAAGGGACAAATTTTGGCTCTCAAAGAGCTCAATCTCAACATGGGGAAAATCAAGAACCCACACCTGAAGAAATTGCTCAATATCAAAATGATGATAACTTCAAACGAATGATGAAGCATTTCTTGAAAGAAGATAGAGAAGCATACTTTTTACAACTAGCTCATCAAGGAGCTAAACTTCCTCCTAACTTTAATGTTGAAGATATCATTACACATGAGGAAGAAACTCCACTCACAGCTATGATGAAATAGATACATGCTTTACAAGTCAAATTTAATAGCCTTGAGAAAGAAAAGGCACCCAAAGAGTTCTCCATGGAGGCTCTATGCCCTTTTCCTTTTGACAAAAACTTGTATATGCCACCATTTCCAAAAAGAGTGGAGATGCCAAAGTATGATAAGTGTGATGGACACTCTAATCCTCAAGATCATGTCAGAGATTTCTATATGCAATCCATGGAATTCATGCATGAACCGACCTATTTGATGCATCTTTTTCCTAGATCTTTGGGAGGAGCATCCATTCAGTGGTTTTCAAGATTGCCTCCTATGATCAAGATGTTTGAGGAATTGATCAAATTGTTCTACTAGCAATACTCCTACAATATTCAACATCCAGTCACCATGATTGATATTTGTAATCTCAAGCAATATCCAGGAGAATCATTCCTAACTTTTCTCAAGAGGTGGTGAAATAAGTTCTCTCTATATGCTAGACCAATTCCTGAAATGGAGAAACTTGAAATCTTTATCAATAACCTTGTTCCAGAAATCAATTATCCCTTACAAATGGAAGATCATACATCTTTTGACAAGATGGTGGATAATGCTATCAAAATCGAAAAAGTGCTTGTAAAAAAAGGAGAAATCACACTTCAAAAAGACAAGTACGAATCAAGATCAGGTTCTAAAGACAAGAACAAAAATTGGAACAAGAACAAAGGCATCATCACATATGGCATTATTGACACTGTCTGTGCCCCATCAAAGGCACCAGCCTACAATCTCACTCTTGGTACTCAAGCCATTAAAGCTTCAGAGAAAAAGTCTTCTCAACCATCTCAAAGGAAGCCAGAATTCAAAAAATGGGATAAACATCAAAAGTTTACTCCTCTAGGAGAGTCTTTAGAATCAGCTATGAAAACTCTACTCGCTGATAAAATCATCTCTTTACCACCAATCCGACTGAATGCTCAGGACCCAAAACCGATATGGTCGAAGGAAAATGAATTCTGTGATTTCCATCGGAGTAAAGGTCACAAAACTAGTAGTTGCTATCACTTGAAACATACCATTCAAGATCTAATCAATAGTGGAGACATCATAATTGACAATCCCATGAGCAATAATGATCATACAACATTCACAGAACCAGTTCTGAAACATGGTCGAGAAGTTTCAACTTCTCAGCCTAATATAGGGGCAAAAGTCAACTATGCCTACCCTGGAAATAATGCTGTCATCAATATGGTTGAACCATGTCTCTCTGAAAGTTGCAATGTCATCACAATTGTACGAAGAGACAAAAATCATTCCTCAGCTAATGTAGTTACTCGATCACAAGCTCAAACGCATCTGAAAGGACAAATCCTAGATTCATCAAATGTCCCTAAGGTGCCCTTCAATCTTTCATCTACTTCTAAATAGAAGGCTGCTTCCAAATCTTCCAATCCAAAGGATACAAGGCCTACGTCTTATAGCATTGTTCAAAAACTCCAGCACACTAATGCAAAAATCTCCATGTTTGAGTTGCTTCGAATATCTCCAGCTCATAGAGCCATTCTCGATAAAGCTTTGCTCGGTTCCAATGTTCTTGATGACCTTGATTTGGACAGGTTCCAGACTATGGTTGGACATCTTACATCTTCACAATATATCTCCTTTTCAGAGGAAGATGACAACTCCTTGAGTCACCCACATAATCAGCCTTTGCATATAGAAGTCTTGATCTAGAATCGTAGAGTCAAACGTGTGTTGATAGATGGGGGTGCTGGCCTAAACATTTGTTCTTACAGCTTGATCACACAATTGGGATTTTTAGAATTGGCTATTGATCCTAGAAAGAAAATAACTATCAAGGCCTATGATGAACAAGAAAGATCTTCTAAAGGCACCATTGTCTTACCTATCAGAGTGGGTCCAGTTATCAAAGATACCATCTGTCAAGTGCTTGATCTCCCTTTGGCCTACAACGTCCTCCTAGGGAGACCATGGATACATGAAATGCAAGCTATTCCTTCTACGTACCATTAATGTTTGAAGTTTCCTTATGAAGGAGTAGAGGTTACTATCCCCGCAGATCTGAATACAACTTGCAACACCTTGAAGGAAAGTGCAGATAAGCTTGTACCTAATAACAGAGAATCTTCTATTGAACCAACTAAAGAAGCATCCACATCTAAAATGGAAGATCTTGCAAAAGAGGTTAATATCAAAGAAAATGGTATGGGAGAATATACTATCGAGCCAGTCTTATCTTTGACATCTCTCCCAATCTTGCCTAAGTCTTATGGGAAATCTTTGAAACAATCCAAACCAGACTCTAAAGAACCTCTTGAAGCATATAAAAAGAATTTTTTAGCATAACAAGTATCCAAGCAAGAATTTGAAGAGGATGAGGCTGTGCTATCATGGTTTTACAAAGATGAACCTAAATCTCAAGTTGTTTAAACTGGTGACTCTGTAGTCTCCAAACTCCCTTCCAAGTCATATGGTCCAGGAGATAAATTAATAGCTAAGATGGGATATTCAGGTAAAGGACCTCTGGGAATCAAAGGAAAAGGTCTTGAGACACCTCTCCCACATACTGGTAGAGAAAATAAAAACAAAGTTGACTTAGGATTTAAGAAGAAACCCTATCACCTCAAAGGTAATTGCTCTCATGTCATAGAGCAGATCACACCAAGGGAACCTCTTCTTAAGAAAGAAGAAAAAAAACCATCCGATAGTGATTTAGATAGTTCAGAACTCATCCCCTATGAAAAATTACCTAAAGAGATCAAAGACCTTCTTGATGACAAAGATGATCCTATCAAGAGAATTAATGTAGTAGAAACACAAGAACCTACTATCAATCAAGAGATAGTTGCAACACAAGAACCAGCTAATCTTGAAAACAATCAAGAAGAGGGAAGTGGTAGTGATTCTAAGATAGATTCTCATGAGTATGAATACAAATCAGAATCAGAGGGTAACCCTTCTTGGGGTATTCACCCTAACTTTACTCATGTTCTAAGATTTCCTAGAGATCCTGAATCAGAAGATGAATCTAATGACTATGAATGGGGAGTCATCCCAGAACCAGATGAGCTTATCATAGAGAAACATGTTGATGTTATTCACCTATATGCACCTCAAACCAATGTACGTCTAGAGCGAAATGATGAACCTATTGAGTCTGATCCACCTATGGCTGAATTGGACTCCCATGATGACATTGAGCCTATTCATGAATTGGATGTCTTAAGTTTTAGTATCACCTTTGAACTTGAGTGTCAGGTTAGGACCAATGATGACAGATCCATATCCGTAAACACTATCTCCCAATCTTTCCCTACTTTGAGTATCAAATATCTAGAACTTATTGATCAAACCTCCATGAATCTGAGCCATGGTATTTATACCTTCCTGAATGACTATGCCCTTGCTTTCTACCTCAATGTAGTTGAGCCTATGAGTACTTCCATCAGTGAACCAAGTGTCAGCATGACTGAGTCGGACATTAAATATCTTAGTCAGAAAAACAAGAATAAAAAGAAAAAGAAAAAGAGTTCTGAGGGTGAAAACCAGTTTGTGGCAGTCTCAGAACCTACAAAAGTAAAAATAAAAGATGTATCCAAAGGTGAAAACCTCTCTGAGGTGCCTAAGGATGAGATATTTGATGTCCTTCCGACTCATTTACAGGAGAGATCTCCAGTTCTAATTGAGCCCACTCAATCCATCAATTTGGGTACAACAAAGGAACCACAATTGGTACATGTTGCACAATCATTATCAGAAGAAGAGAAGCAAAAATTTACAACATTCCTAATAGAGAAGAAGATCAACTTTGCATGGAAATATTCAGATATGCCTGGATTGGATCCTACTCTTATAATGCATCATTTATCTATTGCTCCAAATGTCAAACCTGTCAAGCAAAAATTGAGAAAGATGCATCCTCACGTTGCACTCTTGGTAAAAGCTGAATTAGAGAAGCTCCTAAATGCTGGATTCATCCAAGTTATTGACTATGTAGAGTGGATCTCTAATATTGTACCTATTTCTAAACCAGATGGCTCAATCAGAGTGTGCATAGACTTTAGAGATGTGAATAGAGCATGCCCTAAGGATGACTTTCCACTACCTAACATTGATATGATAGTGGACATGACTACGGGTTTTGAGATGTATTCCTTAATGGATGGTTTCTCTAGATATAACCAAATAAAAATTGCTCCAGAAGACCAAGAGAAAACTTCTTTCACATATCAAAGAGAAATGACATCTATTTTCCATGACATGATGCATCGAACTATGGAAGATTATGTTGATGATACTTTAGCAAAATCTATGATTAGAACTGAACATCTAAAGGACTTGAGCATGATCCTAGATAGAATGGAAAATTTTAGTCTTTGACTAAATCCTAAGAAGTGTGCTTTTGGTGTCACTTCTGGAAAGCTCTTAGGATACATAGTTTCAAAGAAGGGCATTGAAGTTGATCCGGCTAAAGTCAAGGCTATAATAGAGATGCAACCTCCCATGAACATCAGTCAAATGAGGACATTGCAAGGAAGAGTTCAATCTATCAGAAGATTCATATCATAGCTAGCGGACATATCACAA
This sequence comes from Chamaecyparis obtusa, assembly GCA_027943335.1. Lineage (NCBI taxonomy): Eukaryota > Viridiplantae > Streptophyta > Pinopsida > Cupressales > Cupressaceae > Chamaecyparis > Chamaecyparis obtusa. The sequence goes on from BSBK01004225.1 coordinate 186,118, forward strand.
CCTTTTACAAAAACATTACATAAAGGTGTGACCTTTGCATGGAATGAAGAATGTGAGAACAACTTTAACTATATCAAGAAGTATCTATCAAATCCACCTATCTTGATGCCTCCTATTCATGGGAAGCCATTGATCTTATATGTCTCACAATAGCCACATCACTGGGGGCATTGCTAGCACAACATGATGAAGAGAAAAAGGAAAGAGCTATTTATTATATAAGTAGAACATTGGTGGCGTATGAAAAGAACTATTCTATGATTGAGAAAGCTTGTCTTGCTATGATCTTTGCATCATAGAAACTTAGACACTATATGTTAGCTCATACCACGCATCTAGTAGCAAAAATTGATCCACTAAAATACCTATTAAGCAAGGTTGCCCTCACAGGTAGACTGGCTAAATGGGTCATGCTTCTAAGCGAATTTGACATTGAATATGTTGAAAGAAAAGCTATAAAAGGTCAAGTTATTGCTGATCAACTAGTAGATGCACCCATGTTTTATGACACGCCAATGCAAATGGAATTTCCAGACTCCTCTATTATGCATCTATCTTCTAGAGAATGGCAATTATTCTTTGATGGCTCCTATACACAGAATGGATCTGGAGCAGGCATATTGTTCATAACTCCTCAAGGATACTCCATCCCAAAAGCATTCAGACTGAAGTTCCCTTGCACGAACAATATTGCGGAATATGAATCCCTTTTGAATGGTATGAAACTAGCAATTGAATGGAGAATAACAAAGCTACACATTCATGGAGACTCTCAACTTGTTATTCATCAAGTCAATGATGTGTACCAAACTAAAGATGAAAAGCTCATTCCTTACAAGATAATGGTAGATGATCTTAAGAAATATTTCATATCTATCACATTTGAGCAAATTCCTAGAACGGAGAACAAGGCTGCCGATGCAATGGCAACACTATCTACTTTATTACAGTAGCCTGAACATGAGCTACGCTATGAGTTTCTGGTGGAAGCACTATCTTATCCTACATATGAGTCCCCTAAAACTCACATGATCTGCACTATTGTAGGTCATGATTCATCCTGATATAAAAACCTATTTTCCTATCTCCAAGACCAAATCATCCCCGATACCTTCAACCACCATGAAAAGAGATACCTTATCCATAATGCCTCCTGATATGTCATCATTGGTAATGATCTATACAAACGAGGTCTAGATGGTACACTACTTAGATGTTTAGAATGGGAAGAGTCTCAACATGCATTAGAGGAAGTCCATGATGGTATTTGTGGGTCACACTCGAACGGTTTAACACTAGCTTGAAAACTTATTAGGGCTGGGTACTATTGGCCTGAAATGGAGAAAGAGGCTATCAAATTTGCTAAGAATTGTCAAAAGTGCCAAGTGCATGGCAACCTAATTCATGCTCCAGGGAGGGATCTAATCCCCTTTACAACACAATGGCCTTTCCATCAATGGGCATTTGATCTTATCGAGATGATTCATCCTCATTCTTCTAATGGACATACCCATATAATCACAGCCATAGATTATTTTACAAAATGGGTAGAGGCGATCTCTTTGACACAAGCAATAGGGAAACAGATATCTATGTTCATATTGAACTATATCATATGCAGATATGGGATACCTCATTCCATAATCACAGATAATGGTGGGCAATTCAGGAATAAAGACCTAGATGATCTATGTTCCAAATTCAAGATCACCCAACATTAGTCTTCTATCTACTATCCACAAGGGAATGGCCAAGCAGAGGCTTCTAACAAAAATCTATTAAAGATCTTGCATAGAATAGTAAACAAAACTAGTAGAGACTAGCATCTCATGATTAATCCAGCTCTATGGGCCTACAGAACAAGTATCATAACACCTACAGGGGCTACACCTTTCACTTTAGTTTATGGGTCTGAAGCGATACTACCTATTGAGGTTGAAATCCCATCACTCTGAATTAGAATGCATGGTCTAGTAACTGATGATGACTACAGAGTGTCTAGGTTACAAGAACTGGAACTACTAGATGAGTGCAGACAAGCAGCATATGATCATCTCAAAGTATATCAGAAGAGAACATCTAGAGGCTACAACAAGAAAGTCAGACACAGATAATTTTAGGTTGGCGATCTAGTCTTGAGAGAAAATCCTAAAAATCAATCCCATCGAGAACGCAAGGGGAAGTTCAAACCCAACTGGCTGGGTCCCTTTGTCATCACCACTACTTTTGGCTCTGGTGCCTATCAACTCTCAATGACTGAAGGAGAACAACTTTGAGAACCAATCAATGTTCTCCATCTGAAGAAATTCTACGCCTAAGGCATTCAGTCTATGGTAAAATGTCCTGAAAAAAATCTTAAAATTTGGAAAATGTCCTAAAAAAATTATAAAAATCAGAAAAAGTCCTGAAAAAATGAACATCTTGGTGAAAACCTAGAAATAGGCACCTTGATGATTCACAAAAAAATAAAAAAATATCAAAAATTCAAAAAAAATAAAAAAAATGAAAAATACAAAAAAAAACAAAAAAAAAAACAAGTGCCTTGGTGAAAACCTGGAAACAGGTGCCTTGGTAGCAAAAATAGAATCTCTACCAAGAGGGTGAAAACCTAGCAAATGGGCACCACTTGTTTCAAAACACTCCATCTATCAGCGCAATCTTGTTCTTTCCTAGCTTTCAGTTTTGCTTTAGTTTGTACATATCTCCCAGTTTGTTTCTACATTTTCAGTTTTCAATAAGTCGGTCTGTACACCAATCTGCTCAAGCGTCTGTATCCTATCAATGCTTAACACTTGGGGGCAATCAATGTTATATCCTATGGTCTCCAGTGTATCTTAGACGTATCATATCCACTCAGAGTCATTTGAAGCTTCATTTGAGTCAGTCAAGTCTGTCTTGTCTCTAGAAAGGATTTTGCATCTACAACAACAATCAAACATCAAACTGAAAACAATCTATGCTTTTTTTTTACATGCTTTTATCTCCTTGTATGCTTACTAATTCACATTGAGATTTTTTCATATTGTGTCCCTTCGAGCTCTTCGATGATGTCCTTTACAGGATTTAGAGAGTGATGATTGGGGGCATAATCTTTTCTTTGTCTTCTACTTGTATGTGAAAATCTAACGTCTTTGGAAATTTTAGATTGAAATGGTGTCCGACTATAAGAGCCTCTATCTCAAATTGGATTGCCATGCGTACCTCAACCATTGATACCTAGAAAATTCAAGGAAGTTTGATCTAACTATTGTCTTTTTGAGTGAGTTCTTTCTACTACTGTGAAACGCGATCTTACCTAAGGATGTGAACGATAAAGGGTCACTACAGGTAATTCACATTGGATTTAGAATGATCTCTTGGCTGTTTGATGTGTTTTTCATGCAAGGCATATTCAGGTCATCACGATGTTTATATTTTGATGCTTATACAAATTTCTATATCAAAATGGACATGATATTCAGGTCATCTTGGCATTTGTGCCTTGGTGCTTATATCTAATCCGACATTCTAAAAACAAAATCAATATTCATATGTCCATGGTTGCCTAGCCAGTGGGTGTTGTATTGATTCTTGTGCATACAAATTGATATTCATATGTCTATGGTTTCATAGCTAGTGGGCATTGTATTGATTTATCCGGTTACCTAAAAGTTCAATGATGATAACAAATCGACATATGATCAGTGACTAGGTCCTAGGTCTTAGGTTGCATTTCATTTTGCATGTCTCTTTGCATTTTGCATGTTTGCATGATCTCACAATGATTAAACGAACTTCAATGCTTAAACAAATCTTCAAATCGCATCTTCAAATCTAACAAGAGCTGAATCCCACATGAAGGTTCCTCCAACGAAACAAGTAGAATCCTTTTTCGGGATCAAAATTCAAATCTGAGATCATTCATATTATTAACTACTTTCATAGTCAACCTTCAATCATCACAGACATCTAGTATTCAACTTAACTGATTATCTTACATCAAACTATCAAAATTTCAACTTGGTCAACTATGGTCAACTCATGGTCAAACCTAGTCAAACTTGGTCTTTTGGGACCTTCCAACGATGCAAAATGCATTCCCAGACATGTTTAACCACTTCTCAAATCAATTAGCATGCTTCTGAACTATCAATGCTGACTTTTCCTTGTCAGATTTCAATTTTAATCCCAAAGGGGGCATGGTATTGCATATCACTCAAAGTCTGTAATCAAATTTGAAATCATATCTTTATGGAAATCATATCTTTCATTAGTGATCAAGACAAACAATCACATCTAGTTACTGATTCATCAAAAGTTTTCATCACTCAGGGCAAATCTATCATCACTTGGGGCATATCAGATTCGTCGATCCATATCAATCTGGTATTCTCCTAATCTTGTAAACTATATCAGTTTTTGCAACCATCGGATCATAGTGTTCTCTCCTTGGTTCTTCAGCAACTGAAGGATTCAGATGTGATACTTGCTAGTTCTGCTAAGACAATCGAGTCTAGAACCGGTCACTCACTTCTTTGCAATCCTAAGGTTTGGAATCAGGCATTTTGACACTTTTTCGCAATCATAGGCTCATTTGTTGTTATAGTGAACATTATCTTTGGTCATTTAGGACCTATTATCTCCATATCAAATCAATATCAATTAGCTTTTGTCTCATATAAATTATCAATTTTGAATCAGTTTCATATCTCTATCAAACACAGACTTTTTTTGAACCACTGCGCTTCACACAACAATTCAAAGAGGGGCAAAATGTAATATCCCAAAAATGGGCTATAAGTTCATTAATCTTCTATATCAACAATTCGAATGAAATTGACATCAAAGTCCTAATCTAAGGCACATCTAAACATCATCGAATCATAATTGATTATCTTAAATTTTGCATCGGGGAATATTCCTAGCAATATTCCTAATTATCTTAATTATCTTTAATTTAATGATTATTTGGCGATAAATCACATTTATCCTAAGTTTGATTAATTGAATATTTTCATATTTAATTAATTAGATTTAATATCTTGCCACTTAATTGTGTAATTAAATTTAATTCTATCTATTATTAATTGTATTATTTAATTTTGACAATAAATCTAATATCTTATGAATAATTGATTAAATTTTTATTTAATTAATTAAAGAAAGTTGTCATTATTTAATAATATAGTTTTTAATAAAATTTTGATTAAATAATTGATTAACCCATAAATCAATTATTTATTTTCAAAAATCAGTTAAGTTGAGCATAAATCACTTTATGTATTTAATTAATTCGTAATTATTATGCACATTCAAAAGAAACAATTAAACTCCAAATTAGAAAATCAATGCAAAGTGTTGACTTTTTAGAACTCAACATCCTTTTGGAGTTCAAAAAGCTGATCTAAACTCTAATTTGAGTTAAAAAGCTATTTTTGCATGATTTGCATGTTTTTGTGAATTAAATTATCTTTATTTAAAAATAACTCAAAAATCAAGTTGAGTTTATTTGAGTGATTTATGGCTTTTTCCATGCACCTCCAAAGCTTTGGATTTCTATAAAAACAAGGCTCAACTCTTCATAATTTATCCACAAATTTGCACAATCAGGCTGGAGAATTGGAATTGGGAAAATCAAAGCTCTTGCGAATCAACACCTTTGTGAGATCAATCTTGTTTTGCATTCATTTAGATTCATATTTCATATCATTGTTAGATAGATTTCATATCAGTTTTCATAGCATAGATTCATATCAGTTATCATTCTTATTGCATAGAAAATCCAAAAAAATAGCTTAATTGCATTCAATTCATATCTAGATCAATTGCATTCAAATCCTTCATTTAGGTGTCGTCTAGGTCACTGATCTCGATAACAATCTGAGAACATCAATCTTGCACCTACTAGAAGGCAGTAAATCACTTGGTTAAATTAGATTTCAATTTTGCACGATTTTGGTTTTTGCTAACCTCTAATGTTTTACTGAAGTGTTGTGTCTATAGATCAGGTACAATTTTCACACACACAGGCCTCATTACTCCATTCCACCTTTGCATTCTTCTTTAGCATTTTAGAGATGGGAACACTGATTTCAGCAAATTTTGTAACAAACCTTCTGACAAAATTTACCTGTCCAAAGAAAGATTGGATACCTTTTACATTTTTGGGCAATGGTACCTTGTCTATTGTTGCTACTCTCTTAGGGTCAATCTTGACTCCATCCTTAGATACAATATGTCCCAAAATCTTACCCTCTATCACTCCAAAGGAACATTTCCTTGGGTTAAGGGAGACCCCATATTCTAGAGCTCTTACAAAGATTTTTTCCAAGTGACCACAATGCTGGTCCTTCTTTTCTGAATAAGCTGTTAGATCATCCTGATAAACAACAAGAATTTTTTTTATGAAATCTGCAAAGTCTACATCCATGGCTCTTTGAAAGGTAGCCCCAGCATTAGTTAAACCAAAAGGCATCCTAACATACACATAAGTACCCCATGGAGTAGTGAATGCAGTTTTGAACTGTTCTGATTCTTTGACAACTACTTGATTGTAACCTGAAAAACCATCCATCATGGACATTAATTCAGATCTAGTAACCCTTTGTAACATGGCTTCCATGTTTGGTAAACCATAATTGTCCTTCAAAGAATTTATGTTCAGATTTCTAAAGTCTACACACAACCTAATGTCTCCATTCTTTTTTCTTACAGGGACAAGATTAGAAACCCATGTTGAATGCCTAATAGGTTGATTGATGCCTACATCACTCATCTTTTTTAACTCATCCTAAATTTTTGGTGCCAAAGTAGGATTGATAGGTCTCAACTTTTGTCTACAAGGTTTGGTATTTTCCTTCAAAGGAATTTCATGTTGGAACAAGTCTTCTCTATATGCCTTTAAATCATCATAAGACCAAGAAAAGACATGTCTATATTTTCTAAGAAGACCTATCAGAGACTTTTTTATTTCAGGAGTCAAGCTTCCCCCAATATATACATTTTTGGGGGCTTCCTTTATTCCTAAGTTTATCTCCTCTACACCCTCAGACTTGCTTAAAAGCTTTTCCTGGGAAGAGCTATCATGGCTATCAATTGCTCTTTCCAACACTACCAAACCCTTTGGGACTTTATTTGTTTTCAACTACAAGATCTCCTTGCCAAGGATAGAGTTCTTGTTATCTGATGTTTCTACATAATCACCAAAATTTATCTCTTTATCTCCAAAACTTGCATCATAATGCATAAATCTTAAAATATCTAGATCATCATCAAAGACCTGCCAATTTTCATAATTATCTGGTATGGATGGCCTAGTTTGAATCTCAATCATAGATATCCCTACAAAAGTGATATCCTCTAGTCTTAATGCAATGTTAGCCAATAAATCAACCATTCTATTATGGCCTCTATCTATCCAATTAATACAGAAAGCATCAAACTGTTCCATCTCATCCCAAACAACATTCCTATATTGTTTTAACCTTTGGTTTCTTGAAACATATTTGGATCTAATCTGAGATACAACTAATTCTGAATCTCCAATAACTCTGAGATTTTTGATCTTGTGCTTTGAGGCTAATCTTAATCCTATCAATAAAGCCTCATACTCTACAATATTATTTGTACAAGTAAATGACAGGGTGAAGGAAAATTTAAAAGTTTTTTCAGTGGGGGAAATCAACAACACACCTACACCAGATCCCTCTTTAGAGAAAGCACCATCAAAGTACATGGTCCAAAGATCATTTTGATTTGTTACATTCCTTTCCTCCTAAGCTAACAAAGAAGGTTCATCTAGATTATCATTACTCTGTACTTGAAAGGAATTTATGTTAGTATCAAGAAAATAATTCATGTTATTATCACTAGCTTCTTCCTCAATCATGTGAGGAGTTCTAACTTCCCTGAGTACCTTAATGCTCTTACCAGTGACATTAAAGGTAGCATAAGATAAATCACACTGGATGCTACCTCCCATTGCGGCACTCCATTTTCTTGATAACAACATTCCATATTGTGGAGGAATATCCACCACTAAAACACTCATAGTCAGCTATTTCTCAAGACAAGAAGCAAGCCTATAGGGTAAGGCTTTTATTGTTCCAATTATTGGTACCTCCCTGGAGTCCATTAATTGGCATCTCCCATGAGGAGTATCAACCTGCAATCCCATTGACCTCATTATTTCAGTAGGCATGACAATATTTGATGCTCCTGAGTCAATCATGCAATTTTTTAACATTTTATCATTTATGACTAATGTCAGGAAAAAAGGATCAACAACTCCCACAGAGGTGTTTATAGCATTGGTGTCCAAATAGATCTGAGGAATTTTTGAAATAATTTCTTTAGTATCCTTCTTTTTAGTTGGACCTTGATCCTTTATTCTAGTATTTACTATTTCCTGGATGTCTGTGGTTTGAACACCATTTATCCATGTGAGAGCTTTCTCTTTGTGTTCATTTATCCTCATCATCTCCAATAAAGGCACTTTTACTATGATTTGAGATAGCAGTTGATTCATGTCAATAGGTGCATAATTTAAAATAGATAAGTCTATCTTGCCTTTTGCGGTATCCTTGACTTCAGGTTGCATAGCTGTACCTGATTGTTCTTTATCCTTTGATTTATTTTTAGGTTGGGAATTTTGGATAGTAACCATTGGAGTTTTAGCCTTGATTTTAAAAACCTTGATTGGTTCACCAAGATTTTTAGTGCCCCTTTGCTTTAATTTCTTGGTATCTTCAGCAACCTTATTTTTTGTGGTAGACTACTTTGCATCTTCTTTATCCCTTTTAATAAAAACACCTACTGGTTTACCAAATATTTTGTCAACAATCCTATTTCTAAGGACATAATTACTCTTGGCCTGTGTCACCATATCAGCAGTGATCTGGGCTATCTCTTCATCAGAGGGTCTTCTTAATACAACAAGTTCTTCAACTTGTTCAGAGTTGTTATTTATATCTTTAATTTCTTCCTCTTCTTCATCGGAAAAAACTTGTTGATGGTAAGCTTCTCCTCTGTTCTGAGAATGATTTACATCCTAATTTTCACTTTCTTCATCAAAGTCAACCTCTTCAACAAATTTAGCAAAGGTCATTCCACAACCTCTGTCATCATATGATTCATCTTCCTCCTCTTCTTGTTCAATACTTTCAGACATATTTTGAGAAATTACACAATAATCTGAATCATGAGGGGATTGGCACACAGTGCACCATGGAATTTCACCAGTCATTTTGACTGAATGCTTTTGAAAAGGGTTAGGGGTTTTATCATTTGACCTCATATCCTTCTTTTCTGGGACAATAGGCTTTCCATCCTTCCACTGTGTATTGTAATGATAGTTCTGCATCCTAGGCTGCCTACTGAAATTATTTGGAGGAGGTCTATCATTTCGTTGAAACTTACTTTTATTTTCCCATGGTTTCAAATCCTTTAAGGCATTAAGGATCTACTAGAGGTTATCATCTTCCCTAGGTTTTACATTTGTAGGTTTACTAACTTCTTTCTTTCCAAACCTAGAGGTTTTAGGATCCTCTCTTCTTCCTAGTTTTCCAAATACCCTCCTATTTCTCTCAATGTTTACCGCAAATCTTTGAGCTTCTTTGATAGTCCTAGGTTTCTTATCCCTAAGAAGATATCCCATCTTGGCATCAAAATCATTTAGATATGTTGCTAGACATACCTTTTCATCCAATCTCATGACTTCGAAGAGTTTGTGCATTACCTTTTGAAACCTCACATTGAATTCTAGGACTTCCTCATTCTGGTTTTTCTTTATATTGTTAAATTCATTTAACATAAAACCCTCATTAGTCTTATCACCATACTGATCTTTAAAACAACTTATAAAATCATCCCAAGAACCAATACAATCATAAGGAAGCCCTCTGAACTAGTCTCCTGCATCTTTAGTTAAAGATTGAACAAACAATTTCATGATGACATCTTCATATTCTATTTCATAGTCATCAATCATATCAATAAAGTTCTTTAGATGCTCTTCACAGGAAACAACATTATTTTCAGTAAACTTAGGTAATTTCTCTCTAATCTTTGTAGGAATCAAATTAGGATAACCAGCAATATTGTTATCTGTACCTTTCAATGTGAACTGTTCCTCTTTGTAATTAAGCATCTGTTTGAGAGGTGGAAGCTTTGTTATTTTTTGCATTAGTAGCATTTGCAGTATTCACTGGTGTGACAATGGCACCCTGGGTAGAAAAATTTCCAACATTAATATTAGATGTCATCACAGGGTTAGTTGGAATTGAAGGAGTAAAAGACTGTCTAAGAAAATCAACTTTCTTTTTCATTTCCAAAGTAGTAGCCTCAATTTCTTCCTTTTCTAATTCTTTAGCAATAACCTCTTGTTCTCTTCTAGCCCTTTCTAAATCATTTTCCAATTTGGAGAAAGGATCTATTGGGATCTTGTCATTTTTAGGCTCATTTATTGTGATCCCTTTTGAGATCTATTTTCCCTTATCCTTAGGCTTCCTAACTTTAGCAATGGGTCGGACAATAGGTTGTTCACCAACCTCCTTGGGGGCTTCTACAAAATTTATGGCCTTCAAGGTCATCAACTATCTTTTGAGCTGATCTGCCCTAATTTGGGCCTATCTTATTTCAGTTTCCTTTTCAGCTTCTCTTTCCTTCCTAATTGCAATTTGTTCCTAGATACTCCTTTCTAAATTGTAGACTTCTTCAAAAATATCCTCTGAATCTGGAAGAGTAGTATCAGATGGTGAATTTTTAGAAGTAGAATCTCCTTTCTCATTTCTAGGATTTTTAGGACTTTCAGAAGGAGAAGGTCCCTGGGTTGGTAGATTATTTCTTCCTTCCAGGCCCCTGCTCTTACTTCTTGACCTTCTGACTTCCTTTTGAGATTCTACATCTAGGTTCATCTTTTTCTTATGATGAACTTCATCATTTTTATGAAAATAAAAATCCTCATATGCTCCTAAACCCAAATCAACTACCTCTTCATACTCAGAGGTATTTTCTTCTTGGTCTTGAGTGAATTTGTGATTTATTTTCATATCTTTCTTCTGTCTCCATTCTTGAGACATATCACCACTATTCTGATTTCTTCTAGGTAAATAAGTCCTAGAAGTGCTTGGAAGTTCACCTTCTAATCTACTTTCTGGATGGTCTTTCCTCCAAGCCCTAGTATTTCTTTGACTCATAATTTCAAGCATGTCAAACAATTTCTTGTTTCCTTATTATCTTTACTCAACACTGCTGCATAGACTTTCAGAGTCGCCACCAACACTTGTTGGGAAATATTTTCACATACTTAATAAATCAAAGTATTCAAAATTTATCAAGTAATCAAAACAAAGATTACTATAAACAAATGCAAAGCTAAAAGAAATTTTTAGGTTTTGACCAAATCCAAAGCTTGCAAATATTTGTCTGTTTTCCAATGGTGCTTTACTGGTTCTAACAAATAAGAAGGCTAGGAGTCTAGCTCAACTTGTACCTGCATTATTTGATATTCAAATTTACAATACCAGAGATCTAAAATTCAAATTTATCAGAGTATTTCAATCCCTATTCCCTAGGAGAGTTTCCATTTTGTTGGTTTCCAAAACGGGAGTTTATGCACTAATAGGCAACCAATACATCTACAGATTTTGAGGATTGGTTAGATCCAAATATTTAACTCTAGAGATGATTGAACCAACTATAGGGTCTTAGTATGCCCTCTGCGCTTCTGGCTTTGCAAAACCAAGGAGGGTGCTCCTAATCCAGTAACAAAACTTGCTTCACTAATTCACTAACTGGATTTAAATGCAACAGATAAATGACAAGAAAAACCTAAATGATGACCATTCATTCATAGATTTTTCACTATCACTACATGGTAATTTATTCTGCAAATCACTGAACTTCAAAGAATCTGGACAATTTTATGCTTAAAGATGGAAATACCAGTAGAATCCTTTTAAACACTTATCTCTATGAGAAGAACTTCACTGCCGGCCAGTGTCTTATCCATTGGGCTACACCTCCACTGCAAGACTGTTATACATGAACAAATATACTGAACTTTGAAAAATTTCTTGCCCTTTGAAAATACTAATCACCCTGTGGTCGATTTTATCAAAATTTCCTAGATTCACACTACTTACTGATGCAAATGTAAGAAAAACTTCAAAGAATTTATGTCACATTCAAAGATTATTTAATTTGATCCTGGATTAGAGTTGAGAAATATAGACATACACACAGAGATTATCTATGCAATGAATTGGAACAATTCATAACTCAAACAGAAATACTCAAGGAGAGATATAAATCTTGGATTTTATTCAAATGCTATATTATATCATGCTCACAAAATGCTTTACAATGCAACCTTCTGAAAATAACTTGAACCAGAAAATATTGTTCTTCTATAGAAATAATGTCTAAAAAAAATGATCTATGATATCCTAGACTCAAGAAACTTGTCAGTAAAATTGATCAAGTTCTTGGTCCTTTTACACTGACCCTGGTAATCCTTTTATAGAATAAGGATTGCAAAAAAGCTTTGGATCTTATTAGAAAAGACAAGAAAGGAGTCCTCAAATAAGACAAAAAATGAAAATAAAAACTTTCTTGTTACAAAACTTTGAGATAGATCACAAAGATGAGCGCCAAAATCTGGCAATAGTTTCCAAGGTCAATTCAACATCTACCAGGTGTTACATCTGCACTTGCTTCTTTAGGGAGTTGGGGTAACACCATCTATTACTTCCTCAAAGGATGTTTCTTCTTCTTTACTATCTTCTGAAAGGGACGCTGCTTCCCAGGCTGAAAAGGTATCATTATAAGGCCAATTAAAAGCCAAAATTTCATCCCTCTTGGGCAGAATCTTGTTCCAGCTAATAACCAATTGATGAATTTTAGTTATTACCTTATTAAAATGTATCCTGGCTTCTTGTAGCATTTCAATTATTTGCACAAAAGGAAGAGTGTCTTCAGTGCTAATAACAACATCAATCTTGGCTGACACTCCATTATCAATTTGTTCCAACCATTTTTCCCTCTCTTTTATGGTTCCATCTACTCTAACAAGACCCAGGAATATTTGACAATCATTCTATAGGTGTTTGATTCTTAAAAGAGCTACCTTTCTCTTTAATTCTTCCCTAGATACTTCAAAATCAAGAAGAGATTTGACAATTTTATAAGTAATTGCCAATTGCGGGCACATAGTACTATGATCTTTGATTGATTTAAGAAATGTTTTCAAAACATTTTCCCTAGGCACCCAGTCATTCAAAATTTTGCCCATAGTGTCTTCTTCTTTTCTAAAAGAAAGCAAAATGTCAGATAACTGCCCTGCATATTTATAAACTTCTCTAGGCTTTACATTCCTAACAAAATGTTGAATGGCATCCTTTATTCTCTTTTTAGACTTCTGTTGTTCTCTCTATTCTATAACTTCACTACTTAGGGAAGGGGGAAGAGGAGACATGGGAAACTCAATAATGGGGCTTGAGGAGGAAGGACCAGTAGTGGAAGAAGGTAGTTGCAGCTATTGTGGTGCTTGGATTGAGCTTCCCTCCCCCAACCTCTTCTTCAAATCTGCAATTATTTTATCTTTCTCAAACAATCCTTGTTTCAAATCTCCATATGCCCTCAGCATTTCTTCAAATTTTCTTATGAGTTCCTCCTTCTCTTTTGCTTCCCTTTCTACCACCTTTTCTACAAGGTGAGCTATGGCTACCACCATACTTGATGCTTCTATTGCTAATGTGTCCAAAACCCTCTTGACTATGAGACCACCAGAGAAACTATCCTTAATTATTTGCTTTCCTTTTTTTTTCTCATATCTCTTTAATGACCATATGACCAAAGCTTGATGGTCATTACTAAAAGCAATTCCTTTGACAACCTATTCTGCCTCTTCCTTGGTCTTGTAAACAGGTGTAGTTTGTTTTCTAACTGCATCAAGGATTATTGCATCAGCTATGTCCCATTAAGGGAGGACAAGTACTCCTGCATTCTTTACCAATTCTCTCCCTTGTTCTGGAGTAATCCTTTCAAATTCATCTGTCATCTCTTTCCTAATTTCATCTTCAATAATTTTAAGATCCTTATCAGGATTCTCCTTGTGCTTCTCCTCACAAGCTTCTTCAAATTTACTTATGTTCATTTTCCATAAAAATTGTAAAAAGGCCTGAGTCTTTACAAATGCATCATCAGCCAAAAATTCTTCACATGCCTGTTTGATTATAGGGTCCAATTTTGTCCCTACAATTTGTCCTATTGTTAAGCCTAATTCAGGCTCCTTTGGTAGCTCTAGAACTCCCTCATTTATCTCATCTTGAGTCATGAATATTTGACACTGAGATCCCATCTGCTGAACTTGCTCTATGATCTCCTGATCATCTCTAATATTCAAGGGAGACTGTGAAGGAGAGTATTCTTCCTCTGAATCATGAGGCCTCTCTTCTATCCTTTTCTTTTTGGTGGGAGGTGAGAAATCAAGAATGTCTTCACCTGGCTGGTCCTGTGGTACATCTTTAATTTCTTCAACCTCTTTTTGCCTCTCCACCTACTTTGATGTAGAAGGGAGATCTTCTCTTTTCTTTTGCTGCTTCTTGAAATCAGATTCAGGAATTATTACACCATAACCAGTCCTCGCTTGTAACATATATTTGCTAGGAGGCAACACGTTTGCAAATGCACCTTTTCCCAATAATGATTTAGCCTTCTCAGGGTTGTCTGCCATGGCCTTTTTCTTCTTCTCCTCTAGAGTCTTAAAAATTTCTTGAAAATAGTTCATGAGAGTATCTATCCTCTTTCCCATAGGATTTATGCTGCCTATAGGATCATATTTGGGGTCAAATTGTTAGAAAAAATCCCATGTTTTCTTGTACACTAACCACTTTTCCTTTCTGATTGCTTGGTCTTGCAACCCTGGGGTATTTCTAATAATATCTTTAGGAAAATTAAAAATGTGGTTTATTGCTGAGCATCTGACCCTTTTTCTAAACATTTCATTGTAGAAAGCCTCTGGTTCTATTGTCTGAGCAATTGTGGTTGTCAAATGCTATGGATCCAAGATCTTATGCATATGAATCCGCCCACCCTTTGTGATCATAAACTGGTGAGCAATGGTAATATTTGGAAACAAGCTTTTTGAAAATGGCATACATTCAGGGTTTTTCTTAGGTTTAACTCTTAATTAGTTTTCACTGGATACTAAGGAGGAAAATATAATTTTGTAGGGTTTTTATGGGTTTTTTATGGCAAAATTATCACACTTTCATGAACATCTATACACACTTCAAATTTATAAAATTTTCACATGATTCATGTACTAAAAATTTGAAGTGCCAACATCAAGCTTAGAACCAAATATTTGACATATTGTTTCCCCTGTTTTGACATCATATGCAAAATTTATGGTAAACAAAATGCTAAAATTAGCTATTCAACAACTAAGAAACACATCCCTTGCGACTTGATTTCTGCATAATACACCCACTAAATGAAAAAATTAGTAGATACCCACTTGGTTTTTTTGGATTTGAGAACAAAATCTATAAATATTTATTCAAAAACATTTGCACAAAAAAGTTATGGCTGAATCTTGTCTTCTTTTTTTTTCTATTATTAGTTATTTTTTGTTTTTTTAATTTTTCTTGCAAATTGTGAGAAATTTTTGCAAGATAATAGAGATCCAAATGGTCTTTTGTGTCCAGGAACAAGACCCAGAAATTATTTTTATCCAAGCTAAGCTAATTTGTGGATTTGCAAAAAAAAACTACTGCTAGATCCACAAAAAGGGCAGATTTGTTCAACTTGTATTAATACTGAGAAAAAGATCCATCAAAGCTTTAGAAGGGGTTTCTTGAATCCATGTTCTAATACCATGTTGATGTCTACCCTTATGATATTGGTAGAAGTGTTCACTGTAGGGTGTGTTTTAGATGTCTATCCTTTTCCTTTTCATTGGTGGTCCTATTTTGTGTGCAACATATGGTGGATCAATTATTTGGGGTCGGTCCTATTTTGAGTGTGTTCATTTATGTTTTGGTCCCAGCAGTTATCATGTAACATGTTCATCCTATCCATTGGTACTAAAAGCTTTGGAAATCATGCAACATGTTGATATACATGAGGTATTTTCTATTGATTGAGGTGGTCCACATTTCATTCCTTACCACCATGAGAATATTTTTGTGTGACCTATTTCAAATTCTTTGGACTGACATGGTTGCTTGCATCGATTAATATAAGAAGAGTGCTTATTTTAGTTGTTTACCTGACTTATGTGTTGCTTGGACGTGAAGTGATTATAAATATGTTTATATGAGATCTATGTGTTGTTGATTGTGTGTGTGGATGTAATTAGTAGAAGATTGATATATCATTTCTATATTGCAGAGTGTTGGTGACAGTGATCTCAATGGTGGATTCAATCTCTTTTCATATATTCTAGCAATGAGCCTATTTATCTGGTAGTGAGACTATTTGTATTGGAAGATAGCCATATTCATTTCTAAGGGTAGTTAGCCTAACTGATAGTG
Organism: Chamaecyparis obtusa; assembly: GCA_027943335.1. Classification (NCBI taxonomy): domain Eukaryota; kingdom Viridiplantae; phylum Streptophyta; class Pinopsida; order Cupressales; family Cupressaceae; genus Chamaecyparis; species Chamaecyparis obtusa. The sequence goes on from BSBK01004225.1 coordinate 202,635, forward strand.
AGCTAGCCAGTAGTGAGCCAACTTGTAGTGAGAATAGTTGGTAGTGAGCCTTTGTAAAAATCACCTTAACCAATGTTTTATTTAATGAGAATTAGCTTCTTTGTGGTTTTTCCCATCTTGGGTTTCCATGTAAATATTGGTGTTATTTGTGTTGGTTTTTATGTTCTTTCATGTTTACATCAATTATGAATATTTGATGTGGTTAACCAATAGATCATAATTTTGTATTGTTGTTTATAATTTTACTGACAGAGTAAAATTTTTATAAAGTGTGTGGGAATAATTGAGTCACCCCCTCCCCCCTCTTAGTTAGTCAACCTATTCAACAAAGTTATCTTAAGCATGTCTGTAAATATATAATTCTCTAACACATTACATAGCAGCCATAGGTCTTAATAGAATGTGTCCATTGGACTTAATACAATTCTTTTATAACTAGAAGATTTACAAATAAGATAACTTTAATGGATGCTTGTAGGACTTATACATATAATTTTTGCATAGGAATTGATAAAATATGCTCTAGGAATTATAAAAAGTGTAAATATGACTTTATAATGCTTATATTTCTTAAATTATGCATGTTTGACATTAAATCCAAGGATTTATCCATTCGAGGTTTTAAAATGCCTACAAGTCTTATTTTATGTCTAACATCATACATCTAGATCTGTCATTATTATACAAACTCCCCATTAATGGAAACTCCTTATGGCCAAGCATTGAATTAAATTTGGAGCATATAATGCATAAAGGTCTTATATTATCGCTTTTAGGTCTCACATATAGGATTTAGACAATAGGTGGTGTCATGCACACTCCCCTTGAATGACATCATCTTAAATCCAATCACTGCATAAAGGTTTCAATATTTGATGGTTGAGAATCCAACTTGTTTCTTCTTGATCATAATATACTTTCACTTTAATAGAGCTCGAGATAAAATTATGACATTTGACATACTTTTTCTTGATGAGGTGCCCATTATCTTCAATGTAATTTTCCCTATTTTTTCCAAATGAGATTCTTTGGTAAGAGTAAAATAACTTCTCTTATTACATAGTAGGGTGGTAATTTTACATTTATCTAATTAGAGCTCTTGCACAAATATTCAAAGCCATATTGATTCTTCAAGAGAAGGGTAATCTTTAAGAAACCCCCCTTCAAAAAAGGTGTAAAAAAATGGCAAAATTTGGAAAACTACAAAGAAAAATATTAATTTTATTGGCGAAAAATTTAGTTTACAAAGAAAAAATAATATTCTCAATTGGCGAATCGTTCATGCTCCATGAAACCATGTGGAAAATCTTGGCGAATAAAAAACAATATTTATAGTGTATATTGGTGAATAAAAAATAGTATTTATAGTACTATATATATATATATAGGCAAATATTCAATGCCGATGGTTACAAAGATATGCAAAGGTCACGTCTGAGGTCAGTTTGTGGTGACTGGTGACAGTGTGCGTAGCTTCGGCACACTAAAAGGAGGGTCGATGCTGACAGTTATGAAGATACGTAATGGTCAGGTTGACGACATGCATGACTTTGATGATTATGTTAGTAGTTTGGAGTTGAAGGCCATAAAGATACACAAAGGACAGGTTGATAGTGTGCGTGACTTTGGAATTTATGATCACAGGTAGGATATGGGGGTTCTGAGGCCACGCTAGTAGTTTGCGTAACTTCGCCATGAAGTTACAATGACATTGAACACTGAAGTGTAATTAATGAGACTTATCCATGCCAAGATTTTGATTAGACATTAAAAAGGATAATTTGTATGAGATATGAGTTGTGATTCGTAAAAATTCATTATTTTTCTTTTTGGAGCCAAGTCACCTTACATGAAACATTCCTTCAAAATTTAATGCGGCTGCCAAGTTACCAGTTAAAAATTTAAAATCGCAGCTAGGATATGGTGGTTCCGAGGTCACGTTGGTAGTTTGCATAACTTTAGTAGTATATAATCCATGCCAAGATTTTGATTAGACATTAGAAAGGACAATTTTATGGGATATGAGTTGTGATTCATCAATATTCATTATTTTTATTTTGGACTTCAGAGCCAAGTTACGTAGGATACAAGTGTCTGCAATTTTTCTTTATCGATATTCATTAATTTCCTTTTTCAAGGCAAGCCACCTTATGTGAAAAATTCCTTCAAAATTTATTGCGGCTGGCAAGCTGGTGATTATTTTCTTTATATACTCCTCAGTAGTGGAATTGTAGAACACAGGGTGCTTTCTAAATTTCTAAATTTGGATAACATAATGGGTCTTCCAGTAGTCGAGGGATCATCAAATGAGAACCCAAAACCTATTATCCAACCAAATTTGGATATGGAGGAGGAGATTCAACAAGATGTCCTCAGTCATCTTATGTCTGCAGCATGGGATCATGCTTCTAGTTACACCAAATACCAAAGCGACATGTTTGAACTCGAAGTAGAACATGACAAGGCAGAGATGCACGCCATTTTTTACGATAATGGCTTCGACTAGGAGGGGTTGCAGGAGGAGATGATCTAGTTATTTGCTGGTCTACACATTGACTAATCTTTTTTTCTTTGTGGGTAGTATTATGATATTATACTATAACATATTAACAAATTACTATTAGTCTATTAGTAATAAGATATGCAGAAGTCGACTATCGGACTGTTGGACTAGGCTTTTGTAATTTCCTCTGAAAGTTCAATAGATCTTAGGAAAATTTGTGTTACTTGTAATTTTTAAATATGAAATTTGAATGTACTTTTCATTTTGGTTTTGGAAACTGTTGGAAGCTTGTTGCTTCTCCTTTTGGGGAAACCACAACCGTTCAATGAATCAGTGATTCAGTTACCAATATTATGTATACATTGTATAGCAGAAATATAGAACAACTAAAAATTTAAATATGAGTATCATTTTTTAATTTAATAGTAATACATATGAGAAGATTCTTTTTCAAATAGTATTTTTAGTTTTACGTTTTATTTGCTAATACTTGAAATTTCAATAGTCAATACAGTAACATGTTACATGAATCATGAAATTGAACAATAGTTTTATAAATTGAAAAATATGTAAATTGTAATTATTAATTAACTTGAACTTTGAAGTATCTGTGAGTGTGGACTATGATTCTCTATAAAATTATAAATACCTATTAACTGATTCAGAATGATAAATCATGATTCACTTCACTGATTGAATGAGAAGTCTGATGCTTCTAAAATCTAAATCCCACATGGCACATGGAAATTTGGAACCCAATCCAATCTTTGAAGTTATGCCTGGATGTTTCATAACTTCTCAATAGTTAATTTATTATGATGGTGATGGGCTCCAAAGTTATGCCTGGTTGTTTTGTAACTTCTCAACGGTTAAGTTTTTATGATGGTTAGGGGTTACAAAGTTACGTCTGGCTATTTTGTAACTTCTCAATGGTTAATTTATTATAATGGTGATGGGTTCTGAAGTTACGCCTAGATGTTTCGTTACTTCTCAATGGTTAATTTATTATGATGGTGATGGGTTCTGAAGTTATGCCTGCCTGTTTCGTAACTTCTCAACGGTTAATTTATTATGATGGTGATGGGTTCCAAAGTTACACTTGACTATTTCGTAACTTCTCAATGGTTAATTTTTTATGATGGTTAGGGGTTCCAAAGTTCTGACTAACTTCATGTGTAACTTCGCAAGGTGTTGAAAAGTGAGAGTAAGTTGCATTCCACGTGGAAAGTGTTGAAGAATGGAATGTTTGCAGAGCTTCGGTAGGGTTTCTTGGTCATTTGTGATGGTGGTTATGAAGTACAAGTGTCATTCTAGGTTGTGTTGTAACATCTCAAGGTTCCATTTCCCTGGTCAGTTTAACAGTCCCAAAGTTTTGAAAAGGTGTTGCGTGACTTCGCAAGTCTCAAAATTTTAGGATTTCAAATTCAAAGGGCCAAGGGCCAAGGCCCCTGATTTGCAGGTAGCAAATAGAAATTTAGCAATGTTGAGATAGGGACCTAGGGTTAGATTTACTGTTAGCATAACTTTAGCAATAGGCCAATTATTTTCTCTCAGATCGCCACCAAATCTATGCTGGAAGTGACAATTGACAATGACACTTTTTTGAAAAAGCTAATTACTAATTTCATGCGTGTGTGCTTGATGAGATTTTAATTTTTAATAGAGTAGGTGGCATGGTGGCTGGTTTTGAGCTTCTTGTTAGTTATTAAAGACAGTTCACACTTCACAGAGAATCCATAATTTCCAGAGTCGAAGATCAATAGAGAGTTGAAACCTTTGGCTTTAAGTGTAGAAAAGGAGCTTATTGCTTAGAGTTTAGTATACATAAATAATGGAAGAACAAGGATCTCTTGATGTTGTTGTATTACTGGGAAATAGTGTGCATTCAAGAACAAAGTGGCCAAACATATACGCTGAATAATGGATGAAACTATTGCCTAGATCCTCAAATTTGTAATAATCTAACGCTTATGAATGGAAGGACCCTTATGCATTCTGTAGGGATGTTGTCTGCCCAAACACAATTGGGTATGATCTCTTCATGTATTTCTATAACAATAGATAGAGAGGCCCTCCTGTTTCAAACCCATGGGATAGGAACTTTGGAAATTTGATAGTACCTTAGGTATTTTTGGATGTAGACCTCATGAAAGCACTAATTCAAGCATACAATCTAGTGACACAAGCTTTCCACAAGTAGGACAAGTATATACTCTACATGTTAGAAAAAGAAAATGTTATTCAAGCTTTCAACCTTTAGGGACCTATGAGCGTGGATATTGACCTAGCAAAAAAGGAGGCCCTATTTAATAGACATAAAATTTATTACATTGGAAGTGTTATGAGGAAGCATGTTCCTAGAGAAAAGAAAGAGGCATGGTTGTTTCTGAAGAAGGTTGAAAATTCATTTGATATTGAGTTTTTCTTTCCCTATTTATAGAATACCATCTACGGTCTACACAAAGTTATTAGAATAGATGGAATTTTGATACTGATTCTTGACATTTATGTCATGGCTATAGATATTTAGGACCTGTACACCAACAAGGAGTTTGATTATGCGGGGCACATAATAAATGTAATGCACAGTGATTTGATGAATGCAAAGAGTGATTTGAAAAGCTTCAAGTTCAATCACTACTCCATGTTGATGCACCTAATCCTCTATTTCAATATTGGCTACATCAAACCAGAGTTCATCAATGAGACCAAGAATGTAGGAGGAACTGTTCCGCTTCAGCTCTGGACTAGGTTATGGGATAGAATTCACCATTTCTCTAATTCCATTACTTTTTATAGTGATTTTGTGGATCTAATAATGAACATGTTAGGTATTGTGAGGGATAGATTTCCTTTACTTGTAATAAATTTTTTTAGACCCTTAGCATTTAAAATTGACAATGACATTAAGCATAATTGGGATGATATGTTTTTTTAAAGAATTTTACTATTATAAGCGTGTATGCTTGCCCTCAACCTCCACACAAACTACCAAAATTTGTCCTAGAAAGATTGGCAATAATAGAATTCATGTGGCAACTTATCATGATGGATAGAGAGCACTTAGGCCCTAAAAGACATAAGAGAACCTTTCTAGCAAGGAGGTTTCAAATAGGGGATTTCTCTATAGGTAAATATGTTGTGGATCAAATCCATGAATTCATCAAACAATTTAGATTGCCCTCTGCTAATGCAAGGATGTATGACCTTGAAGAATTTGTTAGAGGAGCATTGAGAGAAATGAGGAATCACAATTTGGCTCTAAATAAGCCTATGGAAGATGAGGATATTATTATAAATGTGATCATTCAAGATATCTCTGAAGAGAGAAGCTATAAGATGAAAAATATTGTAAGGGTAGAGGAAGAATTGAAAAAGGCAGACCCTACCTTCCCCAATTTCTTTCCTGATCTCAAATACATGCCAAGAATTGACATGTGCATAGAGAATTATGAAGATATTATGTCTAAAATTCCAAACATCCCCAAGGAGAAGGAGGAGGATAGAATAAACCCTGAGGAAGTTAAACCTGATGTGGTGTTTATGGTAGAAACATAACAAGCTGTGTCATCCACATCTGAGAAGGGGCCATCAAAGAAACAAAAGTTGATGAATGTACTAATGAGACAATTTATTGTCTCTATTTTGTGATAATCTTTATGTTTTGTTAAACCATTTCCAACGCATTCATGGACTTATAACTATTTGAACTTGTGATAAGTACAATTAGAACAAACAAGATTATGGGTAGTTAGTGTTGGTTCTTCAAAATATTTTACACTCCATGAGACACCACTATACCTATGACTGATATTAAGGAGGGGTTAGTTCCAAATGTGAGAAATCTATAGGTAACTGGACCAACTATAGGGACAAGACTGCCCTCTTCACTTCTGGCTCTGCAAAACCAAGGCGGGTACACCTGATCCAATAGGTTCAACTCTATTCCTTACTCAATACTAGATCTTACAATAGATGATAGTGAGAAAGTACTAAATAACAACCTATTATTCATTGACTCTCCATCACTGGGTAAAACAACTCATATAAAGTAAAATAAATGTGAAAGACTGCTATTGATTGAATGTTTTAGGATTACAAGATTTCAATCATTCTACACAAAGCAAAGATAGGAAAATACATGCTAGTGCCCTATCTATTGGGCAAAATATTAGAAGACAGAATGCATACAAAGATGTTTTGAAGAAAATCTGGTCTTTTAGACATAAATACAACACATCAACTCTTTCCCACTTATAGAAAATCCTCAAACAGATTCAGTAAACATGTATCCCACCTCGAGCATTATTTAATCCAATCCTAGATTAGAACTCAAAGCCAAACACATACATATAAATCTCACAAAGACTTAAAGATTTACAAAATAAACTCAAAGGAGAGACAAAGAATTGAGATTTGTATTAAGTGTAACCTTGAACATTGTATACATCATATTTTGAACAATAAGCTTTCAAAATAGTAGCAAAAACCTATACTTCTTCTCTATTTCTTTGATAAGAATGATACAAAATTTACAATCCTCGACTGAGGGCTAGGGTTCCAGAATCTCTATCTTTTTGACTCCTAAACTCTCAATACCTAGAATGATCATGGAAAATCCTTTATATACAAGGAAATGCAAACAAGCTACTGATCATTCTAGGGTTTACAAAACTTCTAACCCTAAAAATTTTCAACAACCTTATTTTGTTTACAATAAATACACCGATGAAACAGATGAGATAATTCGTAGAAGAGCTGCCTTGCTTTATGCCTTTAATGCTCTCTTCGGCTTCTTTGAAAAAAATTTGACTGCAACATCTTGTAGTCAATCCTATAATAAATGCCTTTCTGCATCTCAACAACCCTGATTACTCAAAAATTAACTTCCTTGTTTCAAGATGCCGGTGAAGTATCTACTTTCTCAACATGAGGTATGTACTGATACCTCCATTTATTGTACACCTCTTCACTTGGGAACTCAAAATTTGCAAACTTAGCCTTCTTACTTGATAACTATTCCCACTCATTCTCCATTTGGTTGACCTTGTTCTGAATAGTATCAAACATTGATTTTGCATTTATTAATAGCTTGATGGTGCTAATAAAAGAATAGGTGTCACTTAAGACACCAGTCACTCTTTTTGATAAAAGTGCATCCATCTCTTCTCTCCACTGATATGATTCTTTAAATTTTCCTTTTTCTGTGAGAATGGTAGGGACCAGTTCATAATTTGAAAGCATCAATTCTCCTCTCATCAAAATTGATTTTCTTATAAAACTATCCAAAACAATGCCATACTACACTATTTTCTTCAAAGCTTAATGTGTTGGCTTAATAAGTGGATCAGGATTCTCTTGGCCTTTTGACAATAAATGAAAAAGCTTCACATTTGGGGACCTATCAATCCACCTTTTCAAAATTGGTGACATCTCAGTCTTCTCCTTATTCAAAGCTGCAAATAAAGCATGTAACTTGCTGACATGATTATAGAAAATTGAGGGCTTCAAATCATATGCAAATTGCATTATTGAATCTGTCATTTTTTCTTCAAATTTTTGGTTTACCAAAGTTGTGGCCTTCACATGTTCATCCTTTTCCTTCTCCAATTGTACCCTTATTTCCCTCAATTTATTAGCTTCCTCAGTCAATCTTTGCTTTTCCCAACTAACCCTTGCATCCATACTGGTCTCTGGGAATGGTGATGGTGGAAATTCAACAATTGGGCTTGATGAAGAAGCAACTACAAGCTTGTCAACTATCATCAGTTGTGATGACCTATGATCTCATGGTCTTGATAGCTCAATAATTAATTTGTCCTTTTGAATTAGCTCTATCTTGAGCTTGTTGTAAGATTTAAGGACAGTTTCAAATTTGAGCCTGAGCTCCTCTTTTTCTTAGGCATCTTTTACTTCCACTTTAACATTGAACTTGGTCATCTCCAAAATTACGTTTGAAGCTTCTATACCAGAAGTCTCACCTACTATTTGTACTGATAGATTGCCTGCATATTCCATAGAGAGGGCCTCTCTCTTTCCCTTATTCTCCTCCCTCTTAAGGGACCACATCACCAAAGCAGCATGATCCTTTGAAAAAGTAGTTCCCCTAGCAGCTTGTTGGGCCTGTTATTGATTTATTAAATTGAAAATTGTATGGTGCCACTTTGCAACCATAAGAGATATGTTATTAAAATGTATGGTGCCACTTCGCAACCATATACTCTGAAAACTATGGAAACTGGATATAAAATTATATCCCCAAAATTGTGGACTATGGTGATGTCCTGACAGCACTCCTTTGGTCTGATTAACCTTAACAACTCACTTGGGACCCTTGGATTGTCAAAAAATAATAGAGTCCTGAGTCTTGGAGCAAAATCCCTGTCAAATGTAATGTAACTGGCATTGACTCTGTCCCATGATAGGGCTGTAGTCCATAATTGTATTGGAAGGGCTTCTCCATTTCTTTCCTTCACAATATTCACTATTGAGCTAAAGAATTGCTCACCTTTGTACAAGAACATGTGCATGAGCATTGAATACCAAACAAAAGGCCTACTAACCTTCATGTTCTTGATTCCCATTAAGCCCTCATGGATTAAATCAGCTAAGTGAGATGCAAAGCCAAAAATTAATGCCAATTGAGGGTGTAGTGATTGTACCATCATAAACATATATGGTATTGGCATATGAGTGGCCTCATCATGCCCTAGAATCAAAGTCAAAGACTTGTAGAAACTCTGTGCTCTCTTACTAAAGAAGTCTAGCATAAAAGGCTCTGGTGTGCTTGCACTAACAACACACATTGATCCAATTTGTTCTAGAAATTCCCTTAGACGCCTTGCTCTCAAATAATCCTTCTGTGCCTCATATATCTCTGTAAACTCTATGAAATCTATTTTTTCCAACCCAATAGAAGGGTCATTTAATGAAAAAACCTCCTTGATCTCATCATCTGTGATGCTGATTAGGTCTTTCCCATTTATGTCCTTGACACATCTTGTCACAGGATCATAACACTTGGCAATTTGGATCAACAATTCCGCATCCATGAATACTCTAGGGACTACCAAATTCCTCTATATCAAATTGCCAAATATTCCTAAGGGGGGCACAGGAATTCCTTTGTGAGTAAGTTGACTTGAATAAAATAAGGTCATTATGATTCTTACCCACCCTAGCATCTCTCATCCAATTTCCTCTATCATGGAGTCCTTCAGCTACTGAGTCCCTAGGGTTTTTTGGGACCAATTCCTTTAATCTGGCTGCCCCATTATCAGAATGTGGGAGTAATTGCATCAAATCTTCAAAGACTCCCCTCTCCTTGTATTCTGTCTTACCAGATAGGTTCCTTTTTGGTGGAATTTTTGAAACTAGGGCTTCTTAGAACAATATATAAAACCCAAGAAAACCCTTAAAATATAGTAAGCAACAAAAATTTCTTCCACAATTCCTTCACAGGCCTTAAATAATTTTGTAATTCAAAAAATGTTGACCTATCAGGCACTTGAAAGAACTTCGCTTAAAATCGCTCCAGAGGAAAATCAAGTTTGCCAGAATGCTTGTGAGAGCGGTAAAGAGAAACAATGATCAAATTTTGACATATAATGTTTCCAACCATCTACAATCCATCGACACATAGCTCATTAAATCTGCCATTACTGAAAGTTGGCGGCCTTAGCATTTATAGGATGTGAAAAATGTCACAGAGTAGAAATTTGAATTCGGGCCATTGATCCTATTGCTTTTTAGGTGCATCAGATGGTTGACAAGTTAAACAGCGTAACCCTGTGTTACTTTTCACCAAATCAGTTCTCGATGAATGAGAACATTTAAATTATCCATGTGGGAAAAGAAAAACACTTAACTTTACTTTGCCTGGAGGAGACCGGTGTCACCTTATCGCTAAAGCGGTAACCCAAAACTATCAGGAAAGTTAGATCAAGATATAATGACAACCGTCGATGCTATTTAATTGGATGATCCTCATAATTTAAGAGACTTTGGCCCCATAGCTTCCCTTATGAGCTCTTTGTTGAATCAAGAAATGCCACATTGCAAAAATAGGCAAGTGGACCTCTCCTCTTATCTTTCTTAGCACCCAAAATCTTGACAACTACCACATCATAACTCATTCCAACCAATAGAACATGAATACATCAGTGTGACCTGGCACCCCAGGGCCCGCTGCAAACTTCTCCCTTTAAATAAAATCTGACGGCTATCGCTAAAGCGCAAGCTTAAATTCCTAACATCTTTCCCTAATGGTATAGTGACAGTCATAAGATTAATCTGTGCTTTATCTTTTGAAAAATCCGACCCCACACTCACTGTGTCATTTAAGATAGATGTCAATCAAAAAACATGCCATTGGAGAAAAGCTGTTAGAAATCTGCAGTGTCAGAGAAGACCTTGATTGGACAGCTGTCTCTAAAGTGTGATGCTTAAAAGGTTATCAATTCAGTCCAGTGGTATAATGACAGCTGTAGATGTGATCCAATGTTTAACTGCTAGCATACCTTTGTTGATGGGCCCACCTAGACAGATGGTGCTTCATCACTAAAGCGCATGTCAGATATTTTGACAACAAGCAATCTTGCAGTTCAATGACAACCACTAATTTTAAATGGTGACATACTATTGAAGAATTTACTTGAGACTTAGGCTTTGAAAGAAATAATTAAAAGGGGCCCATCGGATAACCTAATGACATAACATGTAAAGCGGTCATCGCTAAAGGGTGCAATTTAGCACATGGGTATTTGGGGAGTTAGTGAGAAAAAAGGTAATGTGAATTTAGAACAATGCTTAAAAACTAGCTAGGGCTCCCACCAAACTTAGGGTTTTCACCATAAAACCTTGCCATCAGGTGTATAAAGTGGATTTTTTCAAAAGTTTTAGCATGAAGCTGGGAAAAATTTGTATAGTGATAACAATGGCTCATGCTTGGGGATGTGTATCTCCTATAGATACAACGAGAAAACTAGAATCTCCTAGAAGAGTAGTCCAAAACAAAACTTTGACTAGGAAACAGAAATGCACAAATTTTTTAAAACTAAAACTGTACAGAGACTCAGGAAAACACTTAAGAGAAATAAAATTTTAAGAATTGACCATTAATTGGCCATTCCATGAGCTCTCTTGTGAGATTTTTTAATAAGTAAGAATCTATTCCCCAATTCCCTTTAATGATATATGGTCCTAACCAAATGGGATCAAATTTCCCATGCTTTCTTTTATTTTCTAACCTTGCATTCAACATTAGGACCAAATCACCACTTGCAAAATTTCTCTGAGTAGTCCTCTTGTCATACAGGACTTTGCACTAGGCCTGCATCTTCTCATTTTTATCATGTGCATCATTTCTTACCTCATTTAATTAAATTAAGTCATTTATTCTGATAGCCATATCTTCTTCCACATCATCATCATAAGCTTGTATGAATTGATACATTTGTAGCAAATTGTTTTGGCGTAATCTTACATTAATCCCATATACTAAGTCAAAAGGGGCACACCCCATTGCCCTCTTCATTGTAACCCTGTCAGCCCATAAGGCTTGCAATAGCTTGGAATCCCAGGCCTTCTTGTTTTTATCCAATACTCTTTTCAAAATTTTAATCAAACTCTTGTTACTGGATTCTGCCTGGCCATTTCCCTGTGGATGGTAGGGAGATGAATACGAGACTTTTATACCATTGTTTTGACAAAAATGAACAAACCCATTTGACCTAAAACACATTGCATTGTCAACCACCACAGTTTCTCGGCAACCAAATCTTGTAAGGATGTTTAGCGTCATGAAATCTGTCACCACCTTACTAGTTGCTCTCCTTGAAGGGATTGCCTCAACCCATTTGGTGAATTAATCAGTTGCCACTAGAATATAGGAATGTCCACCACTAGATTTATTAGGGATTTCACCAATGAAATCCATACCCCACTTTTGGAAAGGAGCCTGAACAGTAACAGGCTTGAGAGGCAAGTTTCCACTAAATTTCAACTTTCCTACAAATCTTTGACAAGGGTCACACTTTCTCACAAACTGATAGGTATCTTTGAAAAGTGATGGCCACCAAAAACTTGACCTAAGGATCTTGTGGCCTATAGTCTTTTCCATATAGTGTCCTCCACAAATCCCATTATGCATTTCATCCATCAAAAGCTTGGCCTTATCCTGATCTACACATCTAAGAGACACCCTCATTGCTTCTCCACCATAATTCACCACTTATAATTGCATATCTTATGGAGTGAAGCTTAATAGTTCTTTTCTTATTGTCATCAAGTCTAGGGGGTAACACCATCTTTTGCAAATACTTGACAATATCCCTGTACCACTCACAACAATCCATATTACATATAAAAGGTCTTTGATCCTCTTCCAACATATTTATCTGATTTTCATTTAAATTGCTTTGAGCCATTAACTTTGCCAAGCCCAACCCTCTTACCAGATTTGTAATGTGGATGTCAACATTAAACTCTTGAATCCTATTAATCCATCTACACCTTCCTAAAACTTCTTGTTGGACTAGGATATCCGTGACTGCAACACTTGGAACATAGACAACCACTGTGGCTCCTACCAGATAACACCTAAATGTTTTAATAGCCTTCACTAGGGCATAAGCTTGCTTCTCAATGATATCATAATTCAATTCAGCCGCTTGCAAGGTCTTGCTGAAAAAATAAATAGGCTGCTCAAAACCATCAACATTTTTTTGAAATAGTACTGCTGCAATAGTATGGGCAGATGCAAAGGAAAAGATCTACATTGGTTTATTGTAATATGGTGTTTTCAAGACTGGGGCATGCTTGATAGCCCTTTTAATATCATTAAAAGCCTATATTACTTCCACATTCCATTCAACCTTTGCTCCTTTCTTCAACATTCTTGATATGGGAATACTAATTTTTGCAAAGTTTGTAATAAACCTCCTCAAGAAATTAACCTGTCCTAGAAAGGACTGAATCCCCTTGATATTATTTGGTAAAGAAATCTTATCAATAGCTTCCACCCTATTAGGGTCTATCCTCACCCCATCCTTTGAAACAATGTGCCCTAGAAGTTTTCCCTCTACCACACCAAAGGCACACTTCTTTGGGTTCAAAGAAACCCCATACTCTAATGCTCTGATGAAGATTTTTTCTAGATGTTGGAAATGTTGTTCTTCTTTAGCTAAGAAGGCTATCAAATCATCTTGATATGCCACCATAAACCTATCAATAAAATCTGTAAAAGCTACATCCATGGCCCTTTTAAAAGTGGCACCAACATTAGTCAACCCAAAGGGAATCCTTATATAAACATATGTCCCCCATGGGGTTGTAAATGTAGTTTTAAATTGCTTTGTGTCCTTAACCATAACCTGATTATAGCCAGAAAAGCCATCCATCATGGACATCAATTCTAACCCAGTGACTTTCTACAACATGTTCTCCATATTTGGTAATACATAGTTATCCTTTAGAGAATTTATGTTGAGATTTCTAAAATCAACACAAAGCCTAATGTCACCATTCTTCTTTCTGACAGGCACCAAATTTGAAACCCAAGTGGAGTGCCTAATAGGCTTGATTATTCCAGCATCCATCATCTTCTTTAGTTCACCCTGCATTTTAGGTGCCAAGGTAGGGTTAACAAGTCTCAACTTCTATCTAAAAGGTTTTGTGCCTTCCTTGAGTGGAATCTCATGTTGAAAAAGGTCCTCCCTATAAGCTTTGAGATCTTCATAAGAGCAGGCAAAAACATGCCTAAATTTCCTGAGAAGATCAATCAAATTTTTTCTAGTTCTTGGGGATAAACACTTGCCTATATAAACCTTCTTAGGTACTATTCTTGTGCCCAAGTTTACTTCCTCAAGTTCATTGGTTTTATTAGTACTCACAGAGAAAGCCTTGTCTTTATTGTCAAATACCCTTTCAAGAGAAATTAATCCTTTGGAAACTTTATTTGATTTTAACTGCAAAACCTCTTTCCCAAAAATGACATCTTTACCATTCACTATATCAACATAAGTATTGAAATCCATTTCTTTGTCACCAAAGTGAGATTCACACTGGAGAAATCTTAAGGTCTTGGTCATCAGAGAAAACTTGCTAGTTCTCTACATTATCAGGAATGGAAGGCCTGGCTTGTACCTCTATATTAGATATATTTGCAAACGTAATACCTTCAGGTCTAAGAGCCACATTAGCCAACAAATCTGTCATTCTATTTTGACTTCTTTCCATCCAAAAAATATTAAAAGCACTGAAACTTTCAATCTCATCCCACACTGCATTTCTATATTGCTTCAATTTCTGATTCTTTGAAGCATACTTTGATCTAACTTGGGAGACAACTAACTCAGAATCACCCACTAATTTTAAACATTTTATGCCATGCCTTGATGCCAACCTTAGACCTATTAGTAGAGCTTCATATTCTACAACATTATTTTTGCATGCGAATAGCAAAGTAAAGGAGAATTTTAAAGTTTTACCATTTGGAGATATGAGCAATATTCAAGCTCCAGATCCTTCCTTGCTATTTGCACCATCAAAATACATGGTCCACAAACTATCAAGATCAATCCATCCCTCCTGGTTTTCTGATCTATGTGTATTTTCAACATTCTCATCATTACCCTTTTCTTCAACCTTGAAAGCATTAATATCAATGTCAAGAAAGCAATTCATGGTGTCTTCTTCTTCTTCAATCATATGTGGAGTTCTGAGTTCTCTAGAAACCTTAATGTTCTATCCCTCCAAGTTAAAAGTATCAAATGACAAATCACACTATATGCTACCTCCCATAGAAGCACTCCACTTTCTTGATAGTAACATCCCATACTGGGGAGGAATATCCGCTACCAAGACACTCATGGTCAATTGTTTGCTGGGGTATGCAGCCAATCTGTAGGGTAAACCTTTAATAGTACCCACAACTAGAACTTCCCTTGAGTCCATTGCTTGACATCTACCATGAGGTGTGTCCACCCTTAATCCTAATGATTTCATAACCTCAGTAGGCATAACAGTGTTTGATGCTCCAGAATCAATCATACAATTTTTTAGCAACTTTCCATTTATTTGCAGAGTTAGAAAGAAAGGATCAACTATTCCTGCTATAGTACTAACAACATTTGTATCCAAATAAATTTGGGGGATTTCAGAAACAATTTCCTCATTACAATTTTCATTTTCATCATTCAAAGTTGCTATTTGTTTCTCAATTCTTTCTACCTCTTGGGAATCCATGGGTATCACACCATTTACCCAATTTAGAGCCTTTTCCTTATGCTCTTCTATTCTCATCATCTCCAAAAAAGGGACTTTGATAGTAATTTGTGACAATAATTTTCTCATATCAATTGGAACATATTTTGAATTAGAGACATCTGGCTTCAAAATTGCAACTTCTTTATTAATCTCCTGGATGGGTATATCCACAGGTTTTTTAATATGAATCATATCCTTCTTCTACAAAGCTAGAACAACCTCAATTGTGGGCTTAGATTTTATCTTATAAATAATGTTAGGCTTAGCATTTTTCTTTATTTTGACCTTATCAATAGCATTGGCATTTTTAGGCTTATCCTGTGATGTTTTTACATCTTTGTCTGTTTTCTTGATGAAAATTCTAGTAGGCTTCTGACCTGGATTGCCAACCACTCTATTTCTCAAATTGTAATTGGTTTTAGCTTGAGTAACCATATCTATTGTTATCAAGGCAATTTCCTCATCAAAAGGCCTCCTTAAAACAATTGTTTCCTTAACTTTCAAATTACCACACTGGATGTTATCCGGCTCACTATCTTCATCGAAAAAAACTTGTTGATGGTATGATTTAGTTTTGGTATGAGAACTAAATACATCCTAATTTTCATCCTCTTCAATAGAGTCAACCTTGTCCCAAACATGGGAGGAAATCATTCCACATCCTTGATCATCATAAGGTTGTTCCTCACAAGACTCTTGTTCCCCTTGTGCAGAAACATTTTGGGATATGACACAATAGTTAGGATCATGTGGTGATTGATAAACAACACACCATGGGACCTCTCCCACCACGTTCATTGAGTTCCTTTGTAGTGGATCAGGGGTCCTATCATTTGGTTTATCCTTTCTCTTAGGAAGAAAAGGCTTCCCATCTTTCCATTGAGTATTATATGGATAGTTTTGCATTCTTGGTAACTTGTTGAAATTATTAAAGGAAGACTTATCACCTCCTACAACTTTAGTATTTCTACTCTCACCAGGCTTTAAGTCCTTTATTTCCTTTAAGATTTGCTTCAAGTTATCATCATCTTTAGGTTTTACACTTATAGGCTTTCGTGGATCCTTTCTATTCAACAACTGTGATTTGTTATCTTCCCTTCTTCCCAACTTTCTTGAAATTCTTCAGTTACTCTCTATGTTCACAGCTAGCTTGTAAGCTTCAACAAGACTCCTTGGATTTTTATCTCTTAAAAGGTAGCCCATCTTAGAATAAAAGGCATTTAAATATGTGACAAGGCACACTCTGTCATCCAATCTGATGACTCACAAGAGTTTATGCATGGCCTTTTGGAATCTGACATTAAACTTAACAACATCCTCATTGAAATTCTTTTTTATGTTATTAAATTCATTTAGCATAAAACCCTCATGTGTTTTATCACCATACTATTCTTTGAAACAATGCCTAAGTTGATCCCATGAGCCTATGCTACCATGTGGTAATGCCCTAAACCAATCCCTTGAATCTTTTGTTAGAGATTGTACAAATAATTTCATGATAACATCATTAGGAACAATGTTATAATCATCAATTACATCAATAAATTTTTTTAGGTTCTCTTCACAAGTAACAACATTAATTCCAGTGAACTTGGGAAGTTTCTTCCTAATTTCTTCATGGATGGGGTTAGGATATCCAGGGATGCCAGTTAAAACCAATTGTTTGCATCTTTCATGTATAATCCCTATGTTAAAAATACCAGCACCCTGAGATGTAGATGCATTAGTATTTGTCATGGTAGAAATTTTGAGTCCTCCTGGTGGGGGAACACCAGTTGTCTAATTTTGTTAAATTTGCAATATTTTCTCCTTGTGTGATAGTAGAATTATCAAAATTAGTGGGTCATGTAGACCATCTTAGGAAGTCAATCTTCTTTTTCATCTCTAATGTTCAGGCTTCTAATTCTACCTTTTCAAGTTCTTTAGCTAACAATTCTTGTTTCTTTTTAGCCTTTTCAAGATCTGCTTCCAATCTTAAAGTGGAATCTATGGGACATTTGGGGCCTAGTGGCTCATTAATTGAGACACCCACTACTTTCTACTTTCCCTTATCCCTAAGTTTCCTTGTTTCAAACACTTGTTGGACAATGGGCTATTCACTTGTCTACTCAGGAATGGGAACATGGTTTATAGCCTCTAAATTTAACAGTTTCCTTCTTAGTTGGTCAGCACTCATCATGGCATGCCTAATTTTTTCTTCTTTTTCCTTTTCTCTCTTTTGCCTAATAGCTGCTTGTTCATGAATTCTTCTTTCTAATTCATATACTTCCTCAAATATCTCCTTAGAGTTAGGTAAAGTTGTTTCAAATTCAAAGGAGAGACAAAGAATTGAGATTTGTATTAAGTGTAACCTTGAATGTTGTATACATCATATTCTGAACAATAAGCTTGCAAAATAACAGCAGCAACCTATAGTTCTTCTCTATTTCTTTGATAAGAATGATACAAAATTTACAATCCTCGAATGAGGGCTAGGGTTCTAGAATCTCTATCTTTTTGACTCCTAAACTCTCAATGCCTAGAATGATCATGGAATATCCTTTATATACAAGGAAATGTAAACAAGCTATCGATCATTCTAGGGTTTGCAAAACTTCTAACCCTAAAAATTTTCAACAACCTTATTTTGTTTACAATAAATACATCGATAAAATAGATGAGATATTTTGTAGAAGATCCACCTTTCTTTATGCCTTTAATGTTGTCTTTGGCTTCTTTAAAAAAAATATGACTACAACATCTTGTAGTCAATCCTATAATAAATGCCTTTCTGCATCTCAACAACCCTGATTGCTCAAAAATTAACTGCCTTAATTTTTTCAAGAGGCCGGTGAAGTATCTACTTTCTCAACATGATGTATGTACTGATACCTCCATTTATTGTACACCTCTTCACTTGGGAACTCAAAATTTGCAAACTCAGCCTTCTTACTTGATAACTTTTCCCACTCATTCTCCATTTGGCTGACCTTGTGCTGAATAGTTATATCAAACATTGATTTTGCATTTATTAATAGCTTGATGGTGCTAATAAAAGAATAGGTGTCACTTAAGACACCAGTCACTCTTTCTGATAAAAGTGCATCCATCTCTTCTATCCACTGATATGATTCTTTAAATTTTCCTTTTTCTGTGAGAATGGTAGGGACCAGTTCATAATTTAAAAGCATTAATTCTCCTCTCATCAAACTTGATTTTCTTATAAAACTATCCAAAACAATGCCATACTGCACTATTTTCTTCACAACTTGATGTGTTGGCTTAATGAGTGGATAAGGATTCTCTTGGCCTTTTGATAATAAATGAAAAAGCTTCACATTTGGGGACCTATCAATCCACCTTTTCAAAACTAGTGACATCTTAGTCTTCTCCTTACTCAAAGCTCCAAATAAAGCATGTAACTTACTGACATGATGATAGAAAATTACGGGCTTCAAATCATATGCAAATTGCATTATTGCATCTGTGATTTTTTCTTCATATTTTTGGTTTACCAAAGCTGTGGCCTTCACATGTTCATCCTTTTCCTTCTCCAATTGAACCCTTATTTCCCTCAATTTATTAGCTTCCTCTGTCAATCTTTTCTTTTCCCAACTAACCCTTGCATCCATACTGGTCTCTGGGAATGGTGAAGGTGGAAATTCAACAATTGGGCTTGACGAAGAAGCAACTGCAAGCTTTTCAACTATCATCAGTTATGGTGACCTGTGATCTCATGGTCCTGATAGCTCAATAATTAATTTGTCCTTTTGAATTAGCTCTATCTTGAGCTCGTTGTAAGGTTTGAGGACAGTTTCAAATTTGAGCCTAAGCTCCTCTTTTTCTTGGGCATCTTTTTCTGCCACTTTAACATTGAACTTAGCGGTCTCCAAAATTAGGTTTGAAACTTCTATACCAAAAGTCTCACCTACTCTTTGTACCAACAGATTGCCTGCATATTCCATAGAGAGGGCCTCTCTCTTTCCTTTGTTCTCCTCCCTCTTAAGAGACCACATCACCAAACCAACATGATCCTCTGAAAAAGTAGTTCCCCTAGTAGCTTGTTGGGCCTATTCTGTAGTAGCAAGAGTCTTCACCTTGCTTTTCCTAACTTGATCAAAGATTATTGCATCAACAATATCCCATTCTGGCAGAATCAGCACCCCTATAGTATGGACCATAGCCCTTCCTTCCTCAGGAGTAACCTTTTCAAACTGCTTCATCATCTCACCCTTGGTCTTAGTCTCAATCTCTGTTATATCCCTATCAGGGAATTCTTCCTTTTTCTTTTCACAAATCTCCTTAAATTGATTTATTTTCATTCTCCACAAAAATTGGGAGAATGCCCTAGTCTTGAAAAATTTTTCATTAGCAAGAAATGAATCACTGGCTTGTTTCAAAATAGGGTCCATTTGTTTACCCTCAAATTTAGCAACAATGAGATCCATTGCAACCTCCTTAGGTGCCTCTGGCATGCCCTCTTGTAATTCATCATTTGAAACTAAGATATTCCCCTCATTCCTCATTTGTACCAACTATTCTGCCACCCCATGTTCATCTAATTGGATGGGGGACTAAGAAGGAGAATAAGCTTCCTCTCCCAGCCTTGATTCTTCTTATCTCTACCTCTTAGGAGAGGATTCCTGCATTACTAGATCATATATGGGTCTTTTTCCTCTTGAGGTGGAAGGAAGATCCTAACCTCTATGTTGTGTCGGCAAAAAGACACTATAACCACTTCTTTTTTCCACAGTGTATGTTCCCTTAGGAGTCAATTTCATGTACCTTGGCTGACTCAAAATTTATTTGGGCCTTTCAAGCTCTGCCTTATTGACCATGACTTTCTTTTCATTCACTGTATGCATGACCCCTTCAAAATGTTCCATAAGGGCATCTACTTTCCTAGCTTAGGGTTCAAATCCCTTTAGTGGGTCATAAGCCTTATCAAAATTCCTAATGAAATCTACAATCATTTTGTAGATGACCCACTTTTCCTTTTTAATTTCCTGAGTTTGAAGGTCAAACTCATTTCTTATTATATCTTCAGGAAAATAAAATTGGTGTTCTATAAGAGCACACCTTACCTTGTCTTTGAACATTCCTGATAGGAAACCCTCTATGTCTACACATCTGATGGTGGCCATTGTCATTCTGTAGGGCTGCAGAACTTTCTTCAAATGCACCCATCCTCCTTTAGTTATGACATACTGATGTGCTATAGTAATGTTTGGGAAGAAAGTTCCCCTTCCCTTACCAGTGAGAGTAGTTTCCTGCAAGTCACCAATTTGCCTCAAAATTTCAGCATATCCTAATTCCAATGAGACCTGATAGGGTAAAATGTATGGTGCCACTTCGCAACCATATACTCTGAAAACTATGGAAACTGGATATAAAATTATATCCCCAAAATTGTGGACTATGGTGATGTCCTGACAGCACTCCTTTGGTCTGATTAACCTTAACAACTCTCTTGGGACCCTTGGATTGTCAAAAAATAATAGAGTCTTGAGTCTTGAAGCAAAATCCCTATCAAATGCAATGTAACTGGCATCAACTCTATCCCATGACAAGGCTGTAGTCCATAATTATACTGGAAGGGATTCTCCATTTCTTTCCTTCACAATATTCATTGTTGAGCTAAAGAATTGCTCACCTTTGTATAAGAACATGTGCATGAGCATTGAACACCTACCAAAAGGCCTACTAACCTTCATGTTCTTGATTCCCATTAAGCCCCCATGGATTAAATCAGCTAAGTGAGATGCAAAGTCAAAAATCAATGCCAATTGAGGGTGTAGCGATTGTACCATCATAAACATATATGGTACTGGAATATGAGTGGCCTCATCATGCCCTAGAATCAAAGTCAAAGACTTGTAGAAACTTTGTGCTCTCTTACTAAACAAGTCTAGCCTAAAAGGCTCTGGTGTGCTTGCACTAACAACACACATTAATCCAATTTCTTCCAGAAATTCCCTTAGAGGCCCTACTCTCAAATAATCCTTCTGTGCCTCATATATCTCTATAAACTCTGTGAAATCTATTTTTTCCAACCCAACAGAAGGGTCATTTAATGAAAAAACCTCCTTGATCTCATCATCTGTGATGTTGATTAGGTCTTTCCCATTTATGTCCTTGACACATCTTGTCACAGGATCATAACACTTATCAATTTGGATCAACAATTCCCCATCCATGAATACTCTAGGGACTACCAACTTCCCTATATCAAATTTCCAAATATTGCTAAGGGGGGCACATGAATTCCTTTGTGAGTAGGCTGACCTGAATAAAATAAGGTCATTATGATCCTTACCCACCCTAGCATCTCTCATCCAATTTCCTCTATCATGGAGTCCTTCAGCTACTGAGTCCCTAGGGTTTTTTGGGACCAATTCCTTTAATCTGGCTACCCCATTATCAGAATGTGGGAGTAATTGCATCAAATCTTCAAAGACTCCCCTCTCCTTGTATTCTGTCTAACCAGATAGGTTCCTTTTTGGTGGGATTTTTGAAACTAGAGCTTCTTAGAACAATATATAAATCCCAAGAAAACCCTAAAAATATATTAAGCAACATAAATTTCTTCCACAATTCCTTCACAAACCTTAAATAATTTTGTAATTCAGAAAACATTGACCTACCAGGCACTTGAAAGAACTTCTCTTAAAATCACTGCAGAGGAAAATCTAGTTTCACCAGAATGTTTGTGAGAGTGGTAAAGAGAAACAACAATCAAATTTTGACATATAATGTTGCCAACTATCTACTATCCATCCGCACATAGCTCATTAAGTCTGCCATTATTGAAAGTTGGCGGCCTTAGGATTTATAGGTTGTGAAAAATGTCATAGAGTAGAAATTTGAATTCGGGTCATTGATCCTTTTTCTTTTTAGGTGCATCAGATGGTTGATAAGTTAAATGATGTAACCCTATGTTACTTTTGCCCAAATTAGTTCTTAACCAATGAGAACATTTAAATTATCCATGTGGGAAAAGAAAAACACTTAACTTTACTTTGCCCATAGGAGACAGGTGTCACCTTGTCGCTAAAGCTTTATCCCAAAACTGTCAGGAAAGTTGGATCAATATATAATGGCAACTGTCGATGTTATTTAATTGGATGATCCTCATAATTTAAGAGACTTTGGCCCCATAGCTTCCCTTACGAGCTCTTTTCCGAATCAAGAAATGCCACGTTGCAAAAATAGGCAAGTGGACCTCTCCTCTTATCTTTCTTAGCACCCAAAATCCTGACAACTACCACATCATAACTCATTCCAACCAATAGAACATGAACACATCAGTGTGACCTGACACTCCAAGGCCCATTGCAAACTTCTCCCTTTAAAGAAAATTTGACGGCTATCGCTAAAGTGCAAGCTTAAATTCCTAACATCTTTCCCCAATGGTATAGCGACAGCCGTAAGATTAATCTATGCTTTATCTTTTGAAAAATCTGACCCCACACTCGCTACGTCATTTAAGATAGATGTCAATCAAAAAACATGCCACAAGAGAAAATCTATCAGAAATTTGCAGTGTCAAAGAAGACCTTGATCAGATGACTGTCGCTAAAGCATGATGCTTAAAAGGTTATCAATTTGGTCCAGTGGTATAATGACAACTATAGATGTGATCCAATGGTAGCCACTAGTTTTAAATGGTGACATACTATTGAAGAATTTACCCAAGACTTAGGCTTTGAAAGAAATAATTAAAAGGGGCCCGTCAGATAACCTAATGACATAACATGTAAAGTTGTCATCGCTAAAGGGGGCAATTTATCACATGGGTATTTGGGGAGTTAGTGAGAAAAAAGGTAATGCAAATTTAGAACAATGCATAAAAACTAGCTAGGGCTCCCACCAAACCTAGGGTTTTCACCTTAAAACCTTGCCATCAGGTGTATAAACTGGATTTTTTCAAAAATTTTAGCATGAAGCTAGGAAAAATTTATATAGTGATAACAGTTAGATATGACATGTTTTGTTGAACATTATATATAAATTGTAGTACTTCATATAGCTACTTTAATCTGTGTTCTAATATTTGGGTAAGAATTGACTAGTTGACTTGTATACATATATGCATGCTACTAACCTATCAGGAAAACAAGGAACAACTAGGGAGTGGATATCTCTGAAGAGAGAAGTTGTAAATGGAAAAATATTGTAAGGGTAGAGGAAGAATTGAAAAAGGAAGAGCCTACCTTTCTTAGTTGCTTTCCTGATCTCAAATACATACTGAGAATTGACATGTGTATAGAGAATTACAAAGCTATTATGTCTAAATTGCAAGACATCCCCGAAAAGAAGGAGGATAGAATAAACCCTAAGGAAGTTAAACTTGATGTGGTGTTTATGGTAGAAATAGAACAAGTTGTGCCATCCACATCTAAACAGGGGCCATCAAAGAAACAAAAGTTGATGAATGTACTGATGACACAATTTATTGTCTCTATTTTGTAATAATCTTTATGTTTTGTTAAAACATTTCCAAGACATTCATGGACCTATAACTATTTGAACTTGTGATAAGTACAGTTAGAACCACCAAGATTATGGGTAGTTAGATATGACATGTTTTTCTGAATGTTATATATAAATTGTAGTACTTCATATAGCTACTTTCATATGTGTTCTAATATTTGGGTAAGAATTGACTAGTTGACTTGTATACATATCTGCATGCTACTAACCTGCCAAGAAAATAAGGAACAAATAGAGAGTGGATCGACTGCATTAAAGAAGAAACATTGAAGTTCTAGCTATGACAATGAAATCCATCTTAGCACCAAGGATCATGCCACGACTATGGAGGAGCCACCATCCCAGAGAATATAGGAAACAACTCTTCTATATTTGCTCAGTGCTCATTATTTTGTTGAATTAGTTATTCAGACTTTATTAATGTACTCTATCATGGGTTGTTATGTTTCCTTCTTCTATGGTGAGACTTAGTCAGAACTTACTTTCATGTTTTCAATAAGCGTCAATCCTCTATATAAAGGGATTTGATTGGTTAATTTGTGTAATGAGAAAATATATATGAATATTGTGTTTAGCATAGCAGAGCTACTCTTTCTATTTTTAATGTCATGTTCCATTACTATGTAATCAGTTTATGAGAGTATAATGAAAGAGTGATTTTGAAGTATCTTCTATGTTACTAGTTAGCAGAAGCCAACCAAGGGGGCCCACTTGGGAGGTAGAGTAGATTAGGATAGAGTAGAATTGCTTTCTTTATTTCCTATTATTTCAAGTAGAAGTTACTATTTTACTCCTGCAACATTATTACTGTGAATGTTCCTACAACACTTGTAGAGATAGACATAGTGAATGCTTTGAGTTGCTAAAACTAGTTTAGGTTAAGTTTACAAGCTTTCAACAATAATTTCATTAAGTAGTTAAGTGTGCTTACTTTCTTGTAGTAATAGCATAGGTTTCTTTCATGCATTTTATCTTCCTACAGCGTAGGTAGTATGAATCTTTGAGGAGCTTAGTGCACAAACACTATTGTCCCATTTCAAGTATACATCCTTGGGTTTGTTAGGAATAACAGTCCACAATACAACTAAGAGGGGGGGTGAATTATTTGTATGATAGAATATTAAACTTTAAACTTTAAGCTCAACAATATTAGATCCAATGAACACAATGAATGCCAACACAATAACACAATATTTTGGTTACGGGGAAACCCTGTTAAAGGTTGAAAACCCAGTGGGAATTAGCACCCACTAATGATGTACTGAGAGTATAGTAATCCTTGTTAGAATATATAGACCTATTAGGAGCTTATTGAAATATTATAGTGCATAGTCCTTGTTAGAGGACATACCCTGTTAGGAGTTAAGGAACAAAGAAGGCTCGCTGCCCAAGGCTCACTTCCCAAAGAAGGTTAAATCAATGTTCAAAACTCACTAGTTCGCAATAGGTGTATATAAATACACAATATTTTGAGCTGTTTTTTAGCAACTGTCTTTTCTTGATTAGTTCCAATGAAGTCCACCAGTAAACCTCTGCTCTACATGTAGTAGACTCAAGCTCGCAGCTTTCATAACCTCTCTATGTCACATATATTCCATCCATATCTTTTCCAAAGAAAAGACCTTTCATTTATACCTTATCACCTTTTACCAAGATCAGGCCAGCCTATAAGGCTTTCCTAATTACAAACAATTACATAAACCCTTGCTAAGATGCACATGGTATCTAAGACAAGTTTACAATGATTAGATTACAACAATTAAGGATCAAAATCCTTGATTTATGCTTGCCAAACAAAACACATGCTTAATTCCCCGAGTTGGCTTCAAAATAAGCCATCACCAGAGCACATGCCACAAATGACATCACCAATTATTCTGTACCTTGCACTAACCAATGAACATCTATCAGTACCTCTTCCATCATCCTTCAAGTTCACATACCTTGAATCCAATCCCTCTGAAAGATATATCAAAAACTCAGAGGCTAACTCTGTCAATTCTCATTGTCACAGTCTAGTGACCAGTCTTTACCAAAATAGTTGTAACTTTCTTAATATGAAATAATTAATGATGCAATCAAAGATATAAGATCACAACATCCACCTAAACTCTCATCTAACTTTTCAGCATCTAAAACATCCATACACTTACCGTACACTTTGATTACCAGTCTGGTTCCTTCATAAGAGCATATGTCGACATCAGTGACAAAACACAAATGACAACAGTATGATTGTCCATTTAGTAACATAGTGATTAAACGTATTACATTTCTCAAGCACCACCCATGCATTAGCAATATCCAACAATCTCCCCCTTTGGCATTGATATCAACATATGGGAAAATCTTATCCCAAAGTTATATCAATCCAAAGTCCTTCAACTGAACAATCTCCCCAAACAGTAGAGATTTTCTCATAGCAACACTCCCCCTTTGACAGAAATGGCAAAGGGTGCCATGATCCTTCAACTCCCTTCATGTATAAAATTTCTTCCATGATCACTCCCCCTGAGGATTAGATCCTTACATCTAGTCCAAAAAATGATAAGGCTCTGAATACTTCTTGACTGATGCATTTCTGCATCATTTAGTTCTGACTAGGAGGGGCCTGAACCCCTAGCATACCTCTAAGATATTCAAAGGTATCTTTTGGCAGTGGCTTTGTGAAGATGTTTGCAATTTTCTTTTTTGTGCTGATATATTCTAATTTGATTTCTTTTTGTGTCACCTTGTCTCTCAAGAAGTGATACTTGATAGAAATATGTTTAGTTTTAGAATGCATTACCGAATTCTTTGACATGTTTATTGTACTAGTGTTTTCACAATGAATAACCACATGATCTTCAAAAGTTATTCCAATGTCTTTCAACATTTGTTTCATCCAAATAATCTAAGTGTAGTTTATAGCAGCAACAACATACTCTTATTCAACAGTAGATTGTGCTATACAATCTTGTTTCTTACTTAGCCAAGAAACCAACTTTTTCCCAAGGAAAAATGCACCACCACTGGTACTTTTCCTATCATCAACATTTCCTACCCAATCAGCATCAGTATAGGCATGAAGTTCAAAGCTATCATTCTTGTCATACCATAAACCATAGTCTATGGTTCCTCTAAGATACCTCAATATCCTTTTCACAACAACTAGATGCGTCTCTTTAGGCTCTACCTGATATCTAGCCACAATTCCAACAACATTAGCAATATCTGGTCTAGTATGAGTCAGATATTGTAGCCCTCCAATCATTGATCTATACAAAGTCTAAAAAAAACATTTTGATTCATCATCAATTGTTAGCTTGTTTCCAGTCACCATAGGTGTTCCTACTAGTTTACAATCTTCCATACCAAATTTCTTAAGTAATTCTTTGAGATGCTTGGTCTGAGAAATGAAAATACCATTCTCATTCTAAGTTATTTGTATTCCAAGGAAGAATTTCATTTCACCTATCATGGACATCTCAAATTCACTTTCCATTTCCTTAGCAAACTTCTTACATAGATCATCATTACCTCCAAAGATAATATCATCCACAAATACTTCTATTATCAGGATTCCATCTTTAGTAGTTCTTAAATAAAAATTACTATTCACATTACCTTTTTTGAATCCAAGTCCAAGTAGATACTTGTCCAACCTTTCATACCAATCCCTAGGAGCTTGCTTCAACCCATATAGGGCTTTCTTTAATTTGTACACCATGTCTTTATCTTCACATAGAGGAAATCCATCTGGTTTTTCTATGTATACTTCTTCTTCAAGATCTCCATTTAGAAATCCAGATTTAACATCCATCTGATACACTTTGAAGTTTTTGTGTGCAACATAAGATAGGAATAATCTTACTACCTCTATTCTAGCAATAGGAGCAAATGTTTCTTCAAAGTTAACATGACAAAATCTTCTATGCCATAACCAACTATCATCTAACTTTGCATCAAAACAAGAGGCTCCAAATGTGTTCAGTTCAAATACATTACCTCTAGATCTTGAACCGGTAGAAATCAGTTTTCCTTCCTTGTTTCTGGTAAAGCATTTACCATTAACAAAACTTAACTGAAAGTTTTTATCCATTAACTGTCCAACACTCAACAAATTGTGTTTCAGTCCTTCAACAAGTAGTACATTGTCTGTATTAGTCTTTCCATCCAGAGTGATGGATCCAACTCCTATGATGGACTTTAGGAGATTGTCCCCAAACCTTACAACACCTCCATCATAATTTACTAATTTAACAAACTTTTTCTTATCACTAGTCATGTGATGACAACATCCACTGTCAATTATACATTCAGTTTTCTTGTCAATATGAGATACTTAGGCTTTTTCTTCATGAATAGGTTCATCTTTAATAGCAACAAATCCAATCTCTTCATCATCTAAATCATCATCAGATATTCCTTCACTAGCATAATAACATTCTTTGTCTCTTCTAATCTTTGCATAATCAAGTTTTTACTTAGGAACTCTTGTAGGACATCTAGATGCAAAATGACCTATCTTATTGCATGAAAAAATTTTAAAGGTAATTTGCCTTCAAATTTTCCCTTACCTCTTTTCTCTCTTCTAGCAATCAGTGCAACAAGTTCTTCCATTATCTTCTCCCATTCCTCAGCATACTCACCAAGCTATTCTTTTAGGTCTTCTTTTCTTGTGCTCAAAAGTGCAGATACTTTCTTGTGTGTGGATGCCCTAAATGAAAATTCAACTTTAGGTGTAACTTCTCCCAATTCAGTAGCTTTAAAGGTAGTTAAATTTGCAATCAACATCTCTTTGCTAAAGTTTGGAGTCAGGGGTATAGTTTCTTGAATTGACATTACCTTGAATTTGTAAGTAGGAGTTAGAGATCTTAGAATCTTTGCAATAACTTCATCTTCATCATAAGTGCCTCCATAATTTATGATTCCAACTATAGCTTTTGTAACCCTTTGAACATAGGCTCTAATGCTTTCATCTTCATTCATTTGCAGCTTCTCCATCTTTGTCTTCCAGTTTTGCAATTTTACTTGTTTGGTATACTTGTCTCCTTCATAGAGTGCCTCTATTCTATTCCAAATATCATGTGCCGAATCTAGGTCTTTGATTTCAGTAAACTCACCCTCAAATAGTGTGCTGATCAATGCTTCTCTTGCGACCATATTGCATGAAAATAACTTATTTTTATCCTCATTAGCTGTTTCCAAGTCATTCTCAGCCTTCAAAGATTCCTTCTTCTTCACAATCATCTAGTAGTCTATGCCCATACATAGTAGATGTGTTCGCATCTTATTTGTCCAACTGTCAAAGTTTTCAGGATCAAACTTAGGAATTTCCTTCCTATAGAATGCCATCTCCAAGATCACCTCAAGTTTTTAATCTTTCTCTCTAAGGACCACAAGCTCTAATACCAATTGTTAGGAATAATAGTCCACAATACAACTGAGAGGGGGGGTGAATCAGTTGTATGATAGAATATTAAACTTTCAACTTTCAACTCAACAATATTAGATCCAATGAACACAATGAATGCCAACACAATAACATAATATATTGGTTATGGGGAAACCCTGTTAAAGGTAAAAACCCTGGTGGGAATTAGCACCCACTAATGATGTATTGAGAGTATAGTAATCCTTGTTTGAAGATATATCCCTATTAGGATCTTATTGAAATATTATAGTACATAGTCCTTGTTAGAGGATAGACCCTATTAGGAGTCAAGGAACAAAAAAGGATCACTTCCCAAAGAAGGTTAAATCCACCTCCAAAACTCACTAGTTTGCAACAGGTGTATATGAAGAAATGCACAATCTTTTGAACTGTTTTCTAGCAACTGTCTTTGCTTGATCAGTTCCAATGAAGTCCACCAGTAAACCTTTTCTCTACATGCAACAGACTCAAGCTTGTAGCTTTCAAAACCTCTCTATGTCACATATATTCCATCCATATCTTTTCCAAAGAAAATACCTTTCATTTATACCTTATCACCTTTTACCAAGATCAAGTTGGCCCATAAGGCTTTCCTAATTACAAAAAATTACATAAACCCTTGATAAGATACACACATTATCTAAAACAAGTTTACAATGATTACATTACAACAATTAAGGACCGACATCCTTGATTTATGCTTGTCAAACAAAACACACACTTCATTCCCTTAGTCAGCTTCAGAATAAGCCATCGCCAGAGAACATGCCATAGATGATGTCCTCAATCACTCTGTACCTTGTGTTGACCAATGATCACATGTCAGTAACTCTTCCATCATCCTTCAAGTTTGCATACCTTGAATCCAATCCCTCTGAAAGATATATCAAAAACTTAGAGGCTAACTCTATCAATTCTCACTGTCACAGTCTAGTGACTAGTCTTTACCAAAAAAATTGTAACTTTCTTAATATGAAATACTTAATGATGTGATCATAGATATAAGATCACAACATCCACCTAAACTCTCATCTAACTTCGCAGCATCTGAAACATCCATACACTGTGATTACCAGTCTGGTTCCTTCATAAGAGCATATGTTGACATCAGTGAAAAAACACAAATGACAATAGTATGATTGGCCATTCAGTAACATAGTGATTAAACATATTACATGTCTCAATCACCACCCATGCATTAGTAATATCCAATAGAGTTGACAATCTAAATGCATTTCATGATGGGAGAAGTAATCCTTAATATGAATACATTATTCCTAAGAGAGAAAATGGCATGATTATCATTACCTATTGTGAGACTATTCATTTTTGGTACCATCTCTAGGGATGGTGTCAAACTAAGAACCTTGACGAGTCATTCATTTTTAAGATAGTTTTATGTTCTTAGTCACTAGTTAGTAGTTGTGAGCTTGCTTCACAAGCTCATTAGCTCACTTGCATGCATCAAAGAAGGTGAGATATTCATGGCATATTTTTCCCAAAAGAACCTATTCACTTGAAAGAAGAATTTGAAGAACTCAAACTACCATTTCTTGATGCAAGTCCTGAGTTTGCTGCATCATCTTCAACAGAAGGAGACCCTCTTGAGCCATTTGACCTTCGCCCTTTTGTAAAGATATTAGCCAGTTTCCTTGATATCTCTAATCTAGAACCATCTGTTGGCCAAAACCTTTTGGTTAATAATACTTTTTAGCCATAGTTTCATTACCCAACACCTCCAGTAATGGCAACTCCTACCTTTCCATTTCCTATTCCAAGCCTTATCAACAATCCTAATCTCAAGAACATACCTGCTTCATCCCTTCCAAATTTATATGGCCTTATTACTGAGGACCATGACACTTTTTTATTCAAATTTGATATTTTGTGTCAAATTGTTTACTATAATACTGATAGTCATAAGCTCAAGTTGCTCCTAGCAACATTGAAGGAGTCAGCTCTTAGATGGTTTATGGGACTAGGAGCAAATGCAGTAACTGATTGCGATGGGATGAGCGATTTTTTTCTGTAGAAATATAAGGAATATTGCAAAGGAGGTGACTTAAGAGGAGATGAAATATTTTGAATGTCATAGAAAGAAGATGAGGCCCTAGAGTACTACATATCACACTTCTTATACAATTTGCAGAAGAATCCTCAACATGCACTGCAGAAGGATTCACAAAAGTTAATCTTTTTGAGAGGAGTGAATGATAACTGTCTGGAAGCATTGGACCTTATGGCTAGAGAAGATGTATCTCAGTCTTCTTGGGATGATCTCAAGAAATTTTTTTTGAATTTTTCCAGAGCAGTAGTAAAGAAGGGTAGAGGATTTCATCCAACACTTGCAAAAGGAAGTAGCTCTAGCATTTCCAAGATACAAATCTCAAACCTTCTATCAGACTTCAAGGAGGACATCATTAATGATGTCACTACATAGGTTTGGACATGATAACTACCAAGAATAAGCATGTAGATGTGAAGATAGAGCTCGCTGAATACTATCCCCATTACCGCAAGAAAAAGAAGGATTGTTAATGCAAGCTGATCATGAACCTAGATAATCAACACCTTCCAACTAAGTATTTAAAGATAGAAGGAGAGGATGAGAAAGTATTCTTTTTTGTTCAACATCAGCCATGGGCCACAAGACAAGGTATGCCTTAAAACCCACAACAAATTTCAAATCCTTATAATAGTCAGTGGCAAAACTAGAATGTCCAAAACCCTCCTTAGTATACTCAATCTACTTGGAATAATGCCTAGCCCAATAATCAATAGAACCAGTGGTTTAATCCACAACAACCCCAATGGCCATAGCCTCCAAACCAATGGAAATCACCACAAGGAAATTGGCAACCCACTAACCAGTGGAGAGGACCTCAACAATGGCCTAATCAGAATTCTGGGTATCCACCTTTTCCACCTCCAGTGAATCCACCTACAATTATGCCACCTCCCACAAATACAAGCCCTCAAAAGAAGACATAGTTACCTACTCAGCCACAACTAAATCCAAATAGTCAACCACAACAACAACAAATGTATGCTACTAATGCTTAGGAATACCTTGCTTATGCACTTAACATAGCTGATATACACCTCAGATCAGGTACTACCTTGCCTGCACCTAAACCCCCTCTCATCACAGAAGTGTCAGACCTTCCTACAACATCAGTACCACTTCTAGAGAATTATTTTCCAAATACAGTTCCCCCAACTAATGTCTCCAATCTAGCTAATGTTCAGACCTCAGTAAAACCTCTTTTTCCTTAGAGGATTAGCCTGGAAAAACCTATACCCAAAGAAGACCAACCGTTTGATATCCTTGACCAGCTAAAAAGTATGCATGTCCAGATTCCTTTGTTTTAAGCCATTAAAGATGTTCCTATCTATGGAAAATAAATTAAGGAAGCTTGTCTCAAAAATACTAGATGAAAGAAAAAGGATCCCACAACAATTCATGTTACAGGACAGCTAGTTGATATTATGTTGGGAAAGCTTGTAATTCTAAAGTATTCTAATCCTAGGAGCTAGGTTATTACTATCATCATTAATGGTCAGTCTGTCAAAAATGATTTAATAGACTTAGGTTTTGCCATTAATGTCATGACTAAGGATACCATGATCAAAATGAGTATAGAAGGATGCGAACTACTCCAAAAATCTTGTAGCTTGTAGATAGTTCCACTATCACCCCTGATGGTATGATAGAGGATATAATAGTTACCTTGGATGTCATGCCCTGCAAGGGAACCGGGGAAGAGAACAATGATTCTCTTTATAAAAGAAAAACCCAAGTAAGGATTTATGAAAAAATTTGAATTTTTAAA
Organism: Chamaecyparis obtusa; assembly: GCA_027943335.1. Taxonomy (NCBI): domain Eukaryota; kingdom Viridiplantae; phylum Streptophyta; class Pinopsida; order Cupressales; family Cupressaceae; genus Chamaecyparis; species Chamaecyparis obtusa. The sequence continues at coordinate 236,125 of BSBK01004225.1, forward strand.
ACAATTATATGAACAAAACTTAAACTTAGTTCCTCCCAAGGTTCCCTTCTATCTAATACATGATTCATTTAAGTCCATTAAGTAAACTAACAACAAGATATACTTCTCAAAGAAAATTACATCATATCACTATAAGATTCTTTATTAAGAACTACATAGTACTTTCATTTCAATTTTCCATTTAAAATCATCTATATTCCTAAGTATTCTTTATGAACAATATGACCTTTAAATCAAATAGAACCATCTAAATCATTTGATACATTGCAAATAATACATTTTTTCTTCAATGACCTTTCCTTGAATCATCACTAATTAAAATCATACTACTTAACAAAAAAATCATTTTCTTTTCCAACATACATCTTATACATAAAGTTCACATCCCCTTTTTCCCTTTTTCCTAAGTCTACCCATTTCAAATACATCATTTTGAATTACATCAATGATTACATTACATTCATCTCTGCTTGGGAGGTAACAATAACTTTACATCATGAAAGATAATTACAAATCCTTTATTCTTCAAAAACTAGTACATAAGCAAGCATGAATCTTCAACACTGCATCCACAAAAGATACCTTGATAAAATGTTTACCACCCAACTATGTGGACACCCAAAGGCCCACTCCCCCATGCTAGGAGATAAACACCAGGGTCCACAAAGAAGGAATAGCTAGGCCAAACCTAGGGTCGGGTTACCTTTCCCAAATAACAAATGAAAAGAAAGCCCAAGTATAAGTCTTTCCCCAAATAGGTTCTACGGCTTGGTAGAAACTCTAAGCAACAACCTAAGTGAGTGTCATCACATAGCCCTCACCCCTTGGGTTGTCCTAGTACTAGCCACTCCGGGCCCCGGCCCCCAAGTAGGCACATGCGGAATCGAATGCCTTTCATACAGACAAGCACCATTCGATCATACCTATGCATAGGCACCTTCTCCCACTCCCATCCATAGCCTTTACTAGCACTAATGGCATGGGCAAGGCAAATTTAATCTTTTTACAAGTTTGAACCCATTTCCATAAGTTTTAATTAAATTATCACTTGTTAAAATAACTCTTCAGTCGATTATCCTGGTACTAGCCACTTAGGGCCTCGGCCCCGCACTAAGAGCCACTCAATAGGTGTCATTAGGTTTTCTACCCTTAACCCACATATTGCAACCACATCATACACATAGTAAAAACATATCATAAACACTTTTGTAAGACTGCATCAAAGAGTAGAAAATAATAAGATAATTTATGGATGTTTTAGGGGAAATTAGGAATGTTTAAGGATGTTTATAATGGTCCTGATCTTCTTAGACAACCCTAAACCCTAAACTGATTCCTACACACATCCTAACCCTATTAAGGCATCCAAACACACTGAACATAACCTCTACCAAACAAGGAATGAACACATTTATGATTTACTCAAAGTTCTATATACCAAAAGATAATGTTCCATGAACTTCATTCTAAGCCTGATATTTGACAAAGCCTGAAATTTGACTAAGTCTGATTTTATTAAAAAAATCTAAAAATTAAAAGTTACAACTTAACTCCTAGGAAGTTGAAACCTAACCCAATCAATTCAAAAGGTACCTAAACCCTTTATACAAGTATAACTTAAAGTATAAGAAATTAAAGTACGTAAACTTATACTTAAATGTTTTTATTGTATAAAGTCTGAATCCTATTTTCATTAGTTAACACTAATCTGCTTGGTTCACACTGGTTGCTCGGTCACCACTAACTTACTCGGTCACCACTAACTTACTCGATCATCACTAACTTACTTGGTCACTGCTGACTTACTCGGTCATCACTGACTTACTCGGTCATCACTAGCTTGCTCGTTCATCACTAACTTACTCAGACATCACTGACTTACTTGATCACCACTGACTTACTCAGTCATCACTGACTTACTCGGCCATCACTAGCTTACTCAGTCATCACTGACTTACTCGGTCATCACTGACTTACTGCCAAAAACTACAAAATATGACTGTCAACTTTGGCTTGTGGGTAAAACTGGGCATTATGGGAACTAGGGTTGCCTAATCTGAGAATGACCCATTTGAGATCTCCCAGTTTCCCTTCAGAAACAGCCCATCAATCCATCCTATCTATCCAACATATCTGTTCTAGATTTGGGCAAAGAAAGTGGTGCAAAGAAAAATATGAAACTGTAGGTTTGAAATACAAGTTCTAAAGCCTCGAAGAACTCATGGACATTCTGGATAAGAGAGGAAATACAAGGAGAATGCTAAGAACCCTACAACCTCCTATAATTTCATAAATATTTGTTTATACTCAATACAAGAAATAAATCCATTCAACATGTCCCTACTCTTCAAATCACTAATACAGGGACAATGATATATATGAAACACAACATTCTATAATTTATATCAACAACGAACATACAGAGAAACATTTAACTAGATTTTCATCTTTTCATATCACAAAGGAGAGATAAATCTCAGGATGAATTCCAACCTGGAGTCCTGCGGAGATTCGGTTGATGAAGACCAGTCCAATCCTCTCAACCCTTTCAGCACTCCTTCAAATCCTCCTGGGTGCAATCTCCAGCCTCTTTTGAGAATAACCAAATGCCACTCTCAGAGAATGATGAATTTCTCTCCTCACAAATACAATATTCCTACCAGCATAATACTAATCTTGTTATCTTCTTCTCAAAACAACTCTCCTCCAGCTCCCCCTCACACAGGAAGTCTTTCCTGTATATAGATTGGGGAGTAGTTTCACAAGTACTCCAACCGATGCAACTATCCACCAGTTATCCGTTAACAATACAGTTTGTAAAACCATTCCCGTAAAGGGATAAATAATTTTTTTTAATAAAACTATAATCTATTACTGTAATCAAATTTATGTTTCCTTTACTTTAGGGAAGTTAATAATAATAATTATTATTTACAACCATATCATTAACTAATCTAATTATTCATTAATAGAATATAATAATTACTTACTCACCAATAATTATATAAATATATGTATGCATATGCATATGTGTGCACCCATATGCCTATGTGTACATATATTATTATTATTATTATAAATATTATTGCAAACATAATATTATTATTATGAAGCATATTATTATTTACACACTTAATCCATATTCTTTACAAGATGCAATAGTGATATATATACAAGGTGAAACATACCACTATTATTAAAAATATTTATTATTATTTTATTTTTATTGCCATAGACATTTTGTTATTATGGATATTATAAAGATAATACCATAAAAATTCTTTATTATTATTGATATTAAAATCACATATTTCAATCACATACTAACTCGTTCCTAACAAGAGTTGCTAGTACATAAGTAGCTAATAATAAAGATAAATTACTAAATCATACCCTCAAATTCACATCAATAATCTACTAATAGAATTGAACGTACCATAAAGACAACTAGAACCACTATACTCAAAACTTCATTCACAATGAATACAAAAGACAAGAAACTAACTACAAGACCCACAAAACCAGTTACCCTATTATTTTAGGACATCCATGGTTAGAAACATGTGATGCCAACATTAGTTGTAGATTAGGGAACGTGAAAATTTCAAATGGGCAAGCAATTAAGAAACTAGAATTATATCCTCCAGCTCAACCTCAACCAGATTTAAGCACCCCTATATGGCCAGATTTAGGAGATGGAGAAGAAGAGTTGAAATCTTTGGCTCAACTCATGATGTTACATAGGCAATCCTTTCTAAATTTGCAAGAGGAAGATGCAGTGATTAGGAGCATCCTTACTAATGACTGTGTTGTGATAAAAGACATCTCTAAGAGCTCTATGTTGGAGTTTTCTACCTATGAAGACCATGTTGAAGACTGTGTTTTTCCATCAAAACCCAATATTATCTATCAGTTACTACTATGTGAAGTATTTACCAGTCCTATCTTTGAAGTAGCCATGCTTAACCTTACCACAACTATTGAGCTTTCCCAAGGTCATACCCTTCATGTTAATAACAAGCTACCCTCACAACCGTTGAAGTAATTAACCAGACTCCTACAAACTCATGAAAAATCCTTTGCATGGTACTATGGGGATATGAAGGGACTAAGCCCCACACTTTGTACTCATGGGATTTATATCAATGAAGGAAGTCTACCACTCCGCCAGCCTCAGAGAAGGATTAACCCAACGTTAAGAGAGATAGTCAAAACAAAGTTACAAAAGCTGCTAGATGTTGGTTTTATATATCTAATCTCTTATAGAAAATGGGTATCACATTTGGTCATAGTTCCTAAAAAGGGGGGTAAATGGAGAATCTGTGTAGATTATAGGAAATTAAATAGAGCCACAAAGAAAGATCATTTCCCCTTACCTTTCATTGATCAAGTACTTGATACCTTAGCTGGTAAAAAGTATTTTTCTTTTCTTGATGGATATAGTGGATACAATCATATTAGTATTGCTCCAGAGGATCAGGAAAAGATGGCATTCACATGTCCCTTTGGAACTTATGCATATTCAGTCCTACCATTTGGGTTGTGTAATGCTCCAGCAACATTCTAGAGGGTTGTAATTAGTATTTTTGATGACATTTTACATGATTGCATGGAGATATACATGGATGATTTTACTGTATTTGGGGTCACTTTTGAAGAAGCTCTACAAAATCTAGAAAAGGTGTTGATCAGATGCAAGAAACACAATCTCTCTCAACAGTGAGAAATATTTTATGCTAATGTAGAAAGGTGTTGTACTTGGACATTTCATTTCAACAACAAGAATCCAAGTAGACCCAACAAAAATTGAGGTAATCCTTACATTACCTATACCTACTAAGCAAAAAGATGTAAGATCTTTCTTAGGACATGCTAGCTATTATAGGCATTTTATTCAAAATTTCAATCAAATAGATAGTCCTCTATACACCTTGCTTACCAAAGAGGCTAAGTTTATATGGACATCATCTTGTGATGAATCCTTCCTGCAGCTCAAGTCACTTCTAACAATTGCACTAGTCCTTAAAGGACCTAATTGGTCTCCCCCATTTCACATACATATAGATGCTTTAGACTATGCAATAGGTGTTGTGTTAGGACAAAAGCCTAGTAACCTTGTAAATGCCATTTACTATATCAACAAGAGCCTACATGGACCAAAGTTAAATTACACAGTAACTGAAAAAGAATTATTGGTTGTAGTTTGTGCCTTAAATAAATTCCACCATTATGTAACCGATTACCATATCTTTGTTCATATTGACCATGCAGTAATCAAGTATCTAATGAACAAACTTGCCATCACATGCAGGTTAGCAAGATGTCTTCTTCTTTTGTAGGAATTTGATATAACCATTATTGACAAGCTAGGGAAGGCAAATGTAGTGGCTAACTATTTATCCAGAATTCAGAATGTTGACTCAGATGCTACTATGGTTAATGATACATTCCCTTATGAACACCTATTTCATATTGCTATAAAAAATCCATGGTATGCTGATATAGCTAATTACCTTGTAGCTAACAAAATGCCCCTAAATTTCTCTCCAAAGGATAGATGAATGCTCATTGAGAAAAGTTTCCAATTCTCTTGGATTGACAACACCTTATTTTATACTGGTCTAGACCAAATCATGAGAAGGTGTATCTGAGAGGATGAGACATATGATATACTCAATGCTTGTCATGATGAGCCATGTGGAGGCCACTTTGTAGCCAAGAGGACAGCTCTGAAGATCCTGCCAACATGTTACTACTAGCCAACACTTCACAAGGATGCAACCATCTATACAAGAAAATGTGAAAAATGCCAGAGAATGGGTCATCCCACCAAATCAGATGAAATTCCCCTAAATCCACAAGTAGTGGTAACACCATTTGACAAATGGGGTATGGATTTCATTGATCCAATAGATCCTCCTTCAAATAGGAAATCCTACATCTTGGCAAATGGGTGGAAGTAAAAGCCATGCAACATTCATGAGATCAAAAGGTAGCAAATTTTTTATATGAGGATATCTTCACTAGCTATGGAGTGCCAAGAGAACTTGTAACTAACTAGGGAGCATAGTTTACATCCAATCTGATCACCAAACTCATGAAGGAATACAATATCAGGCACCAAAAGTCCATAACTTATGATCCTCAAGAAAATGGTCAGGCATAGGTCACAAATAGAGAGATTGAATCCATCTTAACAAAAATAGTTCATCTACACCAACGAGATTGGAGCAGTCAACTCACAGAAGCAGTCTGGGCCTACCGCACAACCTAAAAGACAACCACATGATTCACTCCATTTGAATAAGTATATGGGAAGGTTGAAATTTTACCAATTGAATTTGAGCACAAGACATTATGTACAATGTTGGAATTAAACATTAATCTTCCTACAGTGCAAAAATAACACCTTCTACACCTCAATTCCTTGGATGAAATGCATAAATTTGCATTTGAGTGCACAAAGATGGTATAGAAATAACAGAAGAGGTGGCATGATTCCCATAGTAAGAGAAAATAGTTTCACATGGGTGATTGGGTATTATTGTATGATTCCAAATTCAAAGAAATTCCAGGCAAGCTACAAACCAGATGGCTGGGACCTTATGCAATTGAATACATCTTCGATAATGGAGAAGTCCAGTTGACCACAATAGATCCAGTGCAATTCAAATTACTTTTCAATGGACATCAGCTACACCTATATCATCAACCCCAAACAAAGGAGGACTTCCTGTAGCAATTCTGTAATAACACTTTAGTAGCGCAATAGGTAACACTTCCTGCAGTAGAAGTTGAAAACCTTCTTCTTGCAGCTTCAATATAACATGCCTTCAAAGTACGACCATAATAAAACTTCATGCCATATTAAATCCAATTCCCCATTCACTTTTCCTTATTCTTCTTTCCAAACCATTTCATTTCTCTATCTTCCATCCACCCACCATCCACGTTATTCAATTTTTCAATTTTTATATTTTCAATAAGAGCCATGTCAGCTAACACATGCAGCCACCAGCATCATTTCACTCTCACCACCTTTTATTTCATGCATATGGTAACCAACTACCAGCTACAAATTTTCAAATCTCTTTCCACTTTTAGCACTTAGATTTCAATAATTATATTTAGTACTGCAATAAATGTATAATTATGACATTACACAAGTTCCCCATCTTGTGCTGAATGTGCCAAGTGTGGACACTTGTTATTGTTTTGTAGGGGGCAAGGGAAGTGTATTAAGTTCTAATGTCATTTCTAAGCTATCCTTGTCAATTCCTTGTCATTTCAAAGTTGTACTTAGGCCTTGTTTCATTAAGTTCCTTTATTCTCACACATTTTTCATCCTATAAATCCTGAATATTTTCCAATTTTCTAAAGCTGATGTGACCTGAAAAGATTATAATTAAACTATGTGGCAACTCACAGTTAAAGTTATAATTTCCTCTATTAAAATATCATTATTATAGTTTCATTCTAAAAACAACAGAGGAATTGCGAGAGAAAGGTCTGTATTTTCAAGAAGAGCATTTGAAATTCAAGAAGGGAATAAGGTATTTGTAGAAAAAGAGGGATTTGAAAGATTAACAAGCTACGGTGAGAAGAAGTTTCGAGGAAAAATATTTGGAAACAAATGGGTGGACAATTGTAGAGATGTGATCCAGTGCATCATGGCCTTTTTCTTACAAAAATTGAAGTAGTTAAGAGGTCCAATGCATGTGGTTGGTTGGGTTATTTCATGCAATTATCATATTTTAATGAAGAGGTGGAAGCTGAGTTTATGAATACTTTTGAGGAAGGGTAGGTGACCATATGGGGTTTAATGGTTGTCATGATAGAAGAGATAATAGCAGAGGTAATTGGGTTACTAACAATTAGGGAACATTACCCCAATGAACATGATGCTAGGTCATCACGAGCTTAGTTTTCCCTTCCAAGTGATCCTCCTCTAGAGATTAGCAAGCAAGGGTACAAATGAATGTCTCTTCCTCTACCATACAATGAGCTAGCAACACATATTATCAGGTACCTAACATGTGAGGGAAGATTTTGAAATTTTCATGCTCATCATTTTTAGCTACTTAGCTACATAAGACATAGTCTTCTAGTAAATGTCCCTAATTTCTTATATAATATGCTACGTATTAGCGCTGATGAGACTAAAAAAGGGAATACAAACTTTGTCACCCACCATGCCCTAATTAAGCTGCTAGTCAAAAAATCCCTTAGGGATGTATCTCCCTTAGCATGGTCAAAATTTGTCTAGCATAAAACACTACAACCTCAGGTTGACCCTATTAAGCAACCCCTTGAAAATGATGCAAAACATTCTTAGCCTGCTATGGAAACAACTACACAAGAAAAAGAACCAAAAATACTCCACGAAAATAGGCCTTCAACCGTTCCAAAAATTAATGTCCCTACCTCTTCCACAAGGGAAGGAAAATTGGAAATTGGAGAAGAAACCCCTGATCTTGAGAATGAAGTCCAAAACCCCGCGGTTCCAAAAAGTAAAAGAAAAAGGTTGAATCCTGCAACATCTGCTCCTATAGCAGAAAGGCCAAAAAAGAACCCTCAAAAAGAAGACTACAGAGGTTGTGAAAACAATGTGCATAGAAGTCCTCAGATGGGAGGACAAGTTTCTCCAATTTCTCCAGAAAACCCAAGTGTTCCATTAGCAAAACCTACAACAGAGCCTTCTATTGAGTATATCTCTAACAATTCCCCTAAGCAAATAGAAGTGCCTTCATCTCCCCAAAATTTGCAAGAACCTTGTGGTAATATATCACATGATGATTTGGGTGCACCTGAGGAAAGCCCTAATGTAGCACAAGAAAACATTGCTGAAGATGTCCAATTGACTCCTCCACCAGACCCTATTTATTCCCATATGTCTATTGTGCCTTACAAAGAAACATGGTTTACTGAATATTTTGAACAGGCTTCTAAGAAAAAGAGAAAACAAAGCACCCAGTTGCAAGAATTTGGCCCTCCAACATTACAATCTATCCTCTTTAGTGTATATAACTAGTTTGTCTTCTAGAAAACTTGGTGGAAACAAGAAAGAAACATAATGCAAAAAGAGATAGATGACAAGAAAGAGGAGATATAAGTTCTTAAGGAACATGTGAAGAAGAAGAAGTAACAAATAGATCATGCTTTCAAACTAGCTGATCAGGTTATAGCTTATAGATCACCTCCCAAAGTTTATGCCATCTATTTGAAAGAACAATTCCTCCTATTTCAGCTAATGATGACTATGAAGGATATAGACTATGAGTTTAAATCAGCTCAAGAATTTTATGGATTGTACCAAACCCTTCCTTCATGGCAACAAAACTTACTCTATGAGCTCTATCTACATAATTTTTTCACTCATGAAACTAAATGGAACCCTTTGCTTTATATCGGTGATATCCATTTGAGAGTCCTAATATCTTGGATGCACAATGAGACAAATTATGATAGGCAGCTAAATAACTACTGAGACCTATAAAAGTATGAACCATTACCCTTAAGGGCTGAATTGATCAAACCTGATGTCCTCCTAAGAGATTAGCTTAACCTAACCTATGGAAGGCCGAAACCTGAAATTAGAGAAAAGGTCATTGCACTCAGAGATAGGGTTTATAGGGAGTATCAATGGTTACCCTATTTTCATTCTAGAGAGATCTCAGTGGGGTAAGAAGCAGATGGTATAGGCTACTAGAGGTCTTTAAGAAATCTAAGCCACATAGCCCAATAAATTTTGAGGCAACTACAAACAAAGAAACTAGGTACATGCAGCTAGGATGACAAAATAGAAGAGAATTGTGGATTCCCCTTTCTTTCCAACTGCCAACGCTCTTATGGCCACTATATGATATCAACGCTACTAGAATAGACCATCTACAGGAAGAGCATCATACAAATTACTGGGGGAGGACAAGAGGATTCTATTATACTTTTAATAGTGGAAAGAAGGAAAAGACAAGTGTTGGTGATTTTAGATCTATCGCCAGAAAGTGTAATTCTTGAGGACAAGCATTATGCTTGTTGGGAGAAAGATGATGAGATAATTTATTGTCTCTATTTTGTGATAATCTTTATGTTTTGTTAAAACATTTCTAAGACATTCATGGACCTATAACTATTTGAACTTGTGATAAGTACAGTTAGTGTCTGTAGCTAAACGTGGACCTCTAATCTAGCCATATACACAACATAGTCATTGCTCGATCATCAGAATTATGAAGGTGAGTATGAATTACTCAATTCACAATGTCTATCAATTTGACCTGTTGCCTCCTAATTAGCTATGGTGTTTCAATTAATCTCAAAATGAGAGCCAACAACCAAAAGACCAAACTAAGATGGAGGATTTTTGAAAGCTTTGAAAGATAAACAAATGAGAAATTAAGCTATAATAGAGATGCAAATTAATCTAAAATGAAGTGCAAATTTTAATCTAAGAAGCTTGAAAGAGATATGAGAATGCAGATTCTAATCTAAAGAACTTGAAATAAACATGAGAATTAGTCTATTAACCAATAATAAAACTATATTTATTGAGAATACAATTACACTAAATGAGAATTAAGCTAATGTGCAATTAAAAGCTTGAAAATATGAATAATTGAGACTAAAAATTGCTATAGTTTATGTGATCTAAAATTGCTTTTTTTTCAAATGAAGGAGAAGGTTTATAATATAGACAAGCTTGGAGAAGGAATGGAGAGTTTTTTGAAATGAAACGGTTGACTCTTCATTCCCATTCGAGACAAATATTGAGGAATTACTTAATTAAAATAATGAATTATTGCCACATATGGGTGACCCCTCAAATATTTTAAATTATTAAATCCAAATAAGATAATCCATTCAAATAACCAAATAATATTAATTCTTTTTTATGTGTATTAGCCAAAGGGGGTGGGTTTAATTTAATTTAAAGCACTTAGGACTTTAGAATTAAATCAATTTATCATAGGGATTATTTAGCTAATAAAGTTGAATATTTAGGAATTAATTATAGTGTAAGATTAATGCAATTTAGGGTTTTTGCAATTGACATTAAGTTAAATAAAGTCAAGTAGGAGAGAGAAAATTACCTTGTAAAATAGGACTTTAATGATGTAAAATTGAAGAAATGCACCAAAATTGATTAAAATTATAAGGTGCCAATTTTGGGGTATTACATTTGCCCCTCTTTGAATTGATGTGCGAGTAGTGTGTTGATTCAAAGAATAGTCTGATGTGACAGATGAGGTTTTAGGATTATCCCCAGAATGGAGCTTAACCCTCGAAAGTCAAGGTTAGGATGCCAAGGCACCAAAATAGATCAAATTGCTGAACCACCTCCAGAATGAGGCATGATTCTTCGAAGTCTAAGTTATATTGCAAAGACAATAGTCTAATGACAACTTGAGAGGAGACTGGAATCAAGGTTAGATTGCCCCAATGCCCATTGATCAAACGATGACATATGCAGATTTAGGACTAATATCCAGAATCAAGGTTAGATTGCCCGAATATGAAGCTTAGCCCTCCAAGACCCAGGTTAGATTGCCTAGATAATGGTCTAAAAGAGATTTCGAGAGCCATCTCCAGAACAAAGCTTGACTTTCAGGAATTAGGGTTAGATTTCCCCAATACGTAATAAGATTTCAAGAACCATCTCCAGAATGAAGCTTGATCCTTGAGGATCCGAGTTAGATTTCTCAGATACCTAAAAGAAAGATGACTAGATGACCAAATACAAGGCACGAAGATGCCCATAGTGAAGAGACGTCCCAAGCGGTGAGGACTTTGATGTAGATCAAATTGATATGAGAGTGGTTCGACAAGATTCAAATGATGCAATCATCTTGCCCCCTCAGCAGAGAAATTGATAGATGACATATCAGAAGGATGATTGACAACAAGAGGTTTGCAGAAGTAGAAGTAATCATACTAGATTCGAGAAGCTGCAAAAGCAATTTGGAGTGATTGGAGGTTCTATTGACCAAGTTTGACCATGGTTGACCATGGTTGACCAAATTTGACTAGAGCTAACTTTAGATAAAAAAGATGAAGCTGAGAAGATGATGAAAAGGTTGGAATCTGGCAGGAATATGACACCAGAAGGTTGACTTCACAAGCATCCAATCCCAAAGGGTCCCAGAATTTAAAAAGTGATTTTTAGCCATCTAGAGATGTCAGATTTTGATTTTGATCTTGAAAATGGATTGAGAGCAATCGATTTAGCAAAGGGTGCAATTTTCATGCAAAACGGAGCACTTTGAAAATTAGGTCAAAAAGCTATATAAGGTCTGGAGGGGTCATTTTCAATTCATTATTCACTTTGTCTTCTTGCAATTCTGAGAGCTCTGAGAGAGAATGGAGGATGTTCCAGTGCATACACATCGATTCGAGCACTCCCAACATCACAGCTAACCACTAGAGTATGACCCACCTTTGAGTAGTCGATAAACTATCCTACATTTTAAGTTTTAACTTCTTTATTAGGTGATTTAGGCTAGATTTAGCATGTTTTAGGGCTAGTTCTTCAACTCTCATGTGAGGAAATAGTTTCCTACCACTGGCCTCAATCACACCTCATGCGAGGAAATGGTTTCCTCACATAGTTTAGGGCTTGCTCACCCAAGGGTTTCCTGAAAGCTTGCATGAAGAGAAAGTTGATACCGTGTGAAATTTCTCTTTCTCATGCAGGAAGAGGTCTTGTCTCGCATGAGGGAACAATTTCCTCATGCGGGAAGCTACTGTAGTGTTTTGAGTCTTCTTCAAATTTTGCATAAAATTAGCCAATTAATGTATGCCAGAGTCCTATTTAGGATAGATGTGTAGCCTCATTTGCTTGTTGTTGCTTTGAAACCATCATGTTGAGATACTGATCCAATCTTGTCACTTGCTTTGTGGGTTGATTTCCCTGATGTCGCATTCTGGTCGCACCATTCAATCATCACCACACTAGTTTAGAGATTGACCAAGGCTGAGAGTGCCCACATTAAGGGGATAGGATTTTTGTTTTTGCATGATATACCAGACATTTGGGTAAATCATGGTCTTCTAGGCACACTAGTCGAGCGTTTCCATTCAGAGACAAACACATTTTACTTGCCGATGGGGGAGATGATAGTCACTCCCGAGGAAATTTATAGGATATTGAGGATACCCTTCCACGGTGCTCGAGTTGAGTATGATACACACCTGAGAGTAGGTACACTAGCACTAAGGGCCATATTCAAAGATGATTTAGTGATGGGCCCAGCCATCTCATGGGAGGACCTGATCAGCATATATCTTAGTGCTCACAGATTAGCATTTGTCTTAGCCATATTCCTAAGATACTACATGGTTCCATATAGGGGCCAACAAAGATTAGAGTGTGGTTGGGGTCACATGCTGCAGAGGATGCTTGATAGGCTAGCTACCAAATTCAAATGGGGTAAGTGTATGCTTGCATAGATGTACCATGAGATGTACAAGGTTGTGTATTAGAGTGCCAAGACCATGGTGGCTGGTGTTCTTGTATTATAGATCTAGGCCTAGGAGCATCTCCCTATTTCTAGGTTGATATTTCATGATACATGGCAGGCCCTCAAGCCTTATATCTATAGATATGCCAGTCCTATGACTCAGCCAGTGCTGGGTAAGACTGAGTAGTGGTAGGGATAGCTAGACAATATGGTAGCAGTTGTGTGGAGACCTTAGGTAGCCATAGAGCCATAGGAAAATGCCTGGTGGGAGTTAGCACATATGTTTATCTTGTGTCCACTGATTGGATGTACTATTAGTGTTATTGAGCAATTATTTCTCACACATGTGATGAGACAGTTCGGGAAGCAACATGACATCTCCCAGGAGTATGCATCATATGCCTGCTTCATTGATGAGATGAAGAAGGGTTGTCAGCCCAGGTTAGATAAGGTCAGGTGTAATATCGAGGCACAAGTGCCTCTAGCTAGGTGGGATTACATGGTGGATGTCACCAATGTAGGGATGATGCCTGCATATAGAGATCATTTATTGGTGCATCCCTTCCTTAGATTCACAGATCCTATTAGGATGGGATAGCCCGCATAGCAGCAATCTACACAACAACCATAGGGGTAGCAATAGTAGCAGGTACCTACCCAGTAGTAGATACCATTATAGCAGTCTAGGAAGAGAGTATTGAGGCCTAGGATAGCGCAAATAGACATCCCCCTGAGGATTATGGGGTTAGATGCAGGTGCAGGGAGTAGTGGGACCTAGTAGAGATCCACTAGATAGAGGACAAGAGATTCCTCTCAATAGCCATCTCCTGACAAGGAGGCACAGGTACAAGAGGATATTGATATGTCAGATCAAGCCAAATAGGGACCAGTATAGCTAGCGTAGGTTCAGGAGGCTCTTAGGAAGAGCTAAGAGAGGGTGAGATAGGTACAATGGGAGAGGGATGACTTCCATACATGGGTCATCATCTAGGAGACATGGGTGGTGGACAGGGATCAGGAGATCAGATAGCTCTGAGAGGAGCTAGCGAGGTCACAGATGGAGATGAGATTGTTAGCTGTAAAGTTGATATTGCCAACATCAGATGTTAGTTGCCAATGGAGGTTAGTTATATTGCCAACATTAGATGTTAGTTGTCGACAGAGGTTAGTTATATTGCCGACGTTGGATGTTAATTACTAACTAAGGTTAGTTATATTACTGATGGTTGGGAACGGGTGTGATGACATTTGGTTATACCTCTTCAAATTGTATATAAACATTATATTTTCTCTTCAAAGCATCATGATCATTGTGGCTATTGTGTATGTACTAAGATCTGAATGATTAATGAAAGCTTTCATGTTCTTTGATATATTTTGTTATTTACATTTCCTCTATAATTTTTATGCATGATTAAATTAGTCTACCCCAGCGGGTAAACATCTGGCATCGTTGCCAAATGAATCTGGCAAGTGACAGAATGAGTGGATAGATGGGAATACCATTGGAGGAAAATATCAATGTGAGGACGAATGAGGATGGAACCATTGAATATAATTTATGCCTAATCAATTGAATAAAAATAGAAGTTTAAAGAAGGAACTCGAAGAAGAACAAGCTGCTAGAATTGTTGTACTCACATAGCAGCAAGCCAAGCCAAGGGAGAGATTTAGAAGATAGGTCGAAGGACTACCAAAGGGAGTAAGTGAAGGTGAGCATCTGGAGGAATCTAATTGAGAGGCCATAAGAAGTGACGAGGACCACCTAGAGGAACAAGGAGTTTGTTCAAGTCCTTAACCTTAACCCCATGGACGAAATCAAGAGAAGCCTGGAGGAAGGAAAAAAAGGAAGCCACATGGAGGGAGGCTTAGGATACCACTGCCAATGAGAGTGTCAAAGTGACAGAGAGGCACGGGGATCATAGTAGCCCACCAAGCTTAGAAAGTTCCAGTAGTTTGGGGACATCAAGCAATACGGTACTGAACAATTCTAGAGGATCGAGGCCGACAATACCATACCAGCTTGTAACACAACCGGTGCTGCAAACACTGTCAGAACCTAGAAAATTAAACATGGTGACTAACAAAGGAAAGCTACCAAAATTCCATGGCGATGGGAAGAAAGATCTAGTATGGCATTGGCATACATGTGAGACAATCTGATCGGTGAATGGAGTTGCTAACCATGTAGAATGGGTAAAACAGTTTTCGGCCACACTGAGAGGGGTAGCCATCGACTGGTACTCCAATGTGGACAAAACAAAGGTGACCACTTGGAATGAACTCAAGATAGAATTCCAGAAAGAGTTTCAACTCCAAAGGGATGACAATGAAATTGTTTTTGAGATATATGGTACCAAACAAGGTAAGAAAGAGACTATGCAGGCTTATAGTCATCGACTGAAGGAGTTAGTCAGAAAAATGGATAGCCAGCCATCAGATGGCCTGAAGAAAAGATGGTTCATGGAGGGCCTGAAATCTAACCTATAGAATAAAATTAAGATAGTGCCCCCCACCTCATACGTAGATGCCTATAACCGGGTGATAGACTTGGAGAGTGAATAGAAGACCCCCAAGAAGAAAAGAAGTGAGTCCTCTTCTGATGAAGATGACACTTTAGATGATGACAGTGGCAGTGAGGGTGAGTCAAAGGGAAAAGTTAGGGAACTCCAAAAAGACATGGAGAGAATGATGAAGGAGTTCAAGACCATGAAAGGGGGTACCAACAAGGGGGAAGTTGACATATGGTGTACGGACTACAAGGTGAGTGACCATACAATAGGGTCATGTCACAAAAAGACATTTTGTGACATTTTCCAGATCATGGGCCATTCCACAAAGGAATGCCCATACAACATGAAGGCAAGGAATCAATAAGTGCTATTTACCCAAGAGCAACCATCTAGTCGGGGGAAGAGACTAATAATAATGCATCCTCAGGCTGGTATGAAGGCAACTGACATGGTGGTGGAAGGGGCACTAACAACACCAACATGAGTTGAATACAATATGACTCCAAGGGTCAGCTGATGATCCAATGCCGAGCTTGCAATCAGTGGGGCCACTTTGCAAGGGACTACGACAAGGGTGACACCCTGCAAAAGCTATGCTGCTGGTGTGGTCCTGACAATCATGAGGATGCCAACTACCCAAAATTTGAGGTCAACTTGCTCAACATCAAAGGAACAAGAAGTGACAAGGGGGTACTAGCCATCACACGGTCATAAGCAAAACAAGTGACACGGGTGGATAAGGAAGAAATAGAGAAGGCACCAAAAGAAAGATGGGAGATGGCTACCACCTCAGGTGGGAGGGAGGTAGAATAAAATATTTTGAGACAAATGTTACAATTAGAGGTACCAATGAAACTCTAGGACCTCCTGCACACCATGCCTCACTTAAGAATGACACTATTGGAAAACTTGGCCACACAACCAAATACCACATGTACGGACATCCCCGAAGGGTCTGCAACAAACCCGATGATACTTTCTATAAATAGAAAAAGGTACCTAATAGTTTTCAATATAGGCATCCTTGGCACCATCCTAATAGACACTATAATGGATGGAGGGTTAGGAGTGAAAGTCCTTCCGGAGGCAACATGGAAAAAACTAGGAAAGCCCACCTTGTGGCCACCGACCTTCAACTTACTGGGTGCAAATCAATAGGGTATCAAACCACTCAGGATGCTAATGGCACAACTGGTTACTATCAATACACAACCATTTTTACATAACTTTGTTGTCATTCCACTGAAGCAGAAAGGCTATGACACCATACTGGGTAGAGGATGGTTAGTAATAGCCAAAGTGAACCATAATTGGAAAAGGAATACCCTCTCAATGGAGAGTGGAGGAAAAAAGTTCACAATTGATCTCCATACCCAGTTGGTGAGTGAGGAGATAGCTTCCTCCTCCAAATCTAACTTTGAAGGAGAAAATGATTGAAGGGATGAAGGAAGGGATGGAATGGGACCAAATAGTGAAGGCATGCTATGATTGGGAGAATATGCAGAGGATGATGCATATTCATTGAACGGTCTCTTCCACTGGCAAATAGCAGATTATGAACTCTTCCGACCAGCATGCAATATATTAAGTATTGAGGAAGAGCCGAAAACATTTCCCCTGGAGTACGGTGAATACAAGGAAGAGGAACCTAAGATCATTCATGCCCACGATGATTGGAATCCTGGGTGGATGACTAGAGCTTTCAAAATCTTTATTCTCCTTCTTCTTATGTATGGGAAGGAGATTGTGGTCCCTATAGAATTTATGATTCCAAGCCTTTGGATCACAATTGGAAATAGACTCGGCAAGAGGGAAAGCTTGAGGGAATGACTGCATACCTTGTGGATTCTCGACGGACTCAAGATACATGAGGCTATCAATGGGTCCAAATTGAAACCTTACCTGGAGAGGATGGAAAGGGACTTAAGAGGTCAAGTAGGTAGCCAGGCCACGTAGGCAACCTGAGAGCCATTTGTACATGTGACCAGAGAAGCATCTGGATAGTAAATTTAAAAAATACTTGTATGGCTATGCATGATCGTATGGTGGAAAGGAAAAAAAATTAAAAAATTAAAAAAAAAAAAGAAAAATCTGATAGTGGGAACCCCACTTGATGGTGGGAACCACCTGACGGTGGTACCACCGAATAGTGGGAACCACCTGATAGTGGGAATCACTAAATGATGGGAACTACCTGATGGAGGAACCACCTAACAGTGGAACTCCACCATCACCTTCATAAAAGAGAACATAGTGTGGAGAAGAAGACTACCACACAAGGGAGAAACACAGGAGAAGCAAAATAGATTATCGGGTGCAAAGCAGACCACATGCAAGGGAAAATGGGAGGAAGCAGTTAGAGGCAAATACATAGAGAATTCGGAGGGAAATATCGTGAGGGAAAGATACAATGGGGAGAAGGAAAATAACCACCGTGTGAAGTTAAAAGCCCATGACAGAAAACAAAATGCACAGACACTGTAGTGAGAAGGTGAGGAGATTGAGGGCTGCAAGATTTGGTGAGCCTATGAGCAGACTTAAGAAGAATTACCGAATGGTGGAAAGAAAGTATCGCAAAAAGGCAAGGTGGGGGCAAATTTGCACAACAAATAAAAAGCAAAAGATCTCATGCAAGGAAGAAATAGCCATCCGACAAACAAGGGATACAAAGACGCACAGAGGGAGGGAAATCAGTATGGAAACTTGAGGAAGAAGTCATGAACATTCCATTCGAGGGGGATCCTGGACCTCTAACAAAGGTAGCAGTAGGAGAGGCAGTGAAGGAAGTACTTGGAGGCACCCAGGATATTGGTGAGGGTCAGGTTTAGATAGAGGTGGTAGGATCGGATGTCATGCTGTAGTGACATGGTCACTTGAGGAGGTCAATTGGTGGATGTAGGAGAGTCCCAAGCTTTGGCAATGGTGGTTCAGGATTTCAGGCATCTCCTAGCCTTTTCTCGAGTAGGCTGTGGTGTAACATTTTCCAAGTGTTTTGAGTAGGGGTTATGGCCTGATGGATAGACTATAGAGATGTTGTTTTCTTGTGTTGTTCCTACACCAGTCATTGAGAGTATAGTAGCATCTCTTGTTTGAGAGTTGGAGTAGACATTTCAGGATGGGTAATATGCATTGAGGTGATCTGAGTATGTCTCATCAGACCATGAGACTGCATTGGTGACCACACAAAGAGCTTAGGAGGAGCTAGGCACCAAGTTAGAGGCAGTGGAGAGACTTAGTCTGGCATACCCAAGAGTTGGTGGATGAACAAGCAGCACGGGTGGCTCTAGAAGAGAGACTAGCTAGGGAGAAATTGGCTTGGGAGAAATGGTTGCCAACAGCATAGGCAGAGAATGAGGCCAAGGAGAAGGAACTTTTGGAGTTGCAAATGGTAGCTCATCATTCTTATTTTTGGAGTTGCCCCACTCTACTTCTTAGTCCTAGTTTTTAGTAGTTCATCATTCCTATTTTGTTGTTCTATCCCAGACATTTTGTTATCATCTGGAGATGACTTTTCTTTAGGGGGGATGATGTTAGCCATAAATTTGATATTGTCAACATCAGATGTTAGTTGCTGATGGAGGTTAGTTATATCACCGATGTTAGATGTTAGTTTCTGACGAAGGTTAGTTATATTGCCGATGTCAAATGTTAATTTCTGATGGAGGTTAGTTATATTGCTGATGGTTGGGAATAGGTGTGAAGATGTTTTCTTATACCTCTTTAGATTGTATATAAACATTGTATTTTCTCTTCAAAGAATCATGATCATTGTGGCTATTGTGTATGTACTAAGATCTGAATGATTAATGAAAGCTTTTGTGTTCTCTAATATATCTTGTTATTTATATTTCCTCTATAATGTCTATGCATGATTAAACTAGTCTACCCCAGTAGGTAAATAGAGATATGAGTCTACTCAGGCACCCTATTACTATGCAG
The DNA here is from genome assembly GCA_027943335.1 of Chamaecyparis obtusa. NCBI lineage: Eukaryota > Viridiplantae > Streptophyta > Pinopsida > Cupressales > Cupressaceae > Chamaecyparis > Chamaecyparis obtusa. Next base: position 256,034 of record BSBK01004225.1, read on the forward strand.
CATATGTGGGCATTGTCCCAAATCTATCAGAGTAGGTGCCTCCATTTTCTGAGTACACCAGAGCACCACAAGGACCACCACCGCAGGAACCTCCACAAGCACCACCACAGGCACCTCCATAGTGACCGATGCCTCCCTCGCAGAGACTGATGCCACCTCTACAGGCACCAACATAGGGACCACCACCACCACCTCCTCCAGGTGGTAGCGGGAAGAGTTAGCTCATTTTGATACATATATTGTAGCCCATTTTTGATACTATGATCAAGTAGCACCATTGTTTTGTACATGACATTGATCGATCGTGAGATATATATATATATATATATATATATATATATATATATATATATATATATATATATATATGAGATCACCTCTTTGATATCATTGTACTTGTTTATATATTTCTTTAATGTTGACGTTCATGTTTTATGAGATGTTTCCTAGATGATTAGAGGTATGGATTAGATATGTATGAGATGCACATGCTTTCTTTTATGATAGTATATGAATATGCAATGTGAAATACCATGATAGATGTAATGTATGATTTTATTTATACTTATAATGGATGCACATGTATATGGATATGTAAATGAATAATGAATTTTATGGATGCAAATGGAAATGCAATGTATGTGGTACTAATCAAAGGGATATTTGAAGATCGCGGACAAAGACCGAACACTTGTGCAGCCAAGACAAACCGGGGACAAAAGATGAGAACAAAAGAAGACAATCAAGAGAGCACCAAAACAATGTCTCAATGCAAGCCTAAGCTAGACACAAACCCTAGGACTTGGTTGTTGGACTCATCGTATTATCATCATATATTTTTTAAGTACGGGATGATCGCAAGATGCCATACAATCCTCATTGACATTGCAATCATGAGAATATGAACATGACATAAGTCTTAGATTTGTCAAAATGAGGTGTAAGCATTAAGGCACAAGAAGCCAAAATAACCTGAACACCTATTCCTTTTGATTTAGAAAGTTAACATAAGCATTAAAGCATAGCTGCTAGAATGACCGAAATTTTTCTTGCATACAAACATGCTAGACATATGAGAGTTCCTTCCTTCGCCAAAGAATGCTCGTAGTGACCCTTATGTTCACTTAGTAGGATGAGCATTAGCAATTTTACTTTTAGCAAAAAGAAGTCACTCAAAACAAATAAGGAGAAGAACCAACCTCACCAAAGTGTCCATATAAAAGGATTCAAGGTACACATGGCCATCCAATATGTGATGAAGGCTCTTACAGATGGACACCCCTCTTATATAGATTCATTAGGTCATTGGAACTGAACCAGCAAACAGAAAGCAAAGGAAAGATCATGCCCCCAGTCTTTGCTTCTCTCGGTCAAGGAGATGTCTTAGAGTTGCTCAAGGAGGAATGATAAAGTGAAAAAATAACACACAAAAGAAAAGCTCAACATGCTTCAAAGAATCACATATTCAATTTTAGTTTTAGTTTAAGTTTGTGTTCAAGTGGATTGAAGTCGAATCGGAAGTGCACAACATTTGAAGTCTTAATGGGATAGCAATAGTAGGCAGACACAATGAGAACCACTAGTGACCATCATGAGAAATGAAGTCTCAAGGAGATATCGAAGTGCTAACAAAGTATTAGCAGGTGGACGTAGTGAGAACCACTGGTGACCAATACAAGGAGGATTCTTGAAAGAGAGAACCAAGCACAAGCAAAACATTAGTAGGTAGACGCAGTGAGAACCAATGGTGACTGATGTAAGGAATAGATCCTGAAAGAGAGGGGTTCAAATGAGAGCTAGGTATTAGTAGGAAAGCACAGTGGGAACTACTGGCAACCGATACATGAGAGATTCTCAAGGAGAGAAATTTCAAAAGTAGCTAGGAATCAGCAGGTAGATGCAGTGAGAACCACTGGTGATTGATGCATGAACAAAACTTTTAAAAGTGATAGGACAATGCCCCCTGGACCAAGAAGGTGCCCCCAAGTGTGACCAGTTCCAATCCGTGTATAGTCAAGGAAAATCTCAAAGACAACTGAAATCAAGTGCATGAGCTAGCAAACTAAAGTAGGAAACAAAATAAAAATAGGAAAGCGGGAAAACAAACTAAAGCAAGAAAGCGAGAGCTAAGCGGTGCTGAGATGAGATATAGCTTCAGGAAACAAGAGGTGCCTATTTACCAGGTTTTCACCATCTTGGCAGAGATTCTATTTTTGCTACCATGACGCCTATTTACCAAGTTTTCACCAATGACACATTTTTTTTCTTTTTCAATTTTTTTGTTCTTTTCTCTTTTTTTTAATTTTTTTTGTATTTTAGAATATTTCATTTTTTTTTGTATTTTTTCAAATTTCTATTTTTTTTATTATTATCAAGGTGCTTGTTTACCAGGTTTCACCAAGATAATAGATACATCAAAGTGCCTGTTTACCAGGTTTTCACTAAGATGATCATTTTTTCAGGACATTTTGCAATTTTTAGGATTTCTGCCAATATACCATTTTTTAAGGATTTTTTCAGGATCAATAAGTATGTACATGAGTATACAAGCAATGTCTCAGCTATAGAATTTCTTCAAGTAAAGAGCGTTGATAGGCTCTTTGAGCTATTCTCCTTTAGTGGTGGAGAGTTGGTATGCGCTAGACCCAAATGTTGTAGTGATAACATATGGACCAAGCCAGTTTGGTTCAAATTTTCCTTTCTGGACCCACTGTTGCTGATTTTTGGGGTTTTCTCTCTAGTCAAGATCACCCACTTGAAATTCCCTTTGTTTGACTTTCTTATTGTAGGCTTTAGACATCCTCTTTTGGTACGCTCTTAGATGATAGAATGCCACCTTCCAGCGTTTATCTAGTAACTCAAGCTCTTGAAGCTGGGATATTCTATTTTCTTCATCAGTGATGAGGCCCCTTAGAAAGATTCACAATGTAGGAATCCCTACCTCAATAGGCAATACTGCATCTACTCCATAAACCAAGGCAAAGGGTGTGGGCCTAGTTAGTGTTCAGATACTTGTTCTATAGGCCCACAAAGCCAGATTAATCTAGAGGTGCCAATCTCTACTAGATTTATGAACTGTTCTGTGCAAGATTTTAAGAATTGTCTTATTAGAAGCTTCTTTTTGTCTATTACCCTGGGGATAATAGATAGACGACCAATGCTGAATAATCCTAAACTTGGTGCATAACTCTTTTAGGTCCTTATTCTTGAATTTTCCCCCATTTTTAGTGATAATGGATGAGGGTACACCATATCTACAGATGATATAGTTTAGTATAAACATAGCCACAAACTTACCATCAGTTATAGCCAGAGGCACTACCTCAACCCACTTAGTAAAATAGTCTGTAGCTGTGATGATAAACTTATGTACTCTTGAAGAAGAAGGATGTATTTGACCCACCAAGTCAAAGGCCCTCTACTGGAATGGCCAAAAACTGATGAAAGGAATAAGCTCTTTAGCAGGAGCATGGATCAGATTTCTGTGAAATTGGAACTATTCACAAGTCTTGTCATATTGAACAACTTCTTTCTCCATATCTGGCTAGTAGTAACCACCTCTAATAAGTTTTTGAGCTAATGTCAGACCACTCAAATGAGACCCATAGATACCTTCATGTACCTCAGCCAATGCACATTTGGACTCATCAGGTTCTAGACACCTAAGGAGGGTACCGTCTAGACCCCATCTATACAAGTCATTTTCTATGATGACATACCGTGAAGCATTACGAATTAGGTGACACTTTTCATTCTGGGTATAGGTGTCTAGAATGATTTGTTCATGGAGGTATAAATAGATATGGTGGTAGTGAGATGAGTCATGTCCAATGACTAAACATATCATCTTAGATTCAGGAATTTCATAGGTTGGGTAGTGTAATGCCTCCACCAGGAATTCATGTCTGAAGTCATTTTATGGCATTTGTAACATTGAAGCAAGAGTGGCCATAGCATCAACTACTTTATTGTCTTCCCTTGGAATTTGTTGGAAAGAAATGTGTGCAAAATACTATTTGAGATCTTCCACCATTCATTTGTAAGGCACTAGCTTGTCATCTTTTGTTTGATAGGTACCATTAACTTGGTTGATGACTAATTAAGAATCTCCAAAGACCTTAAGCTCATCTACATGCCAATCAATGGCTATCTTCATACCATTAATGAGAGCTTCATATTCAGTGATGTTGTTTGTGTAGGGAAACAACATTTTATAAGCTTCTGGCAATAAGTATCTTTGAGGTGTTATAAACAGAATGCCTGTACCTAATCCTTGCCGAGTGGATGATCCATCAAAGAACATGCTCCAAGCCTGATGTGTGAGAAGCATGATGGATTCATCTAAGAATTCAATGTTCAAAGGCTGGTGATCTTTCAAAGGAGCTTCCACCAACTGATTAGCAATTTCTTTTCCTTTAATAGCTTTTCTTTCCACATGCTCAATGTCAAATTCACCGAGTATCATAACCCATTTTGCTAGTCTACCCGTGAGGGCAGCCTTGCTTAACAAGTACTTTAGTGGATCAATTTTTGCAATAAGCCTTGTAGTGTGAGCGAGCATATAATGCCATAATTTTTGTGAAGTGAACACTACTGCTAGAAAAGCTGATATAATAAATAGCTCTCTCTATTGTTCTGATCTTCTTGAGCTAGGAGAGCACCCAAAGATGTGTTCGTGGCTGAGATGTATAGTATGAGCGGCCTCCCATGAATAGGGGGAATCAATATAGGTGTATTAGCAAGATATTGTTTAATCTGAGTGAGTCCCCTATCACATTCTTCATTCCATTCATAATTCATACCCTTATGCAAAGTTTTAGTGAACGGTTGTGATTTGTCAGCCAACTGTGAAATGAAGTGCCAAATAGATTGTAGCCTTCCTTGCAGTCCTCTCATTTGACTGATGTTCTTAGGTGGAGGCATTTCCATAATAGCTTGAAATTTTTCAAGTTCAATATCTATTCCTTTAGCTGAAATGATGTAACCCAAGAGTTTCCCAAAAGTGACACCGAATGCACATTTTTGGGGATTAAGTCTGAGACTAAATTGTTCCATGCGATCAAGTATGGGACCCAAATCTATAAGATGAGTTTTTTGTTGCATGCTTTTGGCTAAAGTATCATCCGCATAATCTTCCATTGTTTTATGCATCATATCATGGAAAATGGTAGTGATAGCTCTCTGATATGTTTCTCCAGCATTATTAAGCCCAAAGGGCATGACATTCCAGAAAAAGGTACCCCAAGCACACGTGAAAGTGGTCTTTTCTTGATCTTCTGGCACAATTTTTATTTTATTATAGCCATAAAAGCCATCCATCAAGGAATACATCTCATAACCTACTGTAATATCCACTATCATGTCAATATTAGGCAACGGGAAGTCATCTTTTGGACATGCCTTGTTTAGATCCCAAAAATCTGTGCACACACAAATGGATTTATCATGTTTGGTGATTGGAACAATATTTTAAATCCACTCTGCATAGTCAATAGTCCTTATGAAACTAGCCTTAAGAAGCTTTTCTAGCTTTGCTTTGACTAAAAGTGCCACGTGTGGATGCATCTTTCGAAGCTTCTATTTGACAGGCTTAATACCTGGTGCAATGGATACATGGTGCATGATTAGATTGGGGTCTAATCCAGGCATGTTAGAATAAGTCCAAGCAAATTTTATTATCTTGCTTTGAAAGAAGCTAGTGAACTCTTCCTTTTCTTTTGTAGATAATGACTATGCTAGATGAATAATTTGTGGAGCAGCCTCTGTACCCAAATTCACTGGCTGGGTCAGCTCAATCAATACCGATGATCTCTCTTGAAAGTGGCTCAGAAGTGTATCAAGTATCTCATCCTTGGGTGCCTCAGAGAGGTTTTCACCCTCGGATAGATCTTTTATTTTTACTATTTTTGGCTTTGATACTGCCACAATGTGGTTTTCACCATCAGAGCATCTATTTTTTCTTCTTTTAATTTTTTTGACTAAGATACTTGATATCTACCTCTATCATGCTGACACTGCTTTCATTGGTGGAGGACATTATAGGTTCAATAGCATGGAGGTAACAAGCTAGAGTTTAATCATTCTGGAATGTTAGGACTTCATTGGATGAGGAAGAGGAGTTCTAGTTTATCAGCTCAAGATTTTTGAGTGAGAGAGAAGTAGTGACTAGTTCAATTGCGTTCACAATATAACCATCAAAAGCGCAAACAAGCAAGTCAAGACCTGGAGCGATCTCATCCAAAGGAGCATTAGAATCCCTATGAGACCTCATGTTGGAAGTAGAGGACAAGTTAACACTGATGGCATCTAATTCATGTGACCTAATGCTAGACCCTTCACCTACTTTGAGAAGTCTTTCATAGGTATGCACCATGTCTATATCTTTATCATAAGTAGCATTAGACAAAGGTTTGAACTTGTACTCATGTGAGTTAGTACTTGATGTGGGAATTCTATTAGCACTGGTTGTATCATCATATTCACCTCTTGTAGCATTAATGGCTTGCTGAAGTTGATCTTTTTCAAACTGTTCTTGGAAATGTGGGAGTATGTACCATTCTCCCTGAGAATCAGACTCAGCCATTTGTATTTCTTTCCATTGGTCATACATGAGTCGATGCACTAAAGTGGTCTCATTGGAATCACTATTAGTCTCTATTAGGTGGACAGGTATGACAAGCTCATCGGGTTCTGCAAAGAGTGTAGCAAATTCTAGAGGAATTGGCTATGGAAAATTATCTTCATCAGAGCTGGCCTCTAGATTCACCTTTTGAGTAGTATCTTCAAATTCTGGTTCAGGTTCATGTTTAGGTTCTAGCACAAATTTGTTTATCCCTAAATGAAAGGGGATATTTTTTAAGCCTAAGCTAGTAGTATCCTTTTTCCAATGACTTGTAGCTTCAATGGGTTTTAGGAAACCATTGTCATTTATTTCTATAGGTCCACTCCCTCTGTAGCCAAAGTGCTTCATGATCTTGAAGGCCTCACTGTATGGATCTTGTTCTAAATCTGGAGGTGGAGTAGTCATTTTAGATATTTCTTTCCTTTTATAGATCCAAGTTGTGATAGCTCTTTCTTCATCCTCATCTTCTAAAGGTGTAGAGGCTCGTACAAAGGTGCCATCATAGACTATTTTAGGAGAGTCATCAAAAGTTTTGTTACTCTTAGAAGGTCTCCCATAAGAATGTTGAGATGGAGGGAGAGAAGCCAGTGATAGTATAGGTTCAATTTGATATCCTCCCATGCCTGTATCCTTAAGTTTTAGAGTTTGTTCCATTTCCTTGAGCTTAGCATCATAGAACTTAGTGGACTCTCTATTAGCTAGAACAAAGCTATCTACAGATTGTGCAAGGGTATTGCAAGAATAGTTGGTATTAGCAGGCACAGTGAATTCTATTCCATGGAATGGAAACTTAATGCATTGATGGTATGTAGATGGAATAGCCTGCATCTCATGAATCCATGGCCTACCCAACAAGATGTTGTAGGCAAGAGGAATGCCAAGAACTTGAAAAGTAACATCTCTCTCAATAGGTCCTACATGGATAGGTAGCACAACTAAGCCTTGGGATTTACATTCCTCTTCATCATAAGCTTTGATAGTAATCTTTTTACAGGAATCTATACAATTTTCATCATAACCTAGCTGGGTAAGCAATTTAGCAGAATAGATATTGACACTAGTACCATTGTCTATGAGCACTCGGCGGACATGCTTAGGACCTATCATGACTTCTATATGTGAGGGAACATTATGTAGATGGCTCATAGAGTGATCATCTTCTTTAGAGAAGGAAAAATAATGAGGTGAGGTCAAATGACCCACCATAGATTGGAACCAGTCAAAATCGAGATCCTTGGGTACGGTTGCCTCAGCAAGGGCTTTATCCATAATCTACCTATGAGCAGGCAAGATCTTCAACAACTCAAAAATGGTAATCTAAGCGTTGGTTCGCTGGAGCTGATCTAAGATTCTATAACTAGCTAAGCTAGTTTTAGGGACTAATTTCACGTTCTTGTTGGTAGGACCAACAACAGTCTTATCCATAGTTTGTTTCAGAGCGGATACAAGAGGATCAAGACCTTTCAACAAAACCCTTCCAAGTGATCGAGTAACAACATTGGCACAATCTTGAGGTTGTTCAGATTCAGACAAATGAGATGTGGAACTACACAAGATGAAAGGAGTCTTAGGTTTGGGAGCATCACCTCTCCCCTTAATAGTAATCACGTCGTAATATTCAACCTCAATAGGTTTGATCATACCAATGATATTATCATCGTTCATGTATGTGTAATTGACTTTAACATTGGTATTCTTAGTGTTTGAAGATTCACCCTTCTTGTGAGGAGGTAAGGGATCCTTAAATGCTTGATGGTCCAAATTCTTGTTATGGCCGTCCACAACAATGTCACTGCTATCAATCAAATCTTGGACCTTATGTTTCAACTAAGACAAGTAGAAGTCTTGTGACACTTATTCTGGTGATAGTCACAGTATGCATTGTCATTCCACCAATGAGGTCATGGTTGTGGGTCATAGAGACACTTTTCCAAAGGAGTAAGTATCTAATTCTACACAAGAGTTTTATAGACCACATCAAGCGGTTCTCCCAAGGAAGTGAATTCACACTTAGGTCGAGATGCCCAAGGTTTGTTCCTAGAAAACCTTGAAGGTTGCTGATTTTTCATCCTAGGCTTTTCAGTAGCTTTGATTTCCTATATGCTAGAAGAGAGATTAAAAACAAACTTACCAGGCTTTGGGGTCACATTGTTGACCACTCCATCATTCACAACATCTCTATTCTTGTTGACAAACTTCCCCTTATCTTTATTTGAGGAAGAAGATCCTTGTTTGTTGTCTTTGTTCAAAGTCAATTCCCCTTTTTTTATCATAAAGGCCTCTATTCACACCGCTTGTTTAATCATGCTATCAAAGGTTAGGAGGCCTTGTAATTGCACTTGTTATCCAAAGTCTAGGACAAGATTGTCCAAAAAAATGTCGAGCCTCTCGGACTCTAGTAGCTTGTGAGGACACCTTGTATACAAATGTCTCCACCTTTGGAGAAATGTTAGGAAGGATTCCCCTTGTCACTATTTCAAATTGCAAAGATCCTGTATATTGATCAGATGCTAAATATTATGTGAGTAATGTTGGAGAAATAGATTATCCATTTTATCAAAAGTTTTAATGCCAATGGGCAATCGAGAAAACCACTCCATAGCTGGTCCACCCAAGCTATGAAGAAATAGGTGCATAAGATATGTCTGATCATGCATGAATTCCATGGATAAAGTGCCAAACTCTCTTAAGTGATCTTGGGGATCGGTAGCACCCAAGTATTTTTCATATTTAGGGAGCTCTACACCTCTGGGAAAAGGTGGCATGTGAAGACTCCTATCAAAGGGGAAAGGACAAATACTTTCCATTGTGAATTGTTGTGCAGGTTTGTCTTTATTCTTCGCAAGTTGGCTAATCTGATCTTGCATGTCTCAGACCATCTTTTACAACTTAGAGGTCTCAGTTTCTTCTTCTTTGGCCACAAGCATTTCAACTTGAAAATCTAGGGGTAATTTAGCCCCTTGTTTGGCCATCTCAAGAAAGTATTTTTCCTTCTCCTCCAGGAGGAGGATCTCCATCATCTTGATAAGGGATTTTTTTTCTTTCATAGTGTCTATGTCATTTTGAGTTATTGTGTCATCACCATCATTGCCAAGAATCTAAAAATGCTTGGGACTTGATCTTGACTCTAATCATAAGGGGTAGGATGATAGTGATACAGTGGTTGACCACCTTGAGCTTTGTTTTGAGCTTGGTGCTGATTCTAGTTATTTTGGGTTTGATCATAGCATTGCTCATTTGGAGGTTGAGCATGATGTTGGTCATTGGAAGATTGACCATGATGCTATTTTTTTTGAGATTGATCATAAGTTTGGTTATATTTGCCTGGTTGGAAGTTGAATGGCTCTCCCATCTTGTCGTAGGACTGTGTAGCAAATGAAGACTCAAAAAAATGATATGAACAATGCCAAAAGGGTGTAGCTAAGGTAACTCTTGGCACTCTAATAGGATCAAGAAGATCAATAGGTTCAAATGAGTCAATATCATCAACAGGATCGATAGGTTCAATGATAGGACTAGTCCAAGGAAGTGATCTTCCAAAGTTATGAAACAATGAGTTGTTTTGGAAGAATGAGTTGTCCTGATCTTGAAATGAGAAACTAGGTTGTGCTTGAAAAAATGGATTAAAACAATCTTGGAACACTAGAGGTGATTGAGATGAGTTTTCTTTCAAAGTACTCAACGAAGAATTCAAGGATCCCTCACAATGTTCAGTTTGCACAATAGGTTCAGGACGACTTGTTTCTTGATTACGAGGTTTACCTCTACCTTGACCAGTATTATGAATGGGGTAAGTGTTGCCACTTTGAGTCATGATAGTCATAGATGAAGATGTGACAAGAGAAGACTCAGGATAATGCTAAAACTCTATCTCTAGGAATAACAAAAATAAGATAAAGGCTAGAACAGCCAAGATGTGAGATGCACCTGGTATGAATCATCAGGAGTATGGCTAGAATAGTTGAGATAAGACTATCACAATGTGAGGTACAAAAGAAAAAAGAGATAAGATAAAAAAAAAGGAGAGACAAAATAAGTCAAAGCAATAATTGATCATTTCGCAGCTTCAAAGCAATAATCGATCAATTCGGAGACACTCAGTTTTAGATAGTGAACGATAAGAAAATAGTCAAACAGACCTTAGACAAAAATTAGATCAGGTAAAAAGTTGACTAGTCAATGGGAATAAGCCCACTATTTTTGAAATCTCGATACAGGTTCATGTGAGAAAGTACTAGGCCACATGAGAAAATGCCAAACTTTGTGCGAGAGAATGAAATCTCACATGAGGAAATGCTCTGGAAAGTGAAACTTCACACGAAAAAAGATCAAAGTTTGACAATTTGACAGAGCTTTCAAGGTAAAAATTCAAGTTCTAAGACACAGCCTAAACTATTCTCTAACATAATTTCTAGGTTTCGGATAGTTTTAAGGACACTTTAATCAACAATCTCAGTTTGAAGGTTTCAAGCATTCATTTACAAACATGAAGGTTTGATCAAGCAATGGTGACATAAGAAGTAGTTGCAAACAGACCTACCAAGGACAAAGCAACTTGGTAGTATCATGGGAGTCTTTGTTTAATCATGATGGACAAGTTTAAGACTCGATAACAAACACATATTTATCCCTACAAAAAAATGGTGAGAAGATAAAACCTTTGCCTCATTGCTTATGTGCATCCATTCACCTTACACAGCCGTGTCACCCCTATAGGGCACCCATGTTTTTGGTGTTTCCAAGGACTCAATAGATATGTTCAAAGATTACCATTGAAGTAGGTTCCAATGTCATATACCACCTTCAAACATCCAGGTGCATGCCTATGATGAGAATCTACGAGAGAGATTCTTCCCCCTCCCTGCGCAAAGATACTGTCTCCTTTCGGAGGTGATCCGAGTAGGAAACTAACTAAGGAAATTTTTTAGTGGGCTTCCATTCACACTAACCTTTGGTGCCCCCAATAAAGGGCTAGGGCCTCACAGCCACACCAACACCCAAAATTCATACACCCCTACAAGAAGGGCTAGGAGTGGCATCACTTAGTACAACAGACGAAGCCTTCTCAAGATGATAGTTGAAATCAAGAGAAGGAAGTTAACCTAGTTTTGGAGTCTTTAGACTCAACAAAACATTCTTTATTATAGTGAGGTGGAATCACTTGCAATAGGTGTGTACTCACTTTGGTCATTCCCAAAGGTTCAACTTCTGGCAAGCCTTCTAAAGGTGACACAACTTGGCTTAGATTTGAGGGTTTGATTTTCTGTTTCTCTCAAAGAGAAAAGAGCATACTTCTCTACCTCTTCACCTTACTCAAACACATCAAGCATATTCATCACCGAGCTAGCTTCACTCCACCAAATCCACAAGCTTTTGGGTTTTTGGTTCTCTCAAAGAGAGAAGAGCATAATCCCCTGGCAAGTAGAAGTGCTAAAGATTCACTACCTTGCTGTTCTTTCCTAGGTATCCATCATTCTAGCAACATCTGGGTCTCGGTTTCATCCATGGGCATCACTTCCATGTAATGAAGAGCCTATTCCCCTACTTTGCTATCAAGACCCTTGAGAAATTTTAATAAAGCCCTAGTTATACTATGTGAATGAAAGCAATAAAACAAACATAACGTTTTAAATGATCTTTGACAATCATCCTGCAAGAAAACTGTTAGCAAGTTTTTATGATCTTCGACAAAGCAACCTGTAAACCACTATTATGGTGTGACAGAAAAAGAGATATGAAATTGACAACAAATAGAAAGTGTTAGAAATCTACAATAGAAAGTATAGGAAACTAAAAAATTTAACAGTACTGATGACAGAGCTCGCACAAGGAAGTGTAGCACTACGCATGAGAAAGTACAAGGCCTGGCGCAAGAAAGTGTTATTTCATGCGGGAGAGTGCTACAGGGAGAAAACCTTCACACAGTATGCTCAGAAATCTCATGTGAACTTCCATACATAGAGAAGTATGAACGTATGATAGATTGTAGAATTCAAAAAAATGTTTGAGATTAATGAGGCTAGAAATCAATTTTTCTGCCCACGGTGGGTGCCATAATGTCTATAGTTGAACGTGGACCTCTAATCCAGCCATATACACAACATAGTCATTGCTCAATCATCAACATTACAAACATGATTATGAATTACTCAATTCACAATGTCTATAAATTTGACCTGTTGCCTCCTAATTAGTTGGTGTGTTTGAATTACTTTCAGAACAAGAGCCAACAACCAAAAGACAAAACTAAGATGGATGATTTTTGAAAGCTTTGAAAGATAAACAAATGAGAAATTAAGCTATAATGGAGATGCAATTAATCTAAAATGAAGTGCAGATTGTAGTACCTCACCCTTAGTTTGATTTTATAAATCATATGATCACTTAAGGATGATAGATTACATGTTAGGAAATCATTGAGGCCTATGATTTTAATGACCCCATACTTGCATGTGTATGGTTGATGTGTTTGTTTTATACTTCTGTTTGACATGCCTGATGTGGTTGAGGGATGGAGTCGTAGTTACTTGCTTCCAAGATCCACACGATCAGCTGATCCTCTCCATTGTCTATTATATCTCTATACATATATGCACATGCTTGTATCTTATGCAGGTTTGCAGGTACCAGGCATCGACTTCCTTGAATTGTCAAGATGAGCGTGCCCTATCACTTTTCTCAATGGTAAAAGAGGGGAAATAATATTCAGTTCCAAATCCTAACCTAATCCAAATATTGTACTAAAGTAGGGAACATGATTCTGTGTTTCCACCCTTCTAAACTTGTCCAATTTTCAAGAGTTTATACCTATGTCCTGAGTATCAGTGTGGGTCCTTAGGTCTTTTTGATTCTTTGATTTGTGACATTTTGGTGTGATTTCTATTTTTAGATCATTCTATTTTTAGCTGTGGAATATTATTTAATTGGTAATTAAATAAATGTTTTTATTTAGTTTAATTATTATTTTTATTGTATAGTGGAAGCAATAAATTAATTGGAAATTAATTATATGCATTTATTGGATGTGGTTGAAATATTTAATTAATGAGAATTAATTAAATATCTTCACCTTTGAAATATTTAATCATAAATTAAACCCATGTTCAATTAAAATGTATTTATTAAATTAAGGGTTAATTTAGCATGTGTTAATTATGTCAAACTAAATGTTCTAATTTTCAATTGTTTAAATGCATTAAGTTGCACATTCATAATTAAATGAAATTGAATTAATAATAATAGTTAAAGTTTTGGTTAAGTGCTTTCAACAAAAGTCAAAGTGGAGAGGAGACTCTAGTTCGACTGAACTGAACTGTAAACTAAAGTTTGTTTTCATGCAAAGCCCTCTTGGAGTTGAGTTTGAACTCATGCATGTGAAAGGAGATTCCTTTATGTATTGAGAGTTTTAGCCATTATTTTCACATAGTTTTTGGAGGAGGAATTTTGGAGACTGGTTTGGAGAGAGGGTTCTTTGAAAAGCTTGGATTATGTTTTCTTCATTCTGGACATCATCAAATCTGTATAATTTTGATTTGAGGTAGGTTTTGAATTTATTTTTGTTATTCCTTTTTGGGTTCCTGTAGGAATTTGTAGAAAGTGTCTTCCTCCTGCTTGTTGGATTTAAATGTTTGGGAAAGTGTTGAATGTTTATTGCAATTTGGTTTAATATTCTTTGTCTATCTTTCATGGAAGAAATGAAGGTTATTGCGAAATTTGAAAATAAAATATTAGAAAATCCTTTCAGATTAGGGTTTTGATCTTTGTTGAGAAAGCAGTGGAGTAATATTTGTATTAATAGAGTTTTTTTGTTATTGTGGGATATCAATAGATAATCGTGACTATGTGTTGCGGTTAATATATACATATTTATATCCTACTTTGTTTTTGTATAAAAAAAAAAATTAACATTGGAATTGGATTAATTTGGTATTGGTTTCTTATAAAAAAAATGTATAAATATCAAAATAGTGAATTTTTGATAGCTTATATATTATTTTAAAAAAATTGTTTTAAAAAAAATTATTAAAAAAACAAAATTTAATTTTGATTGGGGTTGAGGGGCTATTAACTCCCCCCAACCCCTAGCCCACACGGTATCCCACAAACTGTCATGCGGCAGTACCCGAGGGTAATGTCACACGACAATCCCCTCGGGAGGGCTGTTGTGTGGCAGTACCTTGGAGGTACTGTCACATGGAAAGTGCATGCAACACTTTATTTTATTTTTTTTAAATATTAAATTTTTAAAACTTGCTTTTGTATTTTGTTTTTTCTTTAAAATTTATTTATTATTAAAAATTAACTCTTTAATACTTTAGTTAATTCTATTTATTATTGAAATTAATTCTTTTGGTAATTCGATTAATTTTATTTATTATTAAAGATTATTTCTTTTATTAGAATTAGTTATTTTAATAATTGATTTATGTATTTATTTATTAAAGGAAATTAGTTTAATCTAAGTTTTGATTTAATTCTTTTGTATTGTTAAGTGATTATTATGAGGAGAATGATTATGGGTCTTAGTTCGTTCCTTGATTATTTTACAATTGGTTTGTAAATATATTGTCTCAATTTAATTATAAATTTAATTTGATAAAAAAATTTATCAGACTACTTATTTCCTAGATGTATTTGAAAAATAGAGTAAATTCATATTGCTTTTAATTGATTGTATCTGGTCAAGGTTTTAGGTTGGAAATAAGATCTTTTGTGAATTTGGAAATTGTATATTCTTATATATAAGTAATGAAATTTGTAGTAAACATGTTTTGTCATAAAGACTTTAAATGCCCTTGGGCACTTTGTTTTGGATTGATTTTTAGGGGTTGTAGTTGACTTTTTTGAATATAATCCAGAGGCGGGTATATCGGGTGTTATGATTGTCTCTTTTGTTTTCTTTTCATACTCTATTAGAATGTATGAGTTGTTCTAACCCTAGGTGGGTTTGTTCTTGGTGGTTTTGGGTCTTGCATGTTGGATCTAGTGATTGAGATTCATGAGTTGTGTTAACTCAGAGTTCATATTGATCTTGTGAAACCCTAGGGTAGGTCATCTGAGTGTATAATAGGAAGTGGCTTGTAATTGGTGTCGGAGCCCGGAAGTGGCTACCAGGAGATCCTATTACAAGTAGCTTAATAAGTGATAATTAATAAACATTGGGAATTTGAAATGAACCTAATAAGATATTATGTGCCTTGCCCATGCCTGAGTTCCCAATTGAGTTTGACTAGGATGGGAGTGAGAAGATGTTTTCTACCTTTGTGGACTAGATATGGCATAGGTAGTACCTTGTCTACATGAGAGGTTACTAAAACCACATAGAGTCACTAGGGCGTCGGGGTTTGAAGAGACTACCAAGATAACCTTAGAGTTGGCTTGTGTGATGACACTTCTTGTATGCATCTTAGGTTTCCTATGTGTATTGGTTGCCTCTGGTTGAGTATGTTATACCTTGTGTCCTTTTATACCTTTTGAGTTAGAAGCTTTCAGGATCTTTCCCTTAGCTTATTATGTTGTTTTTTGTTATTGAGTGGGATCTGATGTTATCTCCTCAGTACACTAGGAGTGGACCATTTAGGTTCACGAGGTTGGGTGGTAGTGATTCTTTTACCATTTGAGATTTTGACGTTCGTGCACCGAGGCTGGATGATCCATGTGGCAGTTGTTCTTTCTTGATATTCATTGATGAAGATGTATTCTTGTTCTTCTTCCTTCTTGTGATGTTTTATCATTGTATTAGATATTCAGAGATGTCATGTTGTACTTCCTTTCAGTTATTGTATTACATACCCTACGACATGTGCACTAGATGAAAATTATCATGGCTACCATAGGGTGCCAATTGTATTTAAGTTTTCATGTATATGATGTATTTATCTTTCAGTTGTATTCTTGGGATTCATAATTATAGCTTATCTACATTAATTAATTAACTCTTTCATAATCTTCATCAAGGAACCCTTAAGAGTTGTAATCTATGTAAGTTAATATTGCTATGTTATGCTTCCGCATTGTAAAACTTTGATGTTATTTGATTATTAACTTTAAAAAAAAATTATTCTGCAAAATAAGTTGCATGTTTAGGTTAAGTTCTCCTGGGTTCCTTGGCGGGGCATTACACTTGGTATCAGAGCATCAGGTTCTACACTGCGAACTCTGGGAAGTTGTTTTCCCATTAGACATCTAAACTGATAAGCTTGAAAACAAACATAGACATATAACTCTTTTGTGTTTTGATAACCATTAAACTACATCTAAACATTTATGCTTTGCTTTCTCTCTAATTTCTTTGAGATATCACCTTGTCTAGTGTTTTTCAAAGGTGTTTGAACTATTTATTGCATATGGTTACCTTCTCTAATGCGTCTAGGGTGAAATACCCTTGGATGTCATGAAGTGATTACTCCCTTGAGTGTGGCTACTACTAGTCACCTTGTTATGTGGATGTGTTATGATTGATGATTCATTTTTGGTTGATTTATGAAATTGTTCATGATGTTTATGGGCTAGCATTGAAATTTTGAACTTTCTTATGATTGGATTAGTCACCTAACTCTCTTTTTGTTATCTATTTTGTGATGCTAGTCACACTTAATTTATTATTGAAATTGAGAGTCCTCATGATTTAATGTTGGACTTATGATTCACCCACTTGGGTTTTTCCTTTATGAGTTATTATGGTGGCTACTCCAAATGTTTTTAATTTTTGGCCCTCTCCTATGATAAGTATTGTTTCTATCATGTTCATCATGAAGCCCTAATAGTATGTATAAGGGAGGACATCACAAAGATGGTACTATATGTGTTGTGTGATATTAGAATCATTATGTATCCTATATGTTTGCATAAGTGTTGCATTAACTAGATAGTTTTTCATGAACTTCTCAACTCATTATTTGTTATAGATATAAATGTGTTCTTTATGCAATCGATCCAGGATGTTTTCTATGATGATGTATGAATAAAGGTTTAGATCTTTTTTTTTTTCAAATTGTTAATAAATGATTGATCAATGTGATATTTTCAGTTGTTCCTAAACTAGATATTATAATGTTATTAATGATTGTATATTATGTTCTTATGTTATGACTTGTTTTCAAATGTTATGTTTTATTTTTAGTAAATTCTTTGTCCTTGGAGGATACATATCCTTTTCTATTTGTAGGTTTCAAGGAGTAAGCCTAATCCTAGGAGGGGTGGATGTAGTACCTCTCCCCTAGTCTGATTTTATAAATGATATGATTACTTAAGGATAATAGATTAAATGTTAGGAAATCATTGAGGCATATGATTTTACTGATCTCATACTTGCATGTGTATGGTTGATGTGTTTGTTTTATACTTCTGTTTGATGTACCTGATGTGGTTGAGGGATGGAGTCATACTTACTTGCTTGTGAGATCCACATGATCGGCCGATGCTTGCCATTGTAATGCCCCGCCAAGGAACCCAGAAGAACTTAACCTAAACAACCGACTAAGTTTGCAGAATATTTTTTTTTTTAAAAGTTAACAATCAAGAACATCAAAGTTTACAATGCGGAAGTAAAGAAAAAGAAACAACCAACAAAGGTTACAACTCTCAAGGATTCCTTGACGTAGATTATGAAAGAGTTAATTAATTAATATAAGATAAAGATATGAGTCCCAAGATTACATCTAAAAGATAAATACAACATCATAAGCATGATTACATAAATACAATTGGTACCATAAGGTGACCATAACAAGAAGCATCCATTGCACATGTCGCAGGGTATGTGAATACAATAATTGAAAAGAAAAACAACATGATAACTTTGAAAATCTGAAACAATGATACAATATCATAAGAGAAAGAAGAACAAGAAAGAATAACTACCACATGGATCATCCAGCCTTGGTACACGAATGTCAGAATCTCAAATGGTAAAAGAATCACTACCACCCGACCTTGTGAACTTAAACGGTCCACTCCCACCGTGCTGAGGATATAACATCAGATCCCACTCGGATAACAAACAACAACAATCCAAGGAAGAGGTCCTGATAGATTCTAACTCAAAGGTAAAAAAGTACAAAAAGGTATAACATACTCCACCAGAGGCAAACAAAACACGTAGGAAACCTAAGATGCAAACAAGAAGTGTCATCACATAAGTCAACTCTAAGGTTATCCTGGTAGTCCCTTCAGACCCTGGTGCCCTAGTGACTCTATGTGGTGATAGTAACCTCTCATGTAGACAAGGTACTACCTATGCCATATCCAATCCACGAAGGTGGCAAGCATCATCTCAACTCCCATCCTAGCCAAACTCAATCAGGGATCTCAAGCATGGGTAAGGCACAAATATCTTATTAGGCTCATTTTAAACTCTCAATGTTTATTAATTATCACTTATTAAAAAAACTTGTAATCGGATCTCCTGGCAGCCACTTTCAGACCCTAGCACCAATTCTCAAGCCACTTCTTGATATACACTTAGATAACCTACCCTAGGATTACACATAAACATTAAGAACTCTGAGTTATTACAACTCATGAATCTCTACAACTAGATTCAATAGTGTAAAACTAGAAACCACAAGGATCAAACCCACCTAGGGTTAGAACAACTCATGCAAAACTAGATACATCATAAAATAGTTCACCAACACCACATAATATGCATGGCAACCAAACAAGATAGATAAAGAATATCCAAAACCCGCCTCTGGATTTTAACCCCAAAAGATGACTACAACCCCTACAAATCATACAAGACAAATAGACATAGGGCTTCAAAAGTCTTAAAAGCAACTGAAGTCCCAAATGACAATTTATGCTAGATAAAGAATAAACATGCAGAATAACCAACTTTAATAGAAACAAACAGTTGATTAAACATACAATCTTTATAACAAAATCTCTATATGATACTTGCCTAATTATACCATAAAAGAATTAATTTTATCTTAGAAACAAACATCTAAGTATAGAAATATTCAATTCCAAAATATAATTAAATCATTTAAGAAAACCCATAAATAAATTACATTTAAAAGTTAAACATAATTTACAATTACAACTAACAATAAACTAATAAACTGATTACAAAAATAAATAAACTAAATTAATTCAAAATATTTAATAAAGTAAACTAAATGAATTTAATTTAAAAAAAATATATTAAACAAAACTATTAAAAAAAAAAAAAACATTTAACAAAATTTAATTAACCATAAAAATGATTAACGAAATTATATTAGTAAAATAAACTATAAAGCAAAAAAATTACAACATAATACAAAAGTTAAAAAGGGGTTCACGGATCCCCATAACCCCTGTCCCCCTGCCTGCACGACGGCCGAAGACAGTACCTCTAGTACTGCCACACGGCAGCCCCCTCGGGGACTGTCGTGTGTCAGTACCAGCAAGTACTGCACACGGCACAGTCTGCCGAGAGCCTGCAGGGTGGTGGGGGGGTTATTTAATAACCCAAAACACATTTTTTTTTAATATAAACTTTCCAATGTAAACTTTTTCAATTAAAAGTTTTTTCAATACTTTTTAATTAATAATTATAAAATCAAATAATCCCTATTTGATAATTATAATCTAACATACCAAATTAATTTTTTAATACACACACACACACACACACATAATTAAATCAAACTACCATAGACATAAAAATTCCATTAACATGGACATAATCTCACCTAAAACCTCAACAAAATCAAAACCCTAAACCACTTGGGTTTTCAATTGATCATAACTAATTTCTCAAACTTGAGGTTTTAATAACAAAAGATAGATTCAAAACACATAATGGATTGCATGCATACTTGTTCTAACATCAAACTGATATAAACTTTGTTTCTCAAACAATCAAAACCATCAAGCACAAAGAAGACACTTTCTACAATTTTCCTACAGGAATTTTGAGAAAGATTATCAGTAAAATATTCAAAACCTACCTCAATTCAGATTATATAGATTCGATGATGACCAGAACGAAGAAGACAAAATTTGAGCTTTTTGAACAACTCTCTCTCCAACCTGTCTCCAAAATTTCCTCCTCCAAAACCTGTGTACCCCAATAAAGGCCAAAACCCCTAATACATAAAGGAATCTCCTTCCACATGCAAAAATATAAACTCAACATCAAAAGGGGCTTGCATGAAGACGAACTTCAGTTCACAATTCAGTCTCAGTTGAACTGGAGTCTCCTTTCCTCTTTAACTTGAGTAGAAAACACATAACCAAACTTCAACTTGAATTACTAATTCAATTTCATGCAATTATGAATGTGCAACATAATGCATTTAAATAATTAATAAAATAGAACATTTAGTTAACATAATACACACATGCCAAAATAACCATTAATTTAAGAATTACATTCTAATTAAACAAAGGTTAAATACATGAATTATATAAAACATAAGTGAAGATATTTAATTAATTCACATTAATTAAATATTTCAACCACACTCAAAATTAGCATAAAATTAATTCCCAATTAATTAATGCATCAACTATACAAAAATAATAATAATTAAACTAATATAAATACATTTATTTAATTACCATTTAAATACTATGCCACAACTAAAAATAGAAATCACATCAAACGCCACAATCAAAGAATCAGAAAGACCTAAGGACCCACATTCATGCTCAGGACATAGGCGTAAACTCTTGCCAATTGGACGAGTTTAGAAGGGTGGAAACATATAATCTTGTCCCTTACTTTAGGACAATATTTGGCTTAGGTTAGGATTTGAAACTGAATATTATCTCCCCTCTTTTACCATTGAGATTAGCGATAGGGCACGCTCATCCTGACAATTTAGGGAAGTCGATGCCCGGTACCTACGAACCTACATAAAAGATAAGCATGTACATATATATAAAAATATAACAGACAATGGCGGGGATCGGCCGATCGTGTGGATCTTGCAAGCAAGTAACTACGACTCTGTCCCTCAACCACATCAAGCACATCAAACAGAAATAGAAAACAAACACATCAACCATACACATGCAAGTATGGGGTCAGTAAAATCATAAGCATCAACCAATTCCTAACATATAATCTATCATCCTAGATTAATTACAACATTTATAAAATCAGACTAGGGGTGAGGTATTACAGCCATTGTCTGTTATATCTCTATACGTATATGCACATGCTTGTCTCTTATGCAGGTTTGTAGTTACCAGGCATCGACTTCCCTGAATTGTCAGGATGAGCACACCCTATCACTTTTCTCAATGGTAAAAGAGGGGAGATAATATTCAATTCCAAATCCTAACCTAAGCCAAATATTGTCCTAAAGTAGGGGACAAGATTCTGTGTTTCCACCCTTCTAAACTCGTCCAATTGGCAAGATTTTATACCTATGTCCTGAGTATGAGTCTGGGTCTTTAGGTTTTTTTGGTTCTTTGATTTGTTGCGTTTGGTGTGATTTCTATTTTTAGATCATTCTATTTTTAGCTGTGGAATATTATTTAATTAGTAATTAAATAAATGTTTTTATTTAGTTTAATTATTATTTTTATTCTATAGTGGAAGCAATAAATTAATTGAAAATTAATTATATGCAATTATTGGATGTGGTTGAAATATTTAATTAATGAGAATTAATTAAATATCTTCAGCTTTGAAATATTTAATCATAAATTAAACCCATGTTCAATTAAAATGTATTTATTAAATTAAGGGTTAATTTAGGATGTGTTAATTATGTCAAACTAAATGTTCTAATTTTCAATTGTTTAAATGCATTAAGTTGCACATTCATAATTAAATGAAATTGAATTAATAATAGTTAAAGTTTTGGTTAAGTGCTTTCAACAAAAGTCAAAGTGGAGAGGAGACTCTAGTTCGACTGAACTGAACTGTAAACTAAAGTTCTTTTTCATGCAAAGCCCTCTTGGAGTTGAGTTTGAACTCATGCATGTGAAAGGAGATTCCTTTATGTATTGAGAGTTTTAGCCATTGTTTTCACATAGTTTTTGGAGGAGGAATTTTGGAGATAGGTTTGGAGAGAGGGTTCTTCGAAAAGCTTGGATTCTATTTTCTTCATTCTGGACATCATCAAATCTATATAATTTTGATTTGAGGTAGGTTTTGAATTTATTTTTGTTATTCCTTTTTGGATCCCTGTAGGAATTTGTAGAAATTGTCTTCCTTGTGCCTGTTGGATTTAAATGTTTGGTAAAGTGTTGAATGTTTATTGCAATTTGGTTTAATATTCTTCCTCTATCTTTCATGGAAGCAATGAAGGTTATTGCAAAATTTGAAAAGAAAATATTAGAAAATCCTTTCAAATTAGGGTTTTGATCTTTGTTGAGAAATTAGTGGAGTAATATTTGTATTAATAGAGTTTTTTTGTTACTGTGGGATATCAATAGATAATCGTGAGTATGTGTTGCGGTTAATATATACATATTTATATCCTACTTTGTTTTTGTATAAAAAAATTAAATTAACATTAGAATTGGATTAATTTGGAATTGGTTTCTTATAAAAAAATATGTATAAATATCAAAATAGTGAATTTTTGATAGCTTATATATTATTTTAAAAAAATTGTTAAAAAAACAAAATTTAATTTTGATTGGGGTTGAGGGGCTATTAACTCCCCCCAACCCCTAGCCCACACGGCATCCCACAGACTTTCGTGCCGTAGTACTCGAGGGTACTATCGCACGACAGTCCCCTTGGGAGGGTTGTCGTGCCATAGTACCTTGGAGGTACTATTGCACGAAAAGTGCGTGCAACACTTTGTTTTTTTTTTTAAATATTAAATTTTTAAAACTTGCTTTTGTATTTTGTTTTTTCTTTAAAATTTATTTATTATTAAAAATTAACTCTTTAATACTTTAGTTAATTCTATTTATTATTGAAATTAATTCTTATGGTAATTTGATTAATTTTATTTATTATTAAAGATTATTTCTTTTATTAGAATTAGTTATTTTAATAATTGATTTATGTATTTATTTATTAAAGGAAATTAGTTTGATCTAAGTTTTGATTTAATTCTTTTGTATTGTTAAATGATTATTACGAGGAGAATGATTATGGGTCTTAGTTCGTTCCTTGATTATTTTACAATTGGTTTGTAAATATATTGTCTCAATTTAATTATAAATTTAATTTGATAAATTTTGTTATCAGACTACTTATTTCCTAGATGTATTTGAAAAATAGAGTAAATTTGTATTGCTTTTAATCGATTGTATCTGGTTAAGGTTTTAGGTTGGAAATAAGATCTTTTGTGAATTTGGAAATTGTATATTCTTATATATAAGTAATGCAATCTTTAGCAAACATGTTTTGTCGTAAAGACTTTAGATGCCCTTGGGCATTTTGTTTTGGATTTATTTTTAGGGGTTGTAGTTGACTTTTTTGGATATAATCCAGAGGCGGGTATATCAGGTGTTATGATTGTCTATTTTGTTTGCTTTGCATACTCTGTTAGGATGTATGAGTTGTTCTAACCCTTGGTGGGTTTGTAATTGGTGGTTATGGGTCTTGCATGTTGGATCTAGTTATTGAGATTCATGAGTTGTGTTAACTCAGAGTTCATATTGATCTTGTGAAACCCTAGGGTAGGTCATCTGAGTGTATAATAGGAAGTGGCTTGTAATTGGTGCTGGAGCCTGGAAGTGGCTACCAGGAGATCCTATTACAAGTAGCTTAATAAGTGATAATTAATAAACATTGGGAATTTAAAATGAACCTAAAAAGATATTATGTGCCTCGCCCATGCCTGAGTTCCCAATTGAGTTTGACTAGGATGGATGTGAGAAGATGCTTTCCGCCTCTGTGGATTGGATATGGAATAGGTAGTACCTTGTCTACATGAGAGGTTACTAAAACCACATAGAGTCACTAGGGCGTTGGGGTCTAAAGAGACTACCAGGATAACCTTAGAGTTGGCTTGTGTGATGACACTTCCTATATGCATTTTTGGTTTTCTACGTGTATTGGTTGCCTCTGGTTGAGTATGTTATACCTTGTGTCCTTTTGTACCTTTTGAGTTAGAAGCTTTCAGGATCTTTTCCTTAGCTTGTTATGTTGTTTTTTGTTACCGAGTGGGATTTGATGTTATCTCCTCAGCACACTGGGAGTGGACCATTTAGGTTCACGAGGTCGGGTGGTAGTGATTCTTTTACCATTTGAGATTCTGACGTTTGTGCACTGAGGTTGGATGATCCATGTGGTAGTTTTTCTTTCTTGATCTTCATTGATGAATATGTATTCTTTTTCTTCTTCCTTTTTGTGATCTTGTATCATTTTATCAAATATTCAGAGATGTCATGTTCTAATTCCTTTTAGTTATTGTATTACATACCCTGCAACATGTACAATGGATGCAAATTATCATAGCTACCATAGGGTGCCAATTGTATTTAAGTTTTCATGTATATGATGTTGTATTTATCTTTTAGTTGTATTCTTGAGACTCATAATTATAGCTTTTCTACATTAATTAATTAACTCTTTCGTAAACTTCATCAAGGAACCCTTGAGAGTTGTAATCTATGTAAGTTGATATTACTATGTTATGCTTCCGCATTGGAAAACTTTGATGTTATTTGATTGTTAACTTTTTAAAAAAATTATTCTGCAAACTTAGTTACATGTTTAGGTTAAGTTCTCCTAGGTTCCCTGGCGGGGCATTACACTTGGTATCAGAGCACTGGGTTCTACACTAGGAACTCTAGGAAGTTGGTTGCCCATTAGATGTCTAAACTGATAAGCTTGAAAACAAACATAGTCATATAACTCTTTTGTGTTTTGATAACTATTAAACTACATCTAAACATTTATGCTTTGCTTTCTCTATAATGTCTTTGAGATATCATCTTGTCTAGTGTTTTTCATAGGTGTTTGAACTACTTATTGTGTATGGCTACCTTCTCTAATGCATCTAGGGTGAAATACCCTTGGATGTCATAAAGAGATTACTCCCTTAAGTGTGGCTACTACTAGTCACCTTGTTATGTGGATGTGTTATGATTGATGATTTATTTTTGGTTGATTTATGAAATTGTTCATGATGTTTATGGGCTAGCATTGAAATTTTGAAATTTCTTATGATTGGATTAGTCACCTAACTCTCTTTTTGTTATCTATTTTGTGACGCTAGTCACACTTAATTTATTATTAAAATTGAGAGTCCTCATGATTTAATGTTGGACTTATGATTCACCCACTTGGGTTTTTCCTTTATGAGTTATTATGGTGGCTACTCCGAATGTTTGTTATTGTTGGCCCTATTCTGTGATAAGTATTGTTTCTATCATGTTCATCATGAAGCCCTGATAGTATGTATAAGGGAGGACATCGCAGAGATAGTACTATATGTGTTGTGTGATATTAGAATCATTGTGTATCTTATATGTTTGCATAAGTGTTGCATTAACTAGATAGTTTTTCATGAACTTCTCAACTCATTATATGTTATAGATGTGAATGTGTTCTTTATGCAATCGATCCAGGATGTTTTCTATGATGATGTATGAATAAAGGTTTAGATCTTTTTTTTTTTCAAATTGTTAATAAATGATTGATCAATGTGATATTTTCAGTTGTTCCTAAACTAGATATTATAATGTTCTTAATGATTTTATAGTATGTTCTTATGTTATGACTTGTTTTCGAATGTTATGTTTTATTTTTAGTAAATGCTTCATCCTTGGAGGATAAATATCCTTATCTGTTTGTAGGCTTTGAGGAGTAAGCCTAATCCTAGGAGGGGTGGATGTAGTACCTTGCCCCTAATCCAATTTTATAAATGATATGATTACTTAAGGATGATAGCTTACATGTTAGGAAATCATTGAGGCATATGATTTTACTGATCCCATACTTGCATGTGTATGGTTGATGTGTTTGTTTTATACTTTTGTTTGACGTACCTAATGTGGTTGAGGGACAGAGTTGTAGTTACTTGCTTGCGAGATCTAGACGATCGGTCGATCCCCACCATTGTCTGTTATATCTCTATACATATATGCACATGCTTGTCTCTTATGCAGGTTCACAGTACCGGGCATCGACTTCCCTAAATTGTCAAGATGAGCGTGCCCTATCACTTTTCTTAATGGTAAAAGAGGGGAGATAATATTCAGTTCCAAATCCTAACCTAAGCCAAATATTGTCCTAAAGTAGGGGACAAGATTCTGTGTTTCCACCCTTCTAAACTCGTCCAATTGGCAAGAGTTTATACCTATGTCCTGAGTATGAGTGTGGGTCCTTAGGTATTTTTGATTCTTTGATTTGTGGCATTTGGTGTGATTTCTATTTTTAGATCATTCTATTTTTAGCTGTGGAATATTATTTAATTGGTAATTAAATAAATGTTTTTATTTAGTTTAATTATTATTTTTATTGTATAGTGGAAGCAATAAATTAATTGAAAATTAATTATATGCAATTATTGGATGTGGTTGAAATATTTAATTAATGAGAATTAATTAAATATCTTCAGCTTTGAAATATTTAATCATAAATTAAACCCATGTTCAATTAAAATGTATTTATTAAATTAAGGGTTAATTTAGGATGTGTTAATTATGTCAAACTAAATGTTCTAATTTTCAATTGTTTAAATGCATTAAGTTGCACATTCATAATTAAATGAAATTGAATTAATAATAATAGTTAAAATTTTGGTTAAGTGATTTCAACAAAAGTCAAAGTGGAGAGGAGACTCTAGTTCGACTGAACTGAACTGTAAACTAAAGTTCTTTTTCATGCAAAGCCCTATTGGAGTTGAGTTTGAACTCATGCATGTGAAAGGAGATTCCTTTATGTATTGAGATTTTTAGCCATTGTTTTCACATAGTTTTTGGAGGAGGAATTTTGGAGATAGGTTTGGAGAGAGGGTTCTTCGAAAATCTTGGATTCTGTTTTCTTCATTCTGGACATCATCAAGTCTGTATAATTTTGATTTGAGGTAGGTTTTGAATTTATTTTTCTTATTCCTTTTCGGGTTCCTCTAGGAATTTGTAGAAAGTGTCTTCCTCGTGCCTATTGGATTTAAATGTTTGGGAAAGTGTTGAGTGTTTATTGCAATTTGGTTTAATATTCTTCGTCTATCTTTCATGGAAGCAATGAAGGTTATTGCGAAATTTGATAAGAAAATATTAGAAAATCCTTTCAGATTAGGGTTTTGATCTTTGTTGAGAAATTAGTGGAGTAATATTTGTATTAATAGGGTTTTTTTGTTATTGTGGGATACCAATAGATAATCGTGAGTATGTGTTGTGGTTAATATATACATATTTATATCCTACTTTGTTTTTGTATAAAAAATAAAATTAACATTGGAATTGGATTAATTTGGAATTGGTTTCTTATAAAAAAAATATGTATAAATATCAAAATAGTGAATTTTTGATAGCTTATATATTATTTTAAAAAAATTGTTAAAAAAAAAATAAAAAAATTTGAATGTGGTTGAGGGGCTATTAACTCCCCCCAACCCCTAGCCCACACGACATCGCATGGATTGTAATGCGGTAGTACTTGAGGGTATTGTCGCACGACAGTCCCCTTGGGAGGGCTGCCATGCAGCAATACCTTGGAGGTACTGTCGCACAGAAAGTGCGTGCCGCACTTTTTTTTTTTTTTTAAATATTAAATTTTTAAAACTTGCTTTTGTATTTTGTTTTTTCTGTAAAATTTATTTATTATTAAAGATTAACTCTTTAATACTTTAGTTAATTCTATTTATTATTGAAATTAATTCTTTTGGTAATTCGATTAATTTTATTTATTATTAAAGATTATTTCTTTTATTAGAATTAGTTATTTTAATAATTGATTTATGTATTTATTTATTAAAGGAAATTAGTTTAATCTAATTTTTTATTTAATTCTTTTGTATTGTTAAATGATTATTACAAGGAGAATGATTATGGGTCTTAGTTCATTCCTTGATTATTTTACAATTGGTTTGTAAATATATTGTCTCAATTTAATTATAAATTTAATTTGATAAATTTTGTTATTAGACTACTTATTTCTAAGATGTATTTGAAAAATAGAGTAAATTCATATTGCTTTTAATCGATTGTATCTGGTTAAGGTTTTAGGTTGGAAATAAGATCTTTTGTGAATTTGGAAATTGTATATTCTTATATATAAGTAATGCAATCTTTAGCAAACATGTTTTGTCATCAAGACTTTAGATGCCCTTGGGCATTTTGTTTTGGATTGAATTTTAGGGGTTGTAGTTGACTTTTTCGGATATAATCTAGAGGCGGGTATATCGGGTGTTATGATTGTCTATTTTGTTTGCTTTGCATACTCTGTTAGGATGTATGAGTTGTTCTAACCCTAGGTTGGTTTGTTCTTGGTGGTTTCATGTCTTGCATGTTGGATGTAGTTATTGAGATTCATGAGTTGTGTTAACTTAGAGTTCATATTGATCTTGTGAAACCTTAGGGTAGGTCATCTGAGTGTATAACAGGAAGTGGCTTGTAATTGGTGTCGAAGCCCGGAAGTGGCTACCAGGAGATCCTATTACAAGTAGCTTAATAAGTGATAATTAATAAACATTAGGAATTTAAAATGAACCTAATAAGATATTATGTGCCTCGCCCTTGCCTGAGTTCCCGATTGAGTTTGACTAGGATGGGAGTGAGAAGATGCTTGCTGCCTTTATGGACTGGATATGGCATAGGTAGTACCTTGTCTACACGAGAGGTTACTAAAACCACATAGAGTCACTAGGGTGTCGGGGTTTGAAGAGACTACCAAGATAACTTTAGAGTTGGCTTGTGTGATGACACTTCTTATATGCATCTTAGGTTTCCTAGATGTATTGGTTGCCTCTGGTTGAGTATGTTATACCTTGTGTCCTTTTGTACCTTTTGAGTTAGATGCTTTCAAGATCTTTTCCTTAGCTTGTTATGTTGTTTTTTTTTACCGAGTGGGATTTGATGTTATCTCCTCAACATGGTGGGAGTGGACCATTTAGGTTCACGAGGTCGAGTGGTAGTGATTCTTTTACCATTTGAGATTTTGATGTTTGTGCACCAAGGATGGATGATCCATGTGGCAGTTGTTCTTTCTTGATCTTCATTGATGAAGATTTATTCTTGTTCTTCTTCCTTTTTGTGATATTGTATCATTGTATCAGATATTCAGAGATGTCATGTTGTACTTCCTTTCAGTTATTGTATTACATACCCTGCGACATGTGCAGTGGATGCAAATTATCATGGCTACCATAGGGTTCCAATTCTATTTAAGTTTTCATGTATATGATGTTGTATTTATCTTTCAGTTGTATTCTTGGGATTCATAATTATAGCTTATCTACATTAATTAATTAACTCTTTCATAATCTTCGTCAAGGAACCCTTGAGAGTTGTAATCTATGTAAGTTGATATTGCTATGTTATGCTTCCACATTGTAAAACTTTTATGTTATTTGATTGTTAACTTTTTTAAAAAATTATTCTACAAACTTAATTGCATGTTTAGGTTAAGTTCTCCTGGGTTCCCTAGTGGGGCATTACACAGATTTTAATCTAAGAAGCTTAAAAGAGATAACCATGAGAATTAAGCTATTAACCAATAAGAAAACTATATTTATTGAGAATGCAATTACCCTAAATGAGAATTAAGTTAATGTGCAATAAAAAGCTTGAAAATGTGAATAATTGAGACTAAAATTAGCTATAGTTTATGTGCTCTAAAATTCTCTTTTTTTCAAATGAAGGAGAAGGTTCATAATATAGACAAGCCCGGAGAAGGAATGAAGAGTTTCTTGAAATGAAACGGTTGACTCTTCATTCTAATTGAGACAAATATTGAGGAATTACTTAATTAAAAGAATGAATTATTGCCACATATGGGTGACCCTTTGAATATTTTGAATTATTAAATCCAAATAAGATAATCCATTCAAATAACCAAGTAATATTAATTCCTTTTTATGTGTATTAGCCAAAGGGGGTGGGTTTAATTTAATTTAAAGCACTCAGGACTTTAGAATTAAATCAATTTATCATAGGGATTATTTAGCTAATAAAGTCGAATACTTAGGAATTAATTATAGTGTAAGATTAATGCAATTTAGGATTTTTGCAATTGACATTAAGTCAAATAAAGTCAGGTAGGAGAGAGAAAATTGCCTAGTAAAATAGGACTTTAATGATGTAAAATTGAAGAAATGCACCAAAATTGATTGAAATTATAAAGTGCCAATTTTGGGGTATTACAGTTAGAACCACCAAGATTATGGGTAGTTAGATATGACATGTTTTTCTAAACATTATATATAAATTGCAATACTTCATATAGCTACTTTCATCTATGTTCTAACATTTGGGTAAGAATTGACTAGTTGACTTGTATAGATATATGCATGCTACTAACCTGCCAAGAAGGAACAACTAGAGAGTGGATCGACTGCATTAAAGAAGAAATGTTGAAGTTCCAACTATGACAATGAAAGCCATCTCAGCACCAAGGATCATGCCGCTATTGTGGAGGAGCCACCATCCCAGAGAATATAAGAAACAACTTTGCTATATTTCCTCAGTCCTCATTATTATGTTGAATCAGTTATTCAGACTTTATTGTACTCTGTTGTGGGTTGTTATATTTCCTTCTTCTATGACGAGACTTAGTCAGAACTTACTTTCATGCTTTCAATAAGCGTCAATCCTCTATATAAAGGGATCTGATTGGTTAAGTTGTGTAATGAGAAAATATATATGAATGTTGTGTTTAGCATACAAAGCTACTCTTTCTATTTTTCATGTCTTGTTCCATTACTATGTAATCAGTTTATGAGAATATAATGAAAGAGTGATTTTGAAGTATCTTCTATGTTAGTAGTTAGCAGAAGCCAACCAAGGGGGCCCACTTGGGAGGTGGAGTAGAATTTCTTTCTATATTTCTTGTGCTTTCAAGTAGAAGTTACTATTTTACTCCTGCAACATTATTACTGTGAATGTTCCTACAGCACTTGTAGAGATAGACATAGTGAACGCTTTGAGTTGCTAAAATAGGCTTAGGTTAAGTTTACAAGCTTTCAACAATAATTTCATTAAGCAATTAAATGTGCTTACTTTCCTACAACAATAGCATAGGTTTCTTTCATGCATTTTATCTTCCTGTAGCATAGGTAGTATGACTCTTTGAGGGGCTTAGTGCACAAAATGTGTTGTCCTATTTCAAGTATACATCCCTGGGTTGACAATCTAAATGCATTTCATGATGGGAAAATTAATCCTTAGTATGAATACATTATTCATAAGAGAGACAATGGCATGATTATCATTACCTATTGTGAGACTGTTCATGTACTACAAAAGGCAAGGCAAAAGGTACTACAAATCATGTCAGGTAATAGCCATTACTTTGCTAACTTAAGACAACAATTTTTGACATCACATGTAGATGAGGGAGAAAAGGCCTTAGATGAGTTAGAATTGGTTGTAGCTAGATTGGATGGCAGGGTCATCCAAGCTAAATATTTTATAAATGATGATGAATTCATCAAGTTGGATGAGTTTAAAAGTTTTCTCTTTAGAATTAAGAAGAATGAATTAACACTATCTTTAAAACGAAGGGAATCATAGGAAAAGACTATTGAAATGATTGAAAAATTACAGGCCTATGATCCCAACAGTGAAATATTAACTGTGGGGGAGGCAAGAGATCTTGTGAAGAGAAGTGGCATGTTGTTGATCCCTAGATGGGACTTGGATTCCTCATTCTTAATTGACCAAATCAAGAGGCAAGATAAAGGTGTATCTTATGAATCTTTTGGCCTTGATGGACTAGAGAGGGATTATGGAATCAATATGGACACTAAGACACTAATAGTATGGTGTGTGGACCTAGAATCTAATAAGCCTATATTGGTTGACATCCAAGACACATAACAAGGTAGCCAATTAATATGGAGGTTGTAAGACACTACAAGATTAGAGATAGAAAATCTCCTACATCATGCATCCTCTATGAATAAAGTAGTGGTTGAGGACTTAGAGAACAAGCTACCCAGGACATTCAGAGATTATGTATCAACTAGAAAAAAGTTTGAATAGGAACTGAAGAAGAATTTTCTCCTGGATAAGACTATGAAGGAGCTAAAAGATGAAATAAATAGTCTAAAAAATCAATCCAGGGCATTTATAGAGGTTTGTGATGTTGGGGTCCAAACTGAGTATGAGGGGGGCACTCTAGAACTTGTTACAGAAAAGATAATAATGGATATTGATCAGCCTGCTGATACTGGAAGTGGAATTGCTGAAAAGGAGACTTTGAAGAAGGTGCTATTGCATAGAGTAAATATTTTAAAAGGTAAGTCTCAAATCATTCATAGTACTTTCATTTCTTTGTAGGGGGAAGACTATCAATGTTCTAATGCCTTGTCTATAATAACCCTATTATTTAATACTTGGGGCCCATACTTTCAATTCTTTGATAGGTTAGTTTTACTAATGGGAAAAAATGGAGTTACCTAACACAATAATTGATGTTAAGGAAATGGTGTTATTAGTAAAGGATATGTATGCATTTTTCACTGGTAAGTTACAAAACATTCAAGCAAAGCTAAAGGTTTTTGCTAAAGAGTCTAAAGGATATATCCCTTCTATTGTGGACACTGAGGGACACTTGAAGGACTGACAGGAGTGGGTTGATTCTTTGATGCAGTCAAGGATCATGGATCCAATGAAGGACAGTCCAAACCTTGCAGCCAATAGAATTACACAATGGATTACTCAATAATGCAACACAAAGTAATTGTTTAACACTAATTTTCATTAACATGCCCGACTATAAGGCCTTCCAGGTTAGGGCCAATTACAATCAGAAAACAATTCTGCAAGATCTGACAAGATCCAATACAGTCTCAGCTAGTTTAGCTCTGAAGATAATCAGAAGCTGATGGAAACCCTAAGGCAGATCTAAACTTGAGCTCGCAAGCCTCCAAGCAATTTCCTTGTTCCCAAGAATGAAAACCCCTAGCTCTACTACAAACAACTATCAGATTACAATCCGATCTGCAAGATCATCAAGAACTTTTCCACAACTTTGCTAACTTCACATCTGATATCCCAGATCTGCTAGGTTGTCAAGTCTTGATCTCCAAAATTCCATCTCTAAACATCTACCCAAGCATTCCTTAAATACTAATCATCAGTGACAAGTCAGCAAGATGAAACCCTTAACTCCCCAAAACAAATAATTAAATGCCATACAAGTTGGCTTACAAATGTATACAAACATTTAATTCAGCATGTCGGCTCATAAAAATGGCTACCAATAATAAATTCACCAAGTCGGCTCAACAAATCACATAAAACTCTAGTCGGTAAGCTAGAACTACCAAGCGATAGTAAAATCACCAAGCACGCTAGGCATCACCGAGAACTAGTGTCGACTGAGCACCATAGGCATGATCGAGTAACACTTTCACCAAGTGCTAGAGACTACCGAGTTCCTTTAGTGACCAAGCTTCCTTCAATGACTGAGACCATCGGT
The DNA here is from genome assembly GCA_027943335.1 of Chamaecyparis obtusa. NCBI lineage: Eukaryota > Viridiplantae > Streptophyta > Pinopsida > Cupressales > Cupressaceae > Chamaecyparis > Chamaecyparis obtusa. The sequence continues at coordinate 290,155 of BSBK01004225.1, forward strand.
CAAGGCTACAACCGAGTAACACCGGCCAAAATACTAACACTCCATGCAGTTTCACCGAGGACACAAAATGCCCTCCCTTAACCTTGGATGCCCCTACATTAGACACCCCAGGTTCCAAAAGATGTTCATATGTGAGAAGAACATCTTTCAGGATTTAGCACATAAATCCCAAACTGGTTCTTCACATACAAGTCCTCCACCTTTTTTGCTTGCAAATTCTTCCACTTCAGTTTTCTCTATCTCTTCAAGTCTTTTCTTGACAATGTACAAGTTAGTTCTCTATACTAATCATTCATTTTCTCTGGATCCACAATCTCAACTTGGCTACCAATACTCAGTCTCCTCCTACTGAGCATTTTATCCATCAAAGGCATCAGTGAAAACTTCATGTTACTCCTCTCAACAGTAACACATTCTGAACATAGTCATAAATAGCTCTATAATCATATTGCCAAGGTCTATGGAGCAATATATCACAACTATTCATCTTCACAATGTCACAAAGCACAAGATCCTTGTACTAGGTAATCTGAACATCAATAAAGCATTATTCTTTAACTTCCAGAGCATGAACATCTTATAACCAACCAAGCCTATAAGGACAAGGATGCTTCATTCTACTCAAACCAAGTTTCTGAACTAGGTCATCAACAATAAGGTTATCAGTACTACCACTATCAACAATAACATCACATATTTTACCTTCAGTCTTGCATCGGGTCCTAAACAAGTTACTCCTCTAACAAGGTTCATCCTTTGTACCAACAAATGTTTGCTGAAGTAGCAAGTTCTCTGATTCAAGTGCATTCTAAATGTTCTCATTCATCACAATAGTTTGTCAGTCAACCTTCTTCTATGTACACTCAAAATAACGGTGTCTTTCCTCTCCACAGTTATAGCAAGTACCCTTAAAAATTAACTCTACCTATCTTCTTCTTCGGTTCCATAGGTTTCTATTCATCTTCTGCATCAATCAGTTTATCCTTCGCCGAGTGATCAATCTTTTCCTTCCCTCAGGAGTTACTAGGTTGTTTCCTTTTCAAATTATCTTCTACCTTCAAAGCATACTAATAAGCATCTTCAATAGAATTAATTTTCAGCATACCAATCTCATCCTGAATATTGAATCTCAGACCATTCACATACTGAGCTACCTTCTCCTTACCAATCTCTTGGTGTCCAGACTAAATAGTAAGTTTTTAGAACTCCTTGGTATAATCTTCAATAGAAAAATCCTTCTGTTTTAGATTCTACAACTTTTTAAACAAGTCAAGCTCATAGTCAGCCGGTATGAACTTAGCTTTAAACTTAGTCACCATCAATCTCCACCGATTGATCTTTGTTTCACCTTCATCTTCTCAGTCTCTTTGTAGTTCCTTCCACCAAAGAGCAACATGTCCTTTCAACTTTGTCTATGCTAATCTCACCCGAAGAGGATCTTCAATTTCTTATAGCTCAAAGAAATATTCAAGTTCACCAATCCAATCAATCAGATTGTTGGGCTTCAAAGTACCAAATAAAGTAGAAACTTCCATTCAGTAATTACTAAATCGAGTAGCAAGTCTAGGTAACCGATTAGTTCTATCTTCCCCAGATATGTTCCTCTAGTCACCACCACTAGATCCAGTAGTTTCAAATTCTTCAATAGCTTCTTCATAGCCATCCTCAATACCAACATTCTGAGGTATACCAACAATAGTTCTCATGATCTCAGTGACCATATCATTCTTCATCAATTCCATCTTAGATCTGAAATATGATTTCACCTTCTTTGTGATCTGGGATTCAACAGTATCACAAAGATCAGAAATAACTCTAGGGTCCAATCTTCTTAGAGGCATCCTTAAAGATAAGAGAAACCCTCTACAACAAACCCTCACCGACAACCTTGTGACAATTTCCAAGTTGTAACAAGTTAGATCTCAACTTGAAATCTTGCAAACAACTAGGGCACAATCCCACAAGTTCAGTGCTTTAGATCTTCAATCCAAATTGCACATAATCTCTTCCCCAACAAGATCAACTTCACAAGATAAGCCTTTCTAGGTCAACTTTCTGCTTCAACAAGATCAAACTCTCACTCTGATACCACCTAATGCAGTCAAGGATGGTGGATCCAATGAAGGACAATCCAAACCTTGCAGCCAACAAAAGTACACAGTGGATTACTCAATAATGAAACACAAAGTAATTGTTTAACACTAATTTTCATTAACATGCCTAGCTGTAATGCCTTCTGGGTTAGGGCCAGTTACAATCAAAAAACAATTCTGCAAGATCTGACAAGATGCAATATAGGCTCAGCTAGTTCAGCTCCGAAGACAATCAGAAGATGATGGAAACCCTAGGGAAGATCTAAACTTGAGCTCGTAAGCCTCCAAGAAATCTCCTTGTTCCCAAGTATGCAAACCCCTAGCTTTGCTACAAACAACTATCAAATTACAATCCAATCTGCAAGATCATCAAGAACTTTTCCACAACTTCACTAACTTCACATCTGATATCCTAGATCTACTAGGTTTTCAAGTTCCGATCTCCCAAATTCTATCTCTAAACATTTACCCAAGCATTCCTTAAATACTAATCATCAACCACAAGTCAGCAAGATGAAACCTTTAACTTCCCAAAACAAATAATTAAATGCCATATAAGTCGGCTTACAAATGTATACAAACATTTAATTTAGTATGTCGGCCCATAAAAATGGCTACCAACAATAAATTCACCAAGTCAGCTCAACAAATCACACAGAACTCTAGTCGGTAAGCTAGAACTACCGAGTGACAGTAAAATCACCGAGCATGCCAGGCATTGTCGAGCACCACAAGCATGACCAAGTAACACTTTCACTGAACACCAAAGACTACTGAGTTCCTTTAGTGACTGAGCTCCCTTCAATGACTAACACCATCGGTCAAGGTTGCAACCAAGTAACACTGGCCAAAACACTAACACTCCATGCAGTTTCACCGAGGACACAGAATGCCCTGCCTTAACCTTGGATGCCCCTGCATCATTCTTTCAACCAAATTTTGGATACTAGCAAGGTGGCTTCTTATTTTGTTGGTGATGCTGACATTTCAACTTTTTATGAAGTTGTGGATGAATTGTACAAGTAGGAGATTGACATGAATAAGTTTGTTGCTGATTCTCAAGCCATAATGGATGCCAAGTGGAACAAATTCCTTGAAGACTTGGATACAGTTAGAGAAATAACTTGGCCATCAAAGAGGGAAATTGTGGTGTGGGAAAACATTAGAGAGATTCAAGCCTTGCCAAATTGACATGGATGATGGAAGTAGTTGAGACAGTTTTGGTATTAGATGAAGAGCTAATAGAGGGAGGTTAGTTAATTCAAATAGGGTATCTTATCTTTGCGGTTCACCTGTTGTGGATACACCTTTGGTGAAAATGAAGACTGATTCTGAAGAATCTGGGCTTCCAGCTATTGCTCTTATAACTATTTCCAAACTTGTTTTCCAATGTTAGTTTTTATTTTCAGATAGAAGTCTCTGGTACTATGATCATTGATCATTGTCATTGACATTGATGTATAAATTTCGAGGAAGTTAATACAATTATACAAGGATATTTTGTAATTTTTTGATAGAAGTCTCTAAGTCTGGTACTATGATCATTGATCATTGAATTTGAATTATTTGATGTATAAATTTCAAGGAATTTAATACAAGGATATTTTGTAATTTTTTGTGCCTGTGTAATTTTGTAAAGAGCTCAAATCAAGATCGCAATTGTAATTTGTTTAAATTGAATGTATAATGTCATATTATTATATTAATATTTTCTTTTAGGAAATTAGGAATTTAAGAATTAAGTAAATGCTTTTGATTCAAGGAATTAAGGAATTAAGTTAATGCTTAGTATTAGGAAATTAGGAATGACTAATGAATATGACAAATAATAAATTGACAATTTCTAGGAAATTAGGAAGCTTTGACCATCGACAATGTTTTGAAGTAACGTTAGGTTGTTTTGTAACTTCTCAATGGTTAAGTGGTTAAGATGGTGATGGATTCTGAACTTTTGAGGGACTCCCAACTAACGGTGTGCGTAACTTTAGAATTAAAGAGATAGTTAAAAGTGACAATGCGTAACGGTGTTGAAAGTGATAGTTAGTTGCATTGCACATGGAAAGTGCAAAGGAATGGACTGTGACATGTGTCAATGGATAGATTAATAGTTAACACTTTGTTAGGAACAATTCCAAACCTACTATAGTAATGTTCAAGTGGTTTATGGAGCTTCATGAGGTTTTGTTGGTCATTAGTGTTGGCAGTTACGAAGTTGCGATGAAGCATTTGGCAGAAAGGTGTAGTTAATCAGTTACAAGATTAAATAGTTCAGAGGTTACGGAAGGATTTGTGTGGGACTTCCTAAGGTTATATGAGAGCGGAGATGTTAAGAAGATTGTTACCGTAACTTTGGAAGGGTTACAAAGGCCTCTAATTTGTATGTAGCAAAGTTGAGACATGGTTAGATGAACTATTTGCATAACTTTGGAACCAGGCTAGCTTAAGTTTTGAATCTTGATTCTTGAAATAACATGGTTGCATGACTTGAGGCATTAAGGGCCAAGGCATTTACACTTTACAGTGAGGAAAAAGGACATTAATAATTATATGATTATACTTCAAATTTCATGAACATTCTACATTAAAAAAATCATGAATTCAAATAACAAATTATAAAAATTCAAATTCAAATTCAAATTACAAAAATTATGAACAATACTTATCACTTGTAATATGAGTCAAATTGTCAATATTCAAGTCTAACAAGTACAGTAATAAGTATACAGTGTATAAATACCTATTAACTGAATGCTAATCCTAAATCACTTCACTCACTCAGTGAGTAGTCTGCCGCTTCAGCTTCTATATCCCACATGGAATCTAGCTCCTAAAACTGACTAGTGGCAAGAGCTTCTTCTTCATTCTGAGTTGGGTATTCAAAATAAAAAATTTATTTATCTTCATTCTGAGTCTGGTACCAAGATCCATCATTTGTCTCAGAGTTAGCAGTAGCATTGTCTCAGAACTAGCAATAGCACCACTAGGTTTTGAAGTGTTCAAAATCCCTCGTCTTTCATGCATGGAATTCCAAATTGCCAATTCCCTATCATAAGGAAAGTCTCTAACATTGTACTAAGTTACAATCTACCTCAAGAAAATTTCCAAATTTTTGTCTAGTTTGTTTCTGATCTTTGATTTCAAAAACCCCAATGTAATGAAAACTCTTTCATCTTCCCGTGACCCCAATATCATTGTTTGACAAAAATCAACAAGTTTAAAATATTATGATATTAAATCACGCAATACTTCACTCTACTCTATCCTTTTCCAAAGCCTGGTTATTGCACCAAGTTCAAATGGATTCTCCAAGTTTTTTAACTGCAATTTCATACATGATGCAAATTGTCTACATTTTTTTTAAAGATTAGCTAAATCTAAAATTCCTTCAATTGGTTGTCCATTGCAATCTACATGTTTTGAAAACTCTCTTATCAATTCATCCTTTTTCTTATGAAAGATATGTGCATCAATTTGTTTATCTTCGACATTTTTTCCAAAAATGAGGAAACACACAACCCATGGCTTCAAGAATTTCTTCTCAAGGGAATCTTTCACAAATCTCACTTGAAAGTTGGTAGGAAATTGACTTCAAATCATCACTAATAGATTTAACAATCTTGTCAAAATCAGCCCTTTTAACTAGAAGCATTCTTCTTCACTTAGCCATCTTAGATTGGTGCATTGGTATTTCATATCCTTTCACAAACACACATAAATCATTTTTTGCATTGAATTGTAAAAAATTATCAACATGATTCAAATCTAACCTGAAAAAATTTGGGCTTTGAAGTGTTGTCATATTTGACTCGTACAAATTATCCAGGGCAACACATGTCATTTTACGTAAACTGTTATACTCATGGATATACATAGTTCTATCTTGGGCTTTCTTAACATGTTTGATCATTAAATCCAGCATGGGGAGAAGACTGGCTAAAGTTAACAGAGTCTTTATATCACTTAACTTATGTAACAAATCAGGAGCTTTGTCTACTATGAGGTGTTGCTCATATATTATTCTGATCAAGGATTGATATTATGTTAGAACTATTTCTAGTGGTCAATGCAAAGAGATCCATCTAGTCTCAACATCCTTGAGAACCTTATTTCTTGGTGTTACTCCTTCTGAAAAAATATTAAATTCTGCAAAATGTTTAGGACTTCTGTGAAAGTAAGAGTATATGTCGCGAACTAGATCTTCAACTTTTGACACTGTAGGAAAATTGCTTAGAATTTTATATGCTAAATTCATTTGATGGGCCATGCAATGTATGCCAACCATGTAAGGTGCAATAATAGTTTGTAATCTTGCACAAAGACCATTCCTTTGGCCTTGCATTACTGCAGCTCCATCATCTCCAACACACACTAACTTATTTCAAATTGTCAAATCATCCATACTAGCAACTTTATTCAAAGCATTCTTCACTTCAAAATATAAGTTTTATGTTGTTGAATTGCCCCTAATTTTATGAACACAAAGTAGATGAGCTTCGCGGACATGTTATTTTATTGTATACACATGCATACAGGCCCAAGTAGTGTTATCTACTCTAGTAACTTCATCTATGGATAATGAAATGAATCTGGATTGTTTTACTTTCTCCTATAAATTTTGCTTTTCCACCTCATAAAGATAGTTTTACATTTCCCATCCAATGTTTGCTCACCAATGTGTCATAGGATAGTGAGGAACTCTCAAAAAGGATAATACATTACCATATTCTAAGAAATCTCTCATAGGACACCCTCTAGACAAAATATGAAAAACAACACTCATCTGAACAGTCTTTGCCAAGTTTTCTTCATTGGTTGCATGTTTAAACCCATCCTTGATTGGATTTTCACTACTAGCAATTACTACCATTCTCTTGTTATGCTCTACATATTCTATGACATACTTAACATGAAGACATTCTTTCTTTGATTTCCATCTCACTGCTGATATTTATTATTCATCTATGGTTTGTTTTTCATAAACCTTACCAATATGCTTTTCTATAGTGTCAAGATTTACCTGCAACTTCTCTCTTTTATTTTTCCAGGTAAAAATCTTACACCTGCATTCTTTTGGTTCATTCATCATTGCTTAGGACTAGTTCAATGAACCAATACTTTTCTACCCAATCAACCTTAAAATTTCTTTTCATTTCCCACTCCCGCTCCATTTTTAATTCCCTTTTTCTTTTCTTCCTACCAACATCATTATTATCTTCATTGCTAGCATTTTCATCCAACTGGTTCTATGTATCCCTTATAACATCTTCTCTCATGCCACCATTGTTATCCTCATTTGATGCATTTTGATTTTAATTTAATTCAATGACAACCCCAGCTTGTGGTACTGGTACTGGTGAGCTACTATGAATGGCTTTTGCACTTGCAATTGAAGAAGTTGATGGAGCAGAAACCAACTCCAAAGAAAGCCTTTATGGTAGTATCTTTAAGTTTTGGGCATTTTGATGGCCTCCCAGACCCTTCACTTCCCTGAGGAGCCTTACCCTTGTCTAGCTTTCCAATCTCTTCACTTCCTTGAGCACAGTGAGAAGTCTGAGTCTCAACCTCCCCTGATATCTCAATCTCTTCAGCAACCTGAGGATACTCAGGATAGTCACCCTTTTCCGAAATCTTGACCCAATGACCTCTCACTAGTCACTAGAATTCTAGGAATTAAAATTAATAGAAATACTATGAAATGTGAACAAATAATTGCTTAACTTGGTCCTGCTTCCTCTGAATTTTGACTCTTTGACATGTTGAATCCTCTATTTACTATTACAAGATTGTTATTTGTAAATCTGGCCCTCGTAAATTTTGTAATGGGACACGATAAGACTACTTTTAGTTTTGTAAATCTGATTTGAATTTATATCAATCCATGATTCTAAATTTCCATTTTCCATTTTTTTTAAATTCCTGGGCTTTTGGCAAAAATGTGCCAACCTGATCAATGTTGAATGTAGGAATTAACAAAAGGTTGGTGAAATACTTCATGGTCAATATAACAATTAATTAACAGGTGGAAAAATAGGTCATGGTTAAGATAACAATATAAACCATTTGGCTATTTTAGATTTTATATGCAATTCATAATTAATACCCTTGGTGAATAAGAGATTGTTAAAATAACCACATCATATTGGTTAAAGGCAAATATATTGGTCAACCTCATCAAACAGAAAAGCTTATTGGTGATTCCAATGAATATTTACCTATTACCGTGTAAAGATTAGGCAATTTGGGCCACTGTGTACTGTGCGTGATTCACCAATTCCTACAAAAAATATTCCCACACTAGTACATTTGACCTACTTTTTAGACCAACATTTCCAACCCAGCATTAAAATGATTTTCCTTGGTCAGTTTTTAGAAGGAAAAAATTGATTTTTTTTTAATCTATTCCCGTGTTGGTCGAAATTACAACCATGACAAGTGGTCATAATTTTGACCAACACAGGAATATAACTTTAAAAAAAATACACGGTTTCATTTTATTTCATTCTTCAATTACTTTGCGCGCAAAGGAGAGGTGAAGGAGGGCAGGAGTGAAGGAGGGAAGGAGGGAAGGAGGGAAGGAGGTTGAATTCAATCAAAAGCACATGTATTTGATCATCTCTTCACTGGTTTCATCTCTTAACCCTAACCTTACAAATGTTTATTAAAACCATTGGGAAAACAATGTTTATTAATGTTTATCTTTGAACATTCAGTAGATAATGGCATTGGAAGACTTAGAGGAAGTCTAGATTATCATTTTTGAGGGCATCACCATCAGTGCCCAAAATGTTCAATTTGAGCTCTTTTAGTTTATTTCTCTGGTAAACAAATTTGATCCATCCTACTCATTTATACCTAGAGTGGAGGATCATACCAATCCAATATTGTAACAATCCAAGTGACTATGACCCCTGCTCACTGTTTAGGGACAATTAAAAAAAATAGAGGGTTTACATCTTCTATGGTCCATAGTATAGTTTATAAACTAGGGCTGTCGACTTTGTTGTATCAGAAAAACTCATATCCATTCACAAGAACCACAAAGAAGCATGTACAGTTAGTGTATTATACCAAGCACAACCCGTGAGGGTACATTCAGAGGATTTGATGGTAAAAATTCTTCTCTATGGTTCTTGTGAATGGATATGAGTTTGTCTTATACATTTTGTTCTTTCCCTCATTATTTTAAACTATACTATGGACCATAGAATATGTAAATTAAGTAACTCATTTCTCTATGGTTCTTGTGAATGGATATGAGTTTGTCTAATACATTTTATTCTGATCCATCCTACTCATTTATACCCAAAGTGGAGGATCATACCAATCCAATATTATAATAATCCAAGTGACTGTGACCCCTTATCATTGTTCAGGGATAGTTAACACAAAAATAGAGGCTTTCCATCTTCTGTGGTCCATAGTATAGTTTAAAATAATGAGGAATTTACATCTTCTATGGTCCATAGTATAGTTTATAAACTAGAGTTGTCAACTTTGTTGTATCAAACAAACTCATATCCATTCACAAGAACCATAGAGAAGCAAGTAAAGTTAGTGTATTCTGCTAGACATAACCCATGAGGGTACAGTCAAAGGATTTGATGGTAAAAATGCTTATCTATGGTTCTTGTGAATGGATATGAGTTTTTCTGATACATTTTGTTCTTTCCCTCATTATTTTAAACTATAATATGGACCATAGAAGATGTAAATTAAGTAACTCATTTCTCTATGGTTCTTGTGAATGGATATGAGTTTGTCTGATACATTTTGTTCTGATCCATCCTACTCATTTATACCCAGAGTGGAGGATCATACCAATCCAATATTGCAACAATCCAAGTGACTGTGACTCCTTCTCACTATTCAGGGACAGTTAACACAAAAATGGAGGGTTTACATCTTCTATGGTCCATAGTATAGTTTAAAATAATGAGGGATTTACATCTTCTATGGTCCATAGTATAGTTTATAAACTAGGGCTGTCGACTTTGTTGTATCAGACAAACTCATATCCATTCACAAGAACCATAGAGAAGCATGTAAAGTTAGTGTATTCTGCCAGGCATAACCCGTGAGGGTACAATTAGAGGATTTGTTAGAAATTAATCTTTCCTTGGTATATTTGTATTTAAAGGATAAACCAAGGTATCCTAATGTATTCATCCTCTAGTCCAAGTGGGAGGACATGTAATATTTGTAATTTCTTTTATTAAGGAAAATAGATATTCCTCCTTATGAGGAATCCTACACTTGTCTCACACACTAGTGAAATGTGGCATACACAGAAATGGGAGTTACAATGTAACTCCTTTCTCACATCTCTATTAAGAGGTGTCTTTCTTTCTCTCATCTCATGAGATACTTCTTCTTCTTGATTATTATTGTATGAGCTTTGCTCTCACTCTCTCTCTCTCTCATTCTTAGGAATTTTGTTGCCACTTTCATTAATATCACGGGGTTTTTTTTATGATTTTCCCCCTTCAAAATCTTGTCTCCTTTGTTGCTTGTTTTTGGTGATTGCTCCTAGTTTTTGCATTAATTTATGGTAAATCTTCTTACTCCTATCTCATTGGATTAAACAATTTCCTGCAATTTTTTATTTTGTGATTATCAATTTAACATGGTATCAAAGCAGGTTGGTTTAATCCTTTATTGAGTGTACAAGTGAAGTAGCTACCATATCTTGGAGCACTCCAATATCGGAGACTCTTGAGAGAGTTTTTTTTGCTAGTATATATTTTTACTAATCTATTTAATAGAAAAAATTTAAATTTTTTTTTGGGTTTGGCTGGTTTACCGCCAAACCCGGTTTATCTATTAGATTCATAAAGAAAATAATTCACTTTTATATTTGTTTTGTGCAAGTAATAATATCTTAATTTTTTTAAAATTAGTTTTCTTATATATAGTTCTCATTAATTTGTTATTTCTAATTTACTAATTTTGCTACTAACTTTGTCTCTAATTATTAATCTCTATTGTTTCTATTTTTTGGTTTCATGCGTTGTTAACATTTCTTTATAATTGCTATTGTTTTGCATTCCAAAAAAAAGGGGATATCTTCAGTTTTGTTTGTCAATTTTTTTAAAATTAGTATCTTTCGTTGCTATAGCTATGTTCCAATCATTTCTCATCATTTCCATACATGCATTTTTTCTTTTCAACATATCATTATTTTATCCATTGCATGCACATTTTTTCTTGGTGAGCAAATGCATGTACATATTGTGGTTTCAAGATCAAGTGTTAGACAGAGTTCCTCAGTTTTGTAGAGAAGATTTTCATTTTTTTTGACAAGATTCTTAGATCACTATCTTGCAGTAATATTGGGTGCTATAGTGATCTTCTCTCCTCGGTTTGATTGCATGTTTTTTTCATAGCTCTGGTTTGAGTTTTCGATTATTGTATAGAGTTCTTCAGCGACTCTATTTTATTTTATTTTGTATTTATTCATGCTTGTTTTTTTTTGTTCTGCATTTCAAAAGCCTCCGGTATTCCCTTCGGCATCTTTGGAGTTCACTTAGATTGGAACAGGAGGATTGTGGCTCTATCTTAGTTAAATTTAATTACTTTAGAGAGCATTTTTTAATTATAAAATCAGATTACTTTTTATCGCTGTTTATTGCATGCGTATTATTGTTTGAATCACTATCTTCATTAAAATAACATCGGTTCTATTTATTGCATGTTGTTGATGTTCTTCTCCATTATCGGTTCTTTGCATGTCTCTTTTACTACGCATTTCAATGTGGGGTTTGAATCCATTGAAACCCACTAAGATAGCTCCAGAAATGCTGGTGTCAGAGTATTCATCTAGGTAGTTTCTTTTTGTTTCTGTAGTGGTATTTTGTTTTCGGTGTTGGTTTTGGTTCGATATATGTATTCATTGTAAGCAACTTAAATTTTTTAATTGAATATGTTATATATGAAATATTTGATGTTTGAATATCTTTTTAATATGTTTTGATTTTTGTATCTAACACTGTTGTGATATCGTTCATGCTTCATCCTTTTTCATGTTGATCTCCTTCAGTTGCATGCTAGTTGTGTTATAGCCAATGGTGTTAGAAAGGTTATAACTAGTACCTTTACCGTAATCACCTTTTGAGGCACTGAGTAGAGGGCTATATTCAACTTCGGTCACTTCTTTTTTTTATACTATCGCTTCCATTTTATACATGTTCAATTTTGGCTTAATTGATTATTATTTCTTCTTATCAATGGTTCTTGTCTTCTTTTTTTACATCTCCCTCAATGTTTTCCTTTGTGCTGCCCCTCCACAACATTTTGTGTTTTTGACATCTCCCTCTTCATTTTCCTCTGTGCTGCCCCCTCACAGCATTCTACAGCATATTGTGTTTTTTTCTTTGGAGTTTGCTTTTTTTCTCTCAAACATTTTTTCTATACATTTCTTTCTTTTATCTTTTTCTACTTCTAACGTCTCTACTGCAGATATCTTTTACTAAATTTCAACTTCATAAGTCTCCATACTGGCTACATAATGTACAGATATCATAAATAACTAATAGAATATAATCTCCAAACGTCTCCATTTTGTCTGCAACCTTTAAATTAGTATTTTTTTGCAAGAAACGTGTCCAAGCTCTTTAATTAGTATACTTTATTAAATTTCTTCTGTTAGTTATCAGTTATCATTCTTTCTTTTTCATTCATTACGTTTCTTTTCATTCATAACGTTTCTTATTCATAACATTCTTAACTCATTTTTAAATTCTAGTTAACATTCTTAACATTATTTCTTTTAGTTCTTACGTATCTTTTTTTACTTCCTTAGGTTTGAAAGTTTTGATTTATTTAAAACTTCTTTTAAAAAAAGGTTTAATAACTTTTTTAAAGAATCATGTATATTCCTTTTTAAAAAAGGGAAAAAAAATATTCCTCTTAAAGCACGTGGTTTCATACTTTTGAGGAAAGAAGATTTATGTGATGTGTTTAGAGGTAAGTTTATAAGTTCTTAAAGTTTTTTTTTATAAATTGTTTTTTGAAAGATAGAATTTTAATTATATTTCATTTATAATTTAACTGATTCATATTAAATAATCTAGTTTTTTTTCATATACAAAAGGGGTGTTTATTTCAATTTTTTTTTAAAAATTTATTATTAATTTAAATTCAATTTTTTGATATTAAAGGTGTTTCTTTAAATTTTTTATTTATTTATTCAAGTTTAGGTGTTCTTCACTTTAAATCTTAGTATTTCATCATGACTACCCTGATGCCAGAAATGAAATTAACTAGTACAAATTATCATGCATGAAAAATGCACATGACCTTCATCTTTAGATTCAGACATATTTTAGACATTGCTACTAATGCCACTTTAAAACCAGTAGCCTCTGCTCCTCAAGTTGACCAAACTGCTTGGTAGACTAAAAATGAGGAAGCACTTGGTTTAATCAGGATCTCCTTAAGTCCCAAATTGTATGTCTTAATTTCTACTTGTATAGAAGCCCATCAAGCTTGGGACATTCTGAAAAATACCTATGACAATGCAAATGAGACTCGAAAAATCTAGCTTCAAGACCAACTTGAAGACCTCGGGTATACTGACTTCAACTCTGTTGATGACTTCTTGCTTAAGTTTGATTCCATTAAAGTTTTACTAACTGGTTTACAAGTTCCTGTTTTTGATTTAAGAATAATTCATATTATTATTCGTAAATGTTTGCCTAGATAGTTCCAACAATTCATTACTAACATTTATTCTAAGTTAGCTATTCTTTCTTTAGCATCTCAACTAGCTTATGTTATCTTTCAAAATATGTTGCATCAAGAGGAAGCTAAATTAATTCAGTTTGGCATTCTTAAATCTCACAAACATGCTTATGTCTCTCAAAGTCACAATAACAATAGATCTTCTAACACTAATCCAAATAACCATAACTATCAAAGATCTAACAATACTAATAATTCAAATAATAACTCAGGCCAACAATTTAATGATCATTACAATTCTAGACCTTCAACTAACTTGTTAGAAATAGGGAATACTGAGAGGGGGGGTGAATCAGTATTCTACAAACTTTATCTTTTGCCCAATTATGGATATAACAGATTATCTTTATACATGCATAACATAAGAAGCTAAACAATATGCATAGCAATGGAAACAAAGAACTCATAACACATGATATGTTCTCAAGGAAACTCTAGCCAAGGGAAAACCCCGGTGGGGATGGTACCCACAAAGATCCACTAATCAAAAATATCATGTTAAGGATGTTGACCCTGTTAGGAGTCTATTACAAGCATATAGTGTATCAGTCCTTATTAAGGGACTATAGGCCTTGTTAGAAGCCTCAACCCTGTTAGGAGTTGTCAATACAAAAGCTGATTACCAGATGAGCCCACTGCCCAAACAAGTAATGTACAATGTATACTTATTACAAAAATGGATTAAGGTATATAACCTTATGTTGCTTGCATCAATATCTTTTTGCTACTCTTACATTCACATCATATCATTACAATATTACCACATATCTCTTTTTCTTTTTCTTCTTACAATTACATATATATAAAAGTTATTAAAGATAATAACTTTACATGGTCGGCTTCCATATATCTTTATCCAAGATTTAACATCTAAGATGTCATCCCTTTATATTGTTAAGTCATTATTTTGATAAACAAAATAATCCCTTAACTCTTTACCAATTCTACCTTCAAGTTATGTGCTATCGGCTTAACACTGTCTTCGGTAAAACTATCATAACTAATTCCATACATGTCGTACTAACTTGCACTCTGAGATGGGTCATCATTAGTCATCATAGAATCTATGTTCAAGTGTGCAAGCACTGAACTTGCTCCAGTCAACATCGCAAACAAAAACTGTATCCTGGTGCACTGGTGAAAACACTGTCTTACACTTAGACAAATTTGCAATGCGCTCTGCTATACTTGCTCTCTGACCTGTGCAATCTTCATGTGGATCATATGTTTCCATAATAACAACATCTATGTACTCACTTCAGCCAAATTACTAACATAACTATCATAACAATAATCATTCAAATAGACCACATTGCACCTGTTGCGGTAAAGATGGTCACTTAATACATAAATGTTTTAAGGAACAAAAGGATGATCAATCTAATTCTCAAAACTATTCAAATGGAAAATCTAATGGAAATCAATCTTGTTCTACTTTTACTACCTTTTTTAATGCTTCTAAACCACCTAAATGGATTATTGATAGTAATGCATCTCAACATGTTCAATCCCATAAGGAAGTTTTTGATTCTTTGCAACCTGATTCTATGAATATTCCTATTTTTTTAGCTGATAATTATTGCTGTCAAGTTGAAGGAACTGGGAAAGTTTATGTTCCAAATGGTAAATTACATGATGTGCTTGATGTTCCTGATTTGAAATCTAACCATATTTTTGTTCCTCTTGATTATTCTCCTAACATTAAGGATAATACTAATGATAATGATGAACACAAAGATAGTAATGATACTCCTAATGATTTTGTTCCTTCTAGTAGTAACAGTGATGATGATGATGATGGTAATAATCTATTTACTCCTCCTTGCTCTCATGTTGATGATATGTTTGACCAAGAAGAGGAAATTATATCTAACTTTCTTAATGCTACTTTGCAAGATATGTTTACTACTCAAGATGAAATTCATGTTGATAGTACTGTTATGGAGGTTAATGAAAATGATGCATATATTAACCCTCCTATTGATGCTTCTTATTATGATGATTACACTATAGATTTAGTTTATGCACCTAAAGATTGCATCTATGATTCTACGACCCATAATTCACAATATGATTTTTTTCATAGTGTTACTGATTCAGCACTAGGTGATCCCAATGATGGGCACTCTACTAGTGTTTTTTGCCTTATTGCAGGCTCAAGTATTGATTATGCTCCACCTCTATTCTTCAATGGAAATGAATATAAAAAATCTATTAATGCATCCCAAGAATCTCAATTGTCTCTTAAAGATTTGGGCTCTCCTCGACATGCTATTCACTTTGCCAAAAGTCCTATGTACCATTCAAGCTCAGAAGCACAAGTTGAAGACATTCAAGATGATCAAGCCAAAGACATCCTAGTGAAGACTCTTTCAAAAGAAACATCTCAAATTCATTTTAAACATTTGGGTTTGATACCTATTGATGTAATTACCCCAAGTAAAGATTAAAGGGGGGTGTTAGAATTTAATCTTTCCTTGGTATATTTGTATTTAAAGGATAAACCAAGGTATTCTAATGTATTCGTCCTCTAGTCCAAGTGGGAGGACATGTAATATTTTTAATTTCCTTTATTAAGGAAAATAGATATTCCTCCTTATGAGGAATCCTACACTTGTCTCACATACTAGTGAAATGTGGCATACATAGAAATGGGAGTTACAATGTAACTCCTTTCTCACATCTCTATTAAGAGATGGCTCTCTTTCTCGCATCTCATGAGATACTTCTTCTTCTTGATTATTATTGTATGAGATTTTCTCTCTCTCTCTCTCTCTCTCTCTCATTCTTAGGCATTTTGTTGCCACTTTCATTAATATCACAGGGTTTTTTTTATGCTTTTCTCCCTTCAAAATCTTGTCTCCTTTGTTGCTTGTTTTTGGTGAATGCTCCTAATTTTTGCATTAATTTATGGTAAATCTTCTTACTCCTATCTCATTGGATTAAAAAATTTCTTGCAATTGTTTATTTTGTGATTATCATTTTAATAGGATTTGATGGTAAAATTGCTTCTCTATGGTTCTTGAGAATGGATATGAGTTTGTCTGATATATTTTGTTCTTTCCCTCATTATTTTAAACTATACTATAGACCATAGAAGATTTTAATTAATTAACTCATTTCTCTATGGTTCTTGTGAATGGATATGAGTTTGTCTGATATATTTTGTTCTTATCCATCCTACTCATTTATACCTAGAGTGGAGGATCATAACAATCCAATATTGCAACAATCCAAGTGACTGTGACCCCTGCTCACTTTTTAGGGACAGTTAACACAAAAGCAGAGGGTTTACATATTCTATGGTCTATAGTATAGTTTAAAATAATGAGGGATTTACATCTTCTATGGTCCATAGTATATTTTATAAACTAGGGCTATTGACTTTGTTGTATCAGATAAACTCATATCCATTCACAAGAATGATAGAGAAGCATGTAAAGTTAGTGTATTCTGCCAGCCATAACCCATGAGGGTATAGTTAGAGGATTTGATGGTAAAAATGCTTCTCCATGGTTTTTGTCAATGGATATGAGTTTGTCTGTACATTTTGTTCTTTCCCTCATTATTTTAAACTATACTGTGGACCATAGAAGATGTAAATTAAGTAACTCATTTCTCTATGGTTCTTGTGAATGGATATGAGTTTGTCTGATACATTTTGTTCTGATCCATCCTACTCATTTATACCTGGAGTGGAGGATTATACCAATCCAATATTGCAACAATCCAAGTGACTGTGACAAAATGTATTAGACAAACTCATATCCATTCACAAGAACCATAGAGAAGCATTTTTACCATCAAATCCTTTGACTATACTGTAGGACCCCTCCATTCCCCTCACCTTGGTAAGAACACTCCGGTAAGCACTATTGTTATTTCTTGCAACTTTCCGTAGATTTATGGGCTCTACTCAGAGTCATCATGACACTTTACTTTTTATGCGATAGGCTGGGTGTTGAGACCCTTATCTTGTTACATTTGATTATGATTTCAGTACACTCTAGACTTTATGTGTAGTTTATTCTAGCAGTGACATTAGTAGTTTAAGGTATTTTATCTTGATTATGATCACAGGACATTGCTATGACATTGAAATGATGAATTGGATTATTTAAATTATGTATGATAGACATGTTGGAATTATGTGATTATTATGCGAGCTATATAGTTAGGGCAATTATGATTGTGTTCCTAATTTCCAAAAAGGTAACATGTAGGAAAGCAAGATTTAGATTAATTGATGTTAGAATTCACATGTAGTTAAGTTATCACCATTGAATATGAGATCAAATTTACGTTTCCTTAGAAATGATTGTGCAATTTGAAATTGTTAGCTTAGGAGATGATATTGCTTAATTGTGTTATGAGAGGATGAATAGATAAACGTTATATTACTTTGAAGCTAATTGAATGTGATGATGTTCTGCACATTGTGATTATGTTATTATCATTACTGGAACTACTGATTCTTGTCTAACGAGTGCAGGTATTAACCATGGATTTGGGGGAGTCAAGCCAACATATGTTTGTGATCTCAGTGACACCAAGGTCGTGTCCCAAGGGGATACAAGACCTCCTTGTGATGTAATTTTTATTTGTAATGTATGTGGATTTGAGTGTAATTAGGAAGTAAGATGCTTAATGTAATTAGATTGGTTAGTGGATATTGCCAAGTGTAATTGTGATGTGTAGTGGTGTCAATTGACACATGTGTATTGTTTAATGTGTTGGCAATGGACCACATGGAGGGAATTACATGTCACCATCCTGGCCTAGTATTAGGTGGTACACCCTATTCCCTAAGCTTGGTGAGTGCACCCATGAGGTGGTCCCAATCCTTGGACCTTGAATTTCGAAGTTCACCTTGAAGGGAGGTTTTAGGAGGTCAAATAGACTCCTAGGGAGTTATTTTGCATGAATATGGAAGGCCCATGGGATATACCTATGGGTAAGGGACCCTTTTGACCACAGGACACCTTAGGAGTACTTTGGGAAGCCCTCCAAAAGTGACATTTTGTAAAGTGGCGAAAATCTTAAGTCACATAGGTACTCTTGAGTCAAAAAGCTTCCAATTTACTCTTCCCCATTCACCTTTAAGAGTTCCATTTTTTTAGGAAAGTGGGAAGACCTTGGATAGAACATCCAATAGGAAACTCCCAACTCTTCCATGGGCATGGGAGAGTGTGTGGAGGGTATTTTAGTGGAAGGCTTAGCTTTGGGCTCCCCAATGACCCACTCTCCAACTTTGGAGACAAACTAGGAGCTTGGAGAAAGTTAGAGGAGGAGAAAGCTTGGTTGAAGAGGATGAGAGTTCTACACCCATCATTCATTTGCTTGGAGCAAGGTTAGTGACTCCATTTCCCATATGCCATTTGATTTCTAGAATGGTAATGAAGAGAGAAGTGTATGTGCATCTTGTTGTGGTGTATGTAGTGGAGTTAGTAGATTTCATGCTCTCTTGAGCTTGTAGTTTTCTTTTATGGGTTTTGTGTTTATTGCTTTTGCACTTGAGTCTTGTTTTGGGTTGTGCAAGAATCCACTTACTTGTTGAAGGCTTGAGAATAAGCCTCTTGTGGAAGCCATGAATGTGAAAGTTTCCTTGAAGAGCTTCTCCTTGTGTATTTGTGATTTCTATCTTTTGTGGATGTGTGTGTGTTAAGAGGAAGAAAATGTAAATGGTCATGCTATGTTGGTGTGAGTCTACCCGTTGGCTTGAACTCCCCTTGCTCGGGGGTGGTCCATGTAATGGGCCTATGGTAGGGAGGAGAGTACCATGGTTGTCTTGGTTTTCTTGTGTTTGTTGCAGGATTTGGAGCCATGAAGTCTTCTTGATGGAGATGCAATTTTGTGAGGATTTGAAAATGTTATCATTCTTGTATTGGAGTATCTTGTATTGTGTTGAATCCTTGAATGGATATCTTTTGATATCCATGAGTTTTGTAAACCTTGTAATGGAGATTCACTCTCCAAGTATTGTGTTAAATTAAGTGTTGTTGAAATGTTAAGTGAGGAAGTGTTTTGTAAGTTTTGTTAAAAGATTCATTCATGTTATGGCAAAATCTTGTTCTTATGAGAAAGTAATGGATTATCTCCATTATTAAATGCTTTTTGCAATGTATTCAATAAGGGCTTTTGAAATGAAATAGAGTCCTCAATATGATAGATCATGTAATTAGATTAGTGTTATAAATGATTCAAAATCAAATAGAGAAACAATCTCTAATGTACATTTTGTTCATGATAGAATAACTTTTATTGTCATTTTGGATGATAAAAATCACTAGTTTATTTAGCAAATAGAAATTGAATTTATTAGTACTTATGAGTAACCCATAGTGAAACTAAATTCCTCACCTAAAAATAAGCATCCTATCAAATTTAAATCAAGTTGATATATAAATCTTATTGCAAAAAAATGGCATTCATAATAAGATGTTTGAGTATTTAGCTCTCTGGAAATTGTATGAAGGAGGAAAATATTCTCTTACCACAGAGAATATTCTCCTCCCCCTATAACATCAATAGTTAATAAAGTTAATTATACTAACCTACATTTTTAAAACAACTCTAAATGACTGTTTGGAAATTAAAATAAACTTTACAAAAAAAAACTATAAAATTTCAACATCCACTTGTTGTGGACCCCACAGAGGCCTTTACTAGGTGTAGGTGTTGTACAAGAGGAGTTTATATAATAAAATTCCTTGCTTCCTTACCCCCCCCTACGTTGGTTTTGGCCATGACAATTTCAACCAAACAAAAAAATTTATGCTTTCCTCTCATTGGCCCATATCTCCTTGCATTCTTGGGATGTGAGGTTATTTGAAATTTGGAATTCACTTCCTCCCAGGCATACCCTCCTAGGAATGGGAGTCTGACATTCCACACCACTTGCATTGTACACCAACTTCCATCTTGTTAGGCACTCCCTTCTTGGGAAGAACAAAGGATTGTTGTAAAAAGGTTGCTTGTGCAAGTATACCCAATGATCTTTAAAATCTGCAAACTCTCCCCAAAAGTGGCGCCACTATGGTGGGCATTTCAACCCCTTGAGACACATGTGCGCCCAGCTTGATGTGACATGCATCTTGGGGCAGGTGTGTGGGAGTTTCCTAGGAAGCTAGGCCTAGGGAATAGAGATTAGATATGATAGGATAGGGATTAGTGAAGGGTTAGGGAATATTAATAAGGAATGTTAGGGGTTAAATTTGATTAGTATTTTGTTTAGATAAAATTTAAATTTTGTAAATGATTTGCATTAACAATAGATTATTTATTATAAGATTCATTTTGTATAATTTAGTTGTTAGTTTTATAAGTTGATTGGAGTATTACTTAATATATTGGGTATTACTAATTAAATATATGATAATTTAATAATTAATTAATATTTGATTTAATTGGTATCATTTAGTAATTATTTATTAATTAATATATTTATTTATTATTTAATTATTATTAATTATTGAATATAATACCCAATGATATTAGAAATTTGATAATTAATTTATAATCATATTAATGAACTAGTGCACTTGGACAAGTCTCGTATAAGTTCAATCATTATATAATAAGAGGTTATAACCCATCATATTATGGATCCGAATACCACATCCTTATTATTTTGATTAATAAGACGACATTAATTTGATCATATGGAATTCGATAACCCATATTTATAAAGACATTATCTAAAGATTATCCTTGACAACGTTCTTTTAACCCTAGAAACTTTTGTGATTTCTTAAACAATGAAAAGTACGTAAATTCAAATAACGAAACCTCCTAGTTTGAAAACCCTCTTGGCATATCGTGCTTAGTCTAGTTAAAACTAGGACGCAATGTTGATATGTTAGACGCATCATGTAATCAATTGGTTATTAAGTAATTCATGATCCGGACAGGAATCCTTGTCTAGCTATGATTTAGATACGTAACACCACATTGACAGATGATCCTAGGTTGCATCCTAGACTTGATTTGATAGGGAGGCCCATTTATGAATGGTTTAATTCTAGTTTAGTCTTTTGTAAAAGGGTCACTCCATTTAGACTAGCAGTGATTATGTACCCTGATAGAATTCTTGCTTAGACCTCATTGTCAAGACCATTTGCTTTTCGCGAATCGAACTTTTAGACCCTATTGAACTTAGGGAAATCCCCTCCATCTGTATTGAAGTCCCCTTTTGTTTTGACTTTATTCCAGTGTCCTTGGAGATCATCTTGGTTAACCATTGTTTAACTGATGTCTTGAGAAACGTTGTCAAAAGGGTACCCATTAATCTGCAACATTGTATTACACTTAACTAATCTTTTAAAAAAAAAATTGGTGTGTTTCTAGAAGGTTTTCGATGGGCATGACATGTACCCTCACGGGTTACGCTTGGCAGAATACACTAACTTTACATTTTTATTGCTTCAAAGTGGATTACATTGATCTTCATAATCTGGGATCGATTATCTACCATTTCTTCACTCTCTCCCCTTCGAAACACACCCTTATCTCTATTAAATAAGCCTCTCAATGCTAGTATAGCACATGCTAACCGTAATAGTCAGTTATAGGACTATTGACAGTTAGTTATTTTCCACTAACAATTATTTGTTTTAGATTAAAATACATACAACATACTTCTTCTTAATGTTCCTCTAACAATCCTTTTTCATCTTTCTTTGTTTTGAATGAATGACTACACATATGTTCCAAATGCCCTCTATAATATATTAAAAACTACCAATGAAATGTATATGCAAAAATAAAACTTAACGATACAATATTATACAATGCATTCTCTTTTTATTTATTATAATGTGTTTAAAGGTTCTTTATTACATCACTAAATAGGAAAGAGAAAATCACATCTAAAGTATATCTAGGATTGTGCCACAAATATATTGCTCTACATCTTGTATATTGCCTATGTCACTAAGGTTTCAATGGCCAACAACAATGGAAAATGTGTCTTACAACCATCTAGATCCTCCACTAATAATACCAGTGGAGCCCTAGAAACAAGAAAAAGAGCTTAGCATTATAATAATATGGCGATGACAACAATGGTGGCATTAAGGAGGTAATTACTAATTGAAGTGTGACAACATTTCCATTCCACTGAGTGCTTGTACACTGAAGCTAGGTAGAGATATCAACAAAGTGGATATCACCATATTAGATCATCATGATCCCAATATTTAAGCCATTTTCATCATTCACAACCATAGAAATTGAACACAATTTTTTTCTAGAATAATTAACTATATATCCATAGTATCACACACACACACACACACACACATGTGTGTGTGTGTGTGTGTGGTCTTAAAATAGAAGCACTCATGTTGTAGGTGTCTAATAAGCATAATGTAGGCTAGGACATCCATTGAATTTCAAAATCCAATCACTATAATATATTGATAGATTTGATAATATATTTTTAAAAAAAAAAACTAGTCAATCCTACTTCATGCTCCATACAAGTGCACCCCTCATCACAAGTCCATTTGTTGTCGGGTCTAGTTCCTAGTAATGCTTGGTCAAATCTACATGTTTGTCAAATGTAAATAAAATACTTTGTGCCTGACATACTTAAATGGAATACACCAAGAAGTACCAAATGATGAATCCTCAATTGTTGTAATGGCAAAGCATCAGAATCATCCATTTCTAGAACTTGATTTTCTATAGTCTTAATGATTTTTCTATAGTCTTAATGATTTTTCTTTTTTTTTTTCTTTTGTGCCTTTTTTATTTCCTATGTCTATGCTTGGTGATAGGATTTTGAACATCATTGACAAAGTGTGTTTCTTTTTTTAATTGTCATGGGGTTCCGAATTGTTTGTTTCTCTTGATAAATTAGGCCTTGAATTTGAATTTGTGTTCATTATTTTATTTTAGCTTGATATTTCATTCATTTTTCATATACACAGAGACTACACATGCTGATAAAAAGATGAGTTATTTGATATAGGTTTACTATTCATGATTGTAAATGGTCAATATTTCTAATGGTACTCCTTGGTGTATTCCATTTAAAAATAATCATGTTTCTATGGCTATGATAAATGTCCCTCTTTGTTGAAAAAATTTGCATATTTCATATGCACACTTAATGAACATGTAGATTTGCATGAGCACTACTAGGAGCTTACCCTGCAACACATGTACTATTGTGAAAAATCATCACAAGTCCATTTGTTTAGGGTCTAGCTCCCAGTAATGCTTGGTCGACAAATCTGCATGTTTGTCACCTGTGCATATACCTTCTCTGATCGACTCTTATATGCACATGTACTATTGTGAACATGCAAATTTTCCTAAGCACTACTAGGAGCTTACCCAATAACACATTTACTATTGTGAAAATCATATCACAAGTCCATTTTTTGTTGGGTCAAGTTCCCAGTATTGCTTGGTCAAATCTACATGTTTGTCAAATCTAAATGTAAAACTTTGTGCCTGACATACTTAAATGGAATACACAATACCAAATGATGAATGCTCAACTATTCTACTGGCAAAGCATCACAATGTCCATTTCTAGAATTTGATTTTCTATAGTCTTAATAATTTTTCTATAGTCCTAATAATTTTGAACATTGTTGACAAAGAGTGTCTCTTTTTGTGATTATAGTCTTAATGATTTTTCTATAGTTGTAATGATTTTTCTTATTTCTTGTCTTTTGTCCCTTTTTGATTTCCTATGTATGTGCTTGGTGACAGGATTTTGTCACCTTCTTTTGATGGTATAATTCATTCACTCTATGTGGAATACTATTGTGTTCACTATTTTATTCCAACTTGATATTTCATTCATTTTTCATATACACAAAGACTACACGTGCTGATAAAAAAATGAGCTATTTGATTTACGTTTAATTTTCATGTTTGTAAATGGTTAATATTTCTAATGGTACTTCTTGGTGTATTCCTAATAAAAATAATCAAGTTTCTATGGCTATGATAAATGTCCCTTTGTGTTGAGAAAATTAGAGTTGAGAAAATGGTTGTTCATTGACGATTTGTATCTGTGGGTTGAAAATAAATCATCCTTCTTCCACCAATGGGTCATTCCATTCAAGAAAGACCATGTCTGACAATATCAACCCACAACAAAACAGGGAGATAATTGCTAGATTGTGGTCTAAATTTAAAAAAAAAGGTGATGGAAAATGTTACTATCCCTACAAAATTTGTAAGGGCTTAAAGACTCGAAGATATCTAATCAAAACAATTGAGGAACATTTTAGGCAGCATGGTCACATTGAAGGGGGAAACGAATTTCATCCATTGGTTTATATTTTAATAATTTATAAAATACATAAGACATGATTTGATGATGACATCATGGTCATGGTTAATTTAAGGTCATCATTTTGATATAGGTCAACCACCCTGGGTTTCATGTTATGGACCATGACAATCCAGAGAATGTGGATTTCCAAATGAGGGAACATGGAGGTGTGAATATAGAAGTAGAAGGTAATGATCCCATGGAAGATCACGATGATCAAGATGATCAAGATGATGATGATGATGATGATGATGATGTAGATGACCTTGATGTACCTATACTTGAGAAGGCATATGCACCCCTATATGAAGGCTCCCAAACAACTCTTCTTGCCGCAGTATTGTTGTTGGTGAACTTGAAGGTTATGAATGGTTTATCCAATGTAGAAATGACACGTTTGTTAAGGTATGCCATCTTTTTTCATTTTTTTAGTCATAATTTCTTTACAATTAACAAAGGGTGAATCATGTAGAAATTAATATTCTTTATATTAACAAATTATATTTTTGGTTGTAGGTTGATAGGTGAGTGTTTGTTACCACCATCAAACATTCTACCTCGCTCGTACAGAGAATTATCTTCCATTATGAAAGATATTGGAATGGAGTATCAAATAATACATGCATGTCCGAATAATCATATTATATATCATAAACATCATGAATTTGCAGCAGAATGCCCTGATTTTCATATTACTAGATATCAATCAGATCGAATAACAAAAAAGGTGCCTCACAAGGTTCTTCGGTATATTCCCATTATTCCATGTCTGCAATGATTATTCAGGTGCAATAGCTTGGCACAATTTATGGATTACCATGCATGTAATAGAATTTGAGATGACATTATGTGAATGTCTGCGGATGGTTTGGCATTTAAAGAAATAGAGGAAACTTGGCCACAATTTAAAGACGATCCTCATAATCTCAAGCTTTCATTGGTAGCGGACGGTGTCAATCTGTTTGGAGAGATCAGATTTGTTTACTCGGTGTGGCCTATTTTTTTTATCAACAATAACATTCCTCCTTGGATGTCCATAAAGAGGGAGCACATAATGTTAGCAATGATTATTCAAGGTGTTTTTTCATTTAATAGTCATCTAAATTAATTTATTATAAATAATCCATC
This sequence comes from Chamaecyparis obtusa, assembly GCA_027943335.1. Lineage (NCBI taxonomy): Eukaryota > Viridiplantae > Streptophyta > Pinopsida > Cupressales > Cupressaceae > Chamaecyparis > Chamaecyparis obtusa. The sequence goes on from BSBK01004225.1 coordinate 316,411, forward strand.
AAAATGGTCATAATAATTATGTAATGTTTTTGTTCATTCAACTAGGTAAGTACCAAGTTAAAGATATGAATGTATATATTGAGTCCCTTATTGACGAGCTGATGGTGTTATGGAATCGGGTCACTGTGTATGACATATCTAGACCAATAGGACAGACAATTTTAATTCCATGCAATGCTTGTATGGATAATACATGATGCCCCTGGGCTAACACATTTTTGTGGTATGCTCTCTTCTTAACACTTTTTTTTGGTATGTTATAGTGCTAACACAAAATTAACATATTTAATCCAATTATACATGATCTTGTAGGTCTTCAGACAAAGGAAAAATTTTCATGTCCAGTTTGTGGTCCAAAGATGAAATCTTGTCATTCAAAATGTTTAGGAAAGTAAGTGTTTGATGAGCATAGAAACTTTCTCCATAGAAATCATAAGTACCAAATTACCGAAAAACATCTTTTCAATGGGAAAGAAGAGACTACATCAAAGCCGTGGAGAATGACACCTTGCCAATGGAAGTTGGAATACAATAAAATAAATCATCGAGGTAATGTCATTCCATCTGATGGTTTTTGTTTGAAATTTATATTTTGATATTGTGTTTTGTTTACTAATTGTGTAATTGATGCTCATGAAGGTCATCAAGGCATTAATGACCAACTTCCAAAAGGAATAAAAAGTTATCCTACATAATTTAGTAGGTTTCCATACTACGAGAAACTCCCAATCATGCATTTGTTTGATGATATGCATATTGGAAAGAATGTAACAGAGACATTATGGAAAATATTGGATGGAAGGCATGACAAAGAAAAAAATTTTAAAATTTGTAGTGACATTGAAGAATCCAACCATGCAATGAAAAATGTCATTCGATCAAGTAACAATGGAGACTAGATTGATACAAGTGCCTTTACTTGGTTATTGTCGGAGCAGCAGAGAAATTCTATAAAAGAAGTCATAAAAAAAAATATGATTTCCCATAAGATTTGCTGCGAACATAAACAATCTCATATCAAAGAAAAGTGAATTTGGGCTAGGGATGAAAACACATGATTGGCATAGATTTATTAAGGTAATTCATGTTATTTTGTATTCACTGTATATTTGTATACTGCAGGTAGTTTTCATTGCATTATTTTATAAAATATTGATAAGATTATTTTATAATTATTGCAGTACATTCTACCTCTATCTCTCCCACACCACTTCGACAACAGTGTCAAAAAAGTTATATATGATCTTAGAAAATACACGAGGTGGTTGTCATCAAAAGAAATCAATAAAGAAGATATAAAATATTGGAAGAGAAAAATTCTTCATCTTATGTGTGAAATGCAAAAGTGTCTACCTTCAACTTTTTTCAATGCACAAGAACACTACCTCATACATCAAATTGAGGAGATTGAATTGTGTGGACCTATACAAACTAGGTCAATGTGGATGGTTGAGAGGCACTTGAAATTTTTTAAAGGTTTGGTTTGACAGAGAGCACATCTCGAGGGTTCTATGGTGGAGGGATATATGGTATACCAGACCATGGTGTACATTAGTGAATATCTTCCTAAGTTTGCAGCAAAGATCCATGTAGATCATATTTGGGATCCCAACTCCATTAACAAATTCAAAGGGGAGTACTTGATGGGGAAAGGTAGATTGACAAAAGTGAGAGGTAATTATAATATGTTATTGTAGTTAATTAATTCTTTGGTCTATTTTATTTTAATTATAAGATGTTATTGTAGTTAATTAATTAATTGGTCTATTTTTTATACAGTTGGTCGAGAGTGGGATGCAATACATTTGTATATTGTGAACAATCTTGATTGGATGACGGTATGGATTGAACAAGGTCAACAAAATGGTTGCTCATTAATATGAAAAAGTGTTACTTCATTTGTTAGAGAAGCTCATCGTAATGAAGATTCCAATTTTACACCAATGGTAATTGATCTAGCATGTGGTTTAAGAGGTAGAGAGGTATGTAAAAATTTATTAATGATCATGACCCATATGTTTCATATCAACTCACGATGAAAATAATTTTTACATGCTTGAAATTTTTTAGGTCAAGCACCACAAAGCTATGTACTATCATGGCCACAAATTTCACATTAAAAAGTTGGATGACACGAAGAAACCTTGTGATTCTAGGATATCTGTAGTCTTCAAGATCACTAATATATCATTTAGAAATGACATACATCGTCAACAATCTCAAAATTGATACTATGGCATCTTGGATGATATACTTGAGTGCAACATTAACTCCTTCAAATTAGTTATATTCATCATCAAATGGTACAGGCTACGATTGAATCAAAATGAACCTGATAGAACTGTTATTCAATGTGATAATGGATTTACAATGATTAATACAAGGTCGTTTGAGCCAGTTCCAAGCCAATGTGAGAAAGTGTTTTACTTAGAGATTCCACATAAATTGGGTTGGTCATTTGTTGTTAGACATGATCCAAGAGGAAGGCCGATAAATTATAATGTGATGGAAAAGAAGATATAGAAGATGATGAAGATGGTGGTCGTGGTCGTGGTCATGATGATGATGATGATGATGATGATGATGATAGTGGTTATGATGATGATGATGATGATGATGAGATGGATGAAGAAGATGATCAATGTCATGATTGAAATGTACAAGGTATGTGATTTAATTATTTATATATATTTATATTGATTAGTAGATATAGTTAATATTGATTTATTGATTTCAATTCTAATGATTACAACATATGTGATTTATAATTACCAATGTATTGCTTATGATGCTCAATTAATTATTGTTGATACATGTATATTTTGTTTAATTGTCACCCTTTCTGGAAATAGGCAATTGACTACACACATCGTCTCCCCTTCTATTGACAATCTTGCATTCCATATATAAGGTCAAGGTAATTTGTTCATGTTTATGATCTTGCATATTGTTCATGTTGTCTTCTACATAATTTGTAGCAGATGTATCATGTATTTTTAGCTAACTTAAGATAAATGATTCACATATGCATTAGTGAAACTCCCTTAATTTAGTTACAACATATGTGATTTACAATTACCAATATATTGCTTATGATGCTCAATTAATTATTGCTGATACATGTATATATTTTGTTTGATTGTCACCCTTTCTAAAAATAGGCAATTGACTACACACATCATCACCCCTTCTGTTGACAATCTTGCATTCCATATAAAAGGTAAAGGTAACTTGTTCATGCTTACGATCTTTCATATTGTTCATGTTGTCTTATACGTTATTTGTAGCATATGTATGATGTAATTTTTAGCTAACTTAAGATAAATGATTAACATGTGCAGAAAATTTTGTTCATGTTGTCTTCTATGTTATTTGTAGCATATGTATCATGTAATTTTTAACTAACTTAAGATAAATGTTGTGTGTTAATCAATTTTATGTGTTAATGAATGTTATGTGATTATAATGATTGAATGTTATATTTCAAAAATGGATGAATGAATGAATGAATGTTATTAGATGCTAATGGGGAGTTTAGAGTGATGTTAGGGGGGGAGGGGCCAAATGAGCTTCCACCTTCACGTGGTTGGCCTTGTTAAGTAGAGAATATTAAACTGTTCTCAAAACCAAGTGAAGTTCAAACTAAACCAATGACATAGATTCAATGGTCAAAAACACCTACTTCTTATTCCATATTATTTCTCATTCACTTTAAGAAATATTTTACTTTTTAAACATATTCATCAACCAATCTGCATCACCATGTTCATCAAATTAGATTTATAGATAAGAGAGTGAAAACTACAAAGTAAAGCTCGATAGAAAATCTCAAATATATGTCTAACAAAGAATCACATTTTATAAATTCTATGGCTCACTAAGGTTAATAGGATAGTGGATGGGTAGAATTGTATTAGGGATGGTGGAATTGATTTTATTAACATCAAAATATGTTAGATCCACCTTGGGTAGACCCTAGGAGTAATTCTGTCAAGTTTTGCACAACATTGTAAAATGTTGTCAGCAACATTTGTTGCAAAAGTTGCTAAATGACAACTACTCTCCACCACTCTTTTGTACCTTTTATGGATTGTCCTTGTGATTGTGGAATATAATGTCCTTATTACTTTAATGTGTATCATTGTGATGGTGCATCATTGTTCTTTTAGTGTTGTTCTATATGACTGCATGGATATGGTTTTTCTTTTAGATTCCTTTGACAGTCATGATTGTATCTTCCTCTTCTTATAGTAACATCTTCTAACCATGCCATGACTGTATTAGGAATTTTATCTGTTTGATAGTAATCATAGCATGTCTTTGAGTATTATATATTTCTGCTCTTATCACTAGTACTCATGTTGGTGATTTGTAACTTGATATTTTGTACCTCCATGCCTATGAATGCTACATATCTTCTTTTGATTGGCATATAATGAACATGATCTACTACTTTTACTACTTCATTTCTCAGATAAGAGTTATTGTCTCCACTTTGACTAAAAATTCCTATGCCATTTTGATCTATTTTCTATGGAAACATGGTAGAACAGTTTCCATATCAATCTTCTATTCACCTAATGAAAATCATTTTGAAAGATTAATGTTATGTCTCATTCATGCTTTTTTTTTGGAAATTATTATTATACTTCTTGTACATATTTAATTGATGATCTTTTTTTGTCTTTTTATGACCACTAACCTTTATATCATTGATTTAAAATTTGACATTTGGAATCACTATGTCTCTTTTTGGTACAAGCAATATATTCTTTATTTTTCATTGATATAGCATTCTTTTAAAAACCATGATCCAATACATTTTACTATTATTTGATCAACATTCTCATTGGTTTTGATAACATCATTTGTTACCAGCTAAAGAATTGAGGAAACCATCTTTCATTGTACTATTTAGGTTGATATATACACCTATTTGTATGATGTTCATTTCGGATCATATGAATGTTATTTTAATAATGATGTATGCCCCTTCATAGCATAATTTTCTCTCTTAATAGGTTGTTGCTCTTACTAGATTTTCATTGAATTTCAACTATGCTTCCAATTTGACATCATGTGACATTTTTTCAAGCCAACAACATGATGGGATCAACCCTTACGGGAGCCCATTTTATACCACATGCTAAAATATGAATGATATCAATGTAGAATATTAAATGATGATCATGATACTAGTACTTTTACATTAAGAAAACCTATTAGATAATAAGATGGAGTTGTGATCTGATTTTCTATTTTTCTTTCTAATTCAATGTATTGTATGAGTAAGCTATCCATGTAAAAAAACATGTAGATAAATAAATGTGACCCTAAGCTCTAACATCATTTTTTGACTCTCCCTATAGACCTTTTGGATGGTGAAGTAACTGGAGCTGAAGCTAAAGAGGAAACTAGGGACGCTGCCAACAACTATGGGATTCGTCATTCTAGGCAATGACAGGTTCCATTTCTTTATTTCCATTTCATCTTTTCGTGCATATGTTTACTTTTGTAAATGCATGTTTTTTGAGTTATTCTCACACCTTGTGTGGGATATGCAATTTTCTTTGATGAATAAAGGATTTTTTAATGAAAATAATTGTATAATTTTCTATTGTTATACAACTTATCTCCACACATAGCAAGTATGGCTCCAAGGATCATTTCTCTTGATCCAATACACACCTTGACCTATCAGAGTGCACAAACCACTTGTGGTGCCACCAACCATTCCACATCATTGAAAACAACTCATTGTCCCTCAATCCAATCAATGTTTGATCCAACCAAGCAACCCCAATGACTCACAATCCCATAACTAGGTGTTCACTAGGCCTAATCTCCTAGTAGCCTACCAGACCCGTTTTCCAATGATTGTGCAAAACTTTCCCAAAGGACTCAGAAAAAAATCATATATTTGAGTACCCTTTTCAGGGTTGTTCAATATATCTAAAAATTACATATGAATCCTATGGACCAGCTGCCCAAACAAAGACTAGTGCACTATGGTTACCCCTCCATTAGGCCTCCTTTTTCAAAGAAACTACTATCTCCTCCACTAACTAGACTTCCTTACCTATACACAGAGTCTAGATACCCTCTAAAACTAAGGATTTTCACATTTGCAAGGTTGGCCAACAAGTTCTAATGTTTCATTTACCAAACCCTCTCTTTGAGGCCAAATACCCTAGGGCTTGTTCAAACAAACACTTCCACACCTTTATGGACCCCTTCAAGGGATCTAAAATCATCCCCTAACCATATCATGACTATCCAAAGAAATAAAATTCATCCTCAAATGGGAAAATCATCTAGACCATGACTGGTCCAATTTAAGTTACCCTTGAGATAACAATTCCCAAGCAATCAGCGAGTGTTCTTTCACTTTCCTGGCCTTCCCTGCATCCAAACACATTGAAAAAATTCCTCATTTTCATAGACTTCATCTTCCATACATCCTACCATTCTTGGAGGTTTGGGTCACCAAATTCCACCAACTTATTTGGAACAATTTGTTGTCATCATGTACACTGTTCAAGAACAATCACCCTTAGAAGTGTTTCATCACACCAAAAACTCCTCAAGACCCTTTAAAATTCATTAAGGGATATAACCTATCATTTACCATCCATCCTACTCATTTATACCTGGAGTGGAGGATCATACCAATCCAATATTACAACAATCCAAGTGACTGTGACCCCTGCTCACTATTCAGGGATAGTTAACACAAAAACATAGGGTTTACATCTTCTATGGTCCATAGTATAGTTTAAAATAATGAGGGAAAGAACAAAATGTATCAAAAAAACCCATATCCATTCACAAGAACCATAGAGAAGTATGTAAAGTTAGTGTATTTTTCCAAGCATAACCCATGAGGGTACAGTCAGAGGATTCGATGGTAAAAATACTTCTCTATGGTTTTTGTGAATGGATATGAGTTTGTCTGATACATTTTGTTCTTTCTCTCATTATTTTAAACTATAATATGGACCATAGAAGATGTAAATTAAGTAACTCATTTCTCTATGGTTCTTGTGAATGGATATGAGTTTGTCTGATATATTTTCTTCTGATCCATCCTACTCATTTATACCCAGAGTGGAGGATCATACCAATCCAATATTGCAACAATCCAAGTGACTGTGATGCCTTCTCACTTTTCAAGGATAGTTAACACAAAAATGGAGGGTTTACATCTTCTATGGTCCATAGTATTGTTTAAAATAATGAGGGATTTACATCTTCTATGGTCTAGAGTATAGTTTATAAACTAGGGCTGTCGACTTTGTTGTATCAGACAAACTCATATCCATTCACAAGAACCATAGAGAAGCATGTAAAGTTAGTGTATTATGCCAGGCATAACCCATGAGGGTACATTCAAAGGATTTGATAGTAAAAATGATTCTCTATGGTTCTTGTGAATGGATATGAGTTTGTCTAATACATTTTGTTCTTTCCATCATTATTTTAAACTATACTATGGACCATAGAAGATGTAAATTAAGTAACTCATTTCTCTATGGTTATTCTGAATGGATATGAGTGTGTTTGATACATTTTGTTCTGATCCATCCTACTCATTTATACCCGGAGTGGAGGATCATACCAATCCAATATTACAACAATCTAAGTGATTGTAACCCATGCTCACTGTTTAGGGATAGTTAACACAAAAATGGAGGGTTTACATCTAATATGGTCCATAGTATAGTTTAAAATAATGAGGTTTTACATCTTCTATGGTCCATAGTATAGTTTATAAACTAGGGCTATTGACTTTGTTGTATCAGAAAAACTCATATCCATTCACAAGAACCATAGAGAAGCATGTAAAGTTAGTGTATTTTGCCAGGCATAACCCGTGAGGGTACAGTAAGAGGATTTGATGGTAAAAATGCTTCTCTATGGTTCTTCTGAATGGATATGAGTTTTTCTCATACATTTTGTTCTTTCCCTCATTATTTTAAACTATACTATGGACCATAGAAGATGTAAATTAAGTAACTCATTTCTCTATGGTTCTTGTGAATGGATATAATTTTTTCTGATACATTTTATTTTGATCCATCCTACTCATTTATACCTAGAGTGGAGGATCATACCAATCCAATATTGCAACAATCCAAGTGACTATGACCCTTGCTCACTATTTAGGGATCGTTAACACAAAAATAGAGGTTTTACATCTTCTATGGTCCATAGTATAGTTTAAAATAATGAGGGATTTACATATTCTATGGTCCATAGTATAGTTTATAAACTAGGGCTGTCGACTTTTTTGTATCAGACAAACTCATATTCATTCACAAGAACCATAGAGAAGCATGTAAAGTTAGTGTATTCTTCCAGGCATAACCCGTGAGAGTACAGTTAGAGGATTTGATTGTAAAAATTCTTCTCTATGGTTTTTGTGAATGGATATGAGTTTGTCTGATACATTTTGTTCTTTCCCTCATTATTTAAACTATACTATGGACCATAGAAGATGTAAATTAAGTTACTCATTTCTCTATGGTTCTTGTGAATGGATATGAGTTAGTCTGATACATTTTGTTTTGATCCATCCTACTCATTTATACCCATAGTGGAGGATCATACCAATCCAATATTGCAACAATCCAAGTGGTTGTGACCCCTGCTCACTGTTCAGGGATAGTTAACATAAAAATGAAGGGTTTACATATTCTATGGTCCATAGTATAGTTTAAAATAATGAGGTTTTACATCTTCTATGGTCCATAGTATAGTTTATAAACTAGGGTTGTCGACTTTGTTGTATCAGACAAACTCATATCCATTCACAAGAACCATAGAGAAGCATGTAAAGTTAGTGTATTCTGCCGAGCATAACTTGTGAGGGTACAGTCAGAGGATTTGATGGTAAAAATGCTTCTCTGTGGTTCTTATGAATAGATATGAGTTTGTCTGATACATTTTGTTTTTTCCCTCATTAGTTTAAACTATACTATGGACCATAGAAGATGTAAATTAAGTAACTCATTTCTCTATGGTTCTTGTGAATGGATATGATTTTGTCTGATACATTTTTTTCTGATCCATCCTACTCATTTATACCTAGAGTGGAGGATCATACCAATCTAATATTGCAACAATCCAAGTGATTGTGACCCTTGCTCACTGTTTAGGGACAGTTAACACAAAAATTGAGGGTTTACATCTTCTATGGTCCATAGTATAGTTTAAAATAATGAGGGAAAGAACAAAATGTATCAGACAAACTCATATCCATTTACAAGAACCATAGAGGCTAGGACATCCATTGAATTTTGAATTCCAATCACTATAATATATTAATAGATTTGATAATATATTTTATTTTTTTTAAAAAAAACTAAATTTGTTGTCAATTTTTCGACCATAATAGCATGTATTTTTGACGAGAATGCTATACTCTCGATGAATTTTTCAACCATTCATCATCTCTATTTTTACCATCATTATGTGATTATTTCAAGAAATATTGGTCAAAGAAGAAGAAACATATGTCGACCATTCTTCCAAATTGAAGTGATTATTTCGACGTTGGTTTAGTCAATAATTTGATGATTATAAAAGTTGCATTTATGAAAAACATATTATGTGTTGAATAATCAATGAAAAAAGTTTTACAATAGTGATGGTCATCTGGTCGGCCAATTTGCATTGAAAAATTGACTAATCCTTGTCAAAAAACAAGCTAAAATTTACTAGTTCCAGAATTCGCCAAAAGGTGAATATTTGCCACTAAAAATTACGTTGTTCAAGAGATACTTTTGTATTTCACCCTTTTAATTAAAAAATAGAAGATAGTTTTCTCAAAGTTATTGCACCATCCATGTGATAGCACAAGTGCCATTTATTTTGAATACATGGTCTATGGTATATTTCTTATAACTAAAATAGTCAATAACATAATAATCAAGGAAATTTTATTCATGGGGTAGGGTAATAAATACCACAATGAATTATATATATATTTTATTTTCAATGAGCATAAAGTACTACACATAGTCACTTTGATTATGAATAATCTAATGATCATTAACAAGGAAAACATACTTAGATTCTGGTGAACATAAGCATGAATAATTTATCATGCTTTTTGGAAAATAAAAAAATAATATGCTACTAAACATATAGTAATGATCTACTGAGGAGGAGATTGACTCTAAGGGTTCGGAGATAGAGGACTCTGAGGATGAGGTTTCTGAAAATGCCCAAGAGATGAAAATCCCTAGCAAGGATGAGGAAGAGACTGATGATTCTGAGGCTATGTCTGATCATGAAGACCACATGGAGGAAGTTAGCAGTGAGAATTCAGAGGAGGAGAACAAGGAGATTATTGGGAAGGGGGATCAGTTGAAAAATGAAACTGACTTGCAGAGTACTGATGACTCTCAGAGGCAGGGAGATGAGACTGAGCCTGTGAGCACAGAGGAGAAGGATACTACCATGTGCAATGAGGATAAAGACATTCCTAAAGCCGAGGACCCTGACAAAAATATTCAGGAGAGAAAAAATGAGGAAAAAGGGAAAGAAATAGAAGATGCTAATTTTGAAGGCACTGAGGCGCTAAATTCCCATAGCCTTGAAGACCTAGTTGATACGACAATCTAGTATGTAGAGAAATAGAAGAATGATAGGGATTTTAATAAAGAGGAAGTTCCCATTGTGGAAGATTTTGTCGAGGGTATGAGGCATGATATGCCTATATCTCAAGATTCTGAGGATAACAATCAGGAGGGTAGCGAGGAGTCCAGTGAATGGAAGGATAGAGATTCCACCATCAAGCTTATCTTTGAAGATTTTAATGATAGGGAAGAAGTGACTACTGGCCTTCTGTAGACTGCTAAAACTGAGGCCCTTTACTCATTCAGATTCAGTAAGTGGTTCTTTCATGAAATTAAAAGGCTCCATTTGAAATGGAGAAAGCTTGAAGCTAACAATACCATCCTCCAAGAGAAAGTGGAGTCTCTTCTCAATGAGAGATCTACTAACCCCCTGCTGCTGATTTGAAGGATAGAATGGATAAAGTTGATAATACTCTTATCAACATTCTCTAGCACAGTATGGATAGTATGAAGGCTTCTAGTACCAATCTTAAGGCTCTGGTTAACTTGCTAGACAATGCTTCAGAGGATGATATTGAGGTTAGGAGTGCTCCTCTACTGGACAGTGGTGGTCCCAATTCTTGAACCCATGGAAAGAAAAGATCCCCTATGATTAAGAATAATTTGGATGAACTGAAAAGGGTTATTGGCAGGATGGATAACATTCAGGCCAAGATGGAGAAAACGTTGGATGAAAAAGTTGGGGTTCTGTAGCCTAGTGCTCCTACTAGTTTTTTTGTGTCTCTTGCTATCTTTTTGGCTAGGTTTCTACCCTTTCTTCACTAGCTTTGTAGCCCCTAGTATGGGCAGTTCATTGGTGTATGTCTCATCTTTTGATGTTTATGCTTAATCTTTCTGATCTTTTGTTCCTTAAGTTGTAAAGGGTTTCGAGTCCCTTCAAAACCTATTTTTCCAATAATCAGAACATATAGTAATGATCCATAAAAAATCTTAATCAATAGGTGATCTATCATTTCTAGGTTTTCTCCACACTAAGTGTATTAGGTTGATAGCCACACCCATTATAAGTATGTTCTTTATTAAAAAATATAATCAACAAAGAACAAAGTTGTGAATAATTCAACACAAAGCAATATGTGCTTCTTAATTTTCAGTCAAATAAATCACACTTATATAGGAATTTAACTCCAAAAATAACTTTTCCAAACATTTCAAGTTGTTTTAACAACTCAACACATTTGTACTACTAATACACTACCCTATATAACAAACTATAATAAACCTACCAAATTATTAATGTATATATTCCATGATGTAATATTTCCAACACCCCACATGCTACATCATTCTCCAAATGGGGATAGTGGACCAACAATACTTGATGACCATGTTCAATAGATCATCACAAGGTATGCGTAGATACATACACATCTACTCCTAACAAGAAATAGTGGATCTAGTTTTACTATACTCACTATACTTTCATCCAAGTATAGGGACAACCAATTCTATTCATGGAACCGAGGACAAGGACTTACACATCTATCCAATGTCTTACATGAAATTTAGATAAGGACAAATACATTTATTCAACATAAAGGTTATGAATGTTAGAAATAGGGAATATTGAGAGGGGGGGGGGTGAATCAGTATTCTACAAACTTTATCTTTTTCCCAATTATGGATATAACAGATTATCTTTATACATGCATAACATAAGAAACTAAACAATATGCATAGCAATGGAAATAAAGAACTCATAACACATGATATGTTCTTGAGGAAACCCTGGCCAAGGGAAAACCCTAGTGGGGATGGTACCCACAAAGATCCACTAATCAAAAGTATCTTGTTAAGGATGTTGACCCTATTAGGAGTCTATTACAAGCATATAGTGTATCAGTCCTGATTAAGGGACTATAGGCCTTGTTAGAAGCCTCAACCCTGTTAGGAGTTGTCAATACAAAAGCTGATTACCAGATGAGCCCACTGTCCAAACAAGTAATGTACAATGTATACTTATTACAAAAATGGATTAATGTATATAACCTTATGCTACTTGCATCAATATCTTTTTGTTGCTCTTACATTCGCATCATATCATTACAATATTTTCATATCTCTCTTCTTCTTGCAATTACATATTACATATATACAAGTTATTAAAGATAATAACTTTACATGGTCAGCTTTATCCAAGAGTTAACATCTAGGATGTCATCCCTTTATATTTTTAAGTCATTATTTTGATAAACAAAATAATCCCTTAACTCTTTACCAATTTTCCCTTCATATTCTGTCATGTCAGCTTAACACTGTCTTTGGTAAAACTGTCATAACTAATTCTGTACGTGCCATACTAACTTGCACTCTGAGATGGGTCATCATTAGTCATCATAGAGTCTATGTTCAAGTGTGCAAGCACTGAACTTACTCCAATCAACATCGCAAACAAAAATTGTATCCTGGTGCACTGGTGAAAACATTATCTTACACTTAGACAAATTTGCAATGCGCTCTACTATACTTGCTCTCATACCTGTGTGATCTTCATGTGGATCATATGTTGCCATAATGACAACATTTATGTACTCACTTCAGCCAAATTGCCAACAATGAATAGGGACACACACATATAAACACAAAAACTATGATTAGGGACACACACATCCAATCATAATCACCAACCCTTGTGATTGGGGACAAACACATCCAATCATTTACATAATCTTGTAAATGGGGGAAACACATCCATTCAAAAAAAACCAACAATAGTGATTGGGGACAAACACATCTATTCACAACAAACAAGAATTGTGATTGGGCACATACACATCTAACCACAACATACAAAGCTTGAGAACTAAGTCCTCATGTACACAATCACCATTATAGATCATTTCTACTTTGATCACAAATCATATGAGATGATTTTCACTCCCAACTATAAATTGATCTTGGCTTTATTAATTTTGGAAAAACTTATTTTTGTCACTAATGCAATGTCACAACCTCATTGCTAGTGACTAACGAGAGGTCATTGAATGTTTGTTGGCTATAGTGAAAAATCAAAATCATATCACTTAATTGATGTAACTACTTAAAAAAAAATTGTGAGTAGAGATACAATTTTTCATTAATAGACACCTTACTTTGCATATGATGGTAACCCAATTGAGGTTCCACATTATGAATTCTTTGTCAAGAAGGGTTTTGTATTATTCATCAAGTAGTTGACATTTAGAGTCTAAAGATGAAAGAATAGGATAAACCACATTGATGTGTACAAAATCGCCTCTTGGATATACTGATTTCTTCTCCAAGTCAATCTTTTGAAAAACCATGAAAAATACCCAGACCTCGTCCAAAATGGTTTAATAAGACCATTCAGGATGAGAAAGAAGATGAACAAAAAGATGCTCGAACAAGACAAGATACAAAAGGGAACGCCAAAGTATTTGAGTATGCAAATGTTGCCTTAGTTGTGTAGGAGTTTGAACAAACTCAATTTGAAGAAGCCTCTAGTAACCCATAATGGGAATCTTTTATGAAAGTAGAATTTTATGCCTTGAAGAAGAAAAACACATGGAAGTTATGTGAATTACCTCATGAAAAGAAACCCATTGGTTTCAAATGGGTGTGCGAGGTGAAATATATATCAAATGGGTTTGTTGAAAAGTTTAAATCTTGACTTGTTGCCAAAGGATATGCACAACAAGAAGGTATAGAATATGAGGAAACATTTTCTCCTGTAGCTAAAATGGTATGTCTTCACCTTTTTTTTTCTCTTGTAACTCAGTTCGGGTGGCGTTTGTACCAAATGGATGTCAAAAGTGCATTCTTAAATGGTAACTTAAATGAATAGATCTACTAGTCCAACAATAGGGGTTTCAAGTAGTAGGAGGAACATCTTATTTTTAGGTTAATCAAGTCATTGTTTGTTATGAAACAAGCTTCTAGAGCTTGGTATTTAAGATTGACACTCATCTTCATTTTTTTGGATTCAACAGAGGTCCTTTTGATCCTAATCTCTATGTAAAAATTTCTAGTGAGGACATTTTTATTCTCATTGTATATGGCAATAGCCTCGTAGTGAATCCCAACTTCTTCAAAAGGTAAAAAATTGTCTTTTTTGTGTTTAAAATGACAAATTTTGGGCTTATTTGTTATTGCCTAGGTGTGGATTTTTGGCATAGAAAATCTATGGTCTTAAATTCTCAAGACAAATATGCCACAACACTTTTGGAGAAGTTTTAAATGCTTGATTTTAATCCTCTTTCTACACCAATTAAATTTGGGTTGAATTTGTCAGTCCATTTAGACTATTCTCTGCTTGATGAGACCATTTATAGAAAACTAGTATGTAGTATGATCTATCTTACTAGTACTAACTAGACCTATGGTTTATAGCTAGTTATATATCTTGACTCATGTCCAGTCCAAAGACTCAACACTAGATTGCAAGAAAATGAATTTTGAAATATCTCAAAGTTACTCTTGACTTTGGTAAATTATGTCAACACATAGATGAATTTCACTTGCATAGTTACAGAATGCATATTGGGAATGTTCTATTGATGATCATTGATCAACTAATGGATGTGTTATTAGTTGTTTTATAGCTATTTCCTGGCAAATAAAATTACAACACACTATTACACTTTCATCTACATAAGTGTAATATTAAGTGGCATGTAGTGTAAGTTGTAAATCAATTTGGCTATGTCAAGTTTTCTATGATCTTAATGTAGATTAACAAGCGCCAATATTTATTCTTTGTTATAAACAGAGTGTTCTTAATATGGTTAAGAATCCAATTTATCATGCCTGTACCAAACATATTGAAATTTGTCATCATTATATTCAACAACTTACATCTCACAATATAATTTATCTACAATATTGCCCATCAATGAACAAGTTGCTAACATAATGACAAATTCACTCATTCAATCAAAATTTTTAAGATTTAGAGGGACCAACTAGGTCTTCTTTAAGGTTTTGTCATTAAGGGAGGGGTATGACCCTCATTTTTTGTTTGGATTGTAAGAAAGCTATGTTCTTATATGTTCAAATTGTTGTAATAATAAAACCTGTTAGGTTTTCATTAAGGGATGGTGTTGGTATAATTGCTAAAAGTTCACATAACTTGTTATAAGGTTTTCCATAATTATATGGACTATTATATTATGTTAGGTATCCATATATATGTTTGTTAAGTTGTTTATAACAACTTATTTATTTAGAGGATTTATTTCCTCTAAAATAGGATTGCAAAATCCTATAAATATGTAACTTATTTGGTTGAATGATAATGCATATCATAATTTTGTGCATTCATAAAATCTATATTCTTTACACCCAATAAATTTAGAGATACCTTTTTATTCAAATTGTCATCTGTGTGTCTTTTTAGCTATATAATATTGCCCCTTAATGTATTTCTCTTCTCCATGACATATATGATAAAATGGTTTCTTGATTATAACAAATAATTAATATCAATTTTTATCAATCCCTTACTTATGTAAACTCGTCTAATATTTTTACTAACTATTACATAAACAAAATAAATATATGAAACCGGATCCTTTACATTTAAAAATATCTTAAATGCTTGATAATGTGTATACAATTTCATCTATTAATTTTGTAATATAGTTATCAATAAGAAAAATGAATTTCCTTTACTTCCTATTAAAAAAAAAACCTCACCAATGTTGATGTGAGCATATCATAAGTCCTACCAAAAGAAACTTTGTAACATATATCATCTTTGAAGATAAATGTAAAAAATTAAAAAAAACTATAAGTAAATTTACTTTATTGGCTTTAGACTCAAAGATTTGAGAAAAATATTTAATCATAACTAATGCTTCTACTCAAAATGAAGAGAATAGAAGTGGGGGCCATTTGGGCCCAAATGTCACATTCATAAGCTTGCAATTGAAATTGTACATCTTAACATTTATAAGCCCAAAACTTCTATAAAGCAATATAATTGTTTCTTTTAATTCTATTGTTTTACTATTTTGGAAAAGAAATAGACACACCTCCATAAATTATTTACTAAATGTCCTTTGAAAAACCATTGAACTCTACCGAAAAAGCTTAGCAAGCCTACCAAATATATCATATGCACTAGCTATGACCCAGATAGCAATTACCCATTTGGTAAAATGTATGTGGACTTGTGCAAACATTTTACACATTTCTCTCTTGACCAATGAAAATTGGCCATGAGTGCTACTCGTTATTTTTCCATATACTTTCCAAAATAATGTGTTAAGGCAAAATATAATAAGGAGAACAAGGTCTCATCCTTTGGTTGTTAAGTATGGCATACGTGATCACTGAACTTGTTATATTTCCACAATTCATGAATGATTGTAAGAAAATATTTCTAAATTAAGTTACGCATAAATTTTTGCATCAATGTTTTGGATCACACTTTGTGATCTATCATAAGAAAATAAGAGAAAAATTGTCGAAGAAAATGCGAGTTTGCAAACTCGGATTGACAATAAATAGAAGTGAGGGATAGACAGGAGGAGCACAAAGTTAAAGGTTGAACAAGAAGAAAAATTAAAAAAATTAATTAAAAAAATAAGTTTAATAAACAAAGAGATTAATGCAAGAGATAATTAAGAATATAAATTCTAAAAATATAAGTAAATTCTAAGAAATTAAATTCTAAGCTATCTTTGTAATTAATAGCATTGCTTTATTTCCATAGGAAAATGATTAAAGCAACAACAAATTCTTTGACTGTTACTATCCTTACACAATATTTTTCATGTAAGTTCATTTCATGACTATGACTTAATTTTTTATTGATTTGATGGTTGATAGTGTGGCATTTTTAATCTTTACTTCCTTTGAAGTATATGAGCTATTAAGTGACCTCTCTTATGAATATTTAGTGGTTGGAGCTAATAGTATTTTGATGATGATTACTATCCTTCTAAAACACTTTTTACTTAAGTTCATTTAGTGATTGTGACTTAATTGTTCATTGATTTGATGGTTGATAGTGTTTGGCATTTTATATCCTTTTCATTCCTTGAAGTATATGAGATGTTAGATTGACCTCTCTTGTGAAGATTTAATAGTTGATGGTAATAATATTTTTTTGACCAATGAAGCATTAGGGATTATTTATTTGAATCATAAAGTTTCATTTAGACTCACTTATGTAAGTCAGCATCAACATAAACAAGATTTATACAAATACATAAGTCAAATAATCAATGTGGGGTAGGGAATTAAACTTGATGGATACACAAGGGGAATAACTAACTAATAATTATCATATCAATTATAAATGTGGAGAGGTAAATGGTTTCATAAATCTTGATCGAGCAATCTAGAGCAAAGAAAAATGTTATATATGGGAATTCCAAAGAGATTAAGATGTGATTCATATTTAACATAGTATATGTATACAAGTATAAACAATACAAAAAAAAACATGCCAGATGCATATGATATAGATCCCATATCCAATGACTAATGTTTGAGGAAAATCTCATTGGATGAAAAACTAAGGCATGACCACTAAGATTGGACAACTACAATGACTTGTCATACTTGTAACAATAACTATCTATAGACCATTCCATAATGGATGGAATTTTTTATGAAAGTATGGCTTGATCCCATTCAATTACATACAAGGTTGCCTACCTATAAGTTTTGTAGATTTTCCCAAATATCAAACCAACTTTTGGTAATTTCTCGGTGCCTTTGCAATTGATTCTTTACTTTTGACGCAAGGTAGGGGTCATAGGGGCCAAACAATGGCACACCCTAATGATCCAAGCCTGTTCAACACACGTGGAAGCAAATAAACAACAACAGTGAGAGAGAGAATGCAAATCAACCATATATGTCATCAAATAGAATGATACATGCCAGGTTGTAAGGCATTCCTGGTTAGGGCCAGATATTACAATGATTTACAAAAGTCCTCAAACATGCGAGGATCTGCCAACAATCTCTAATCTTATTATCTTCTATCTTCTACCCAAAACTACCTCCTAAACTACAACCAAACAACTACATTTATACAAGAGTCTACCGAACTGAGTCAGCCTTCAAATCCACAATCAATAGAAGGAACAGTCAGATCTGGGACCACATGCTTTCAAATGATGGATTCCAACATTAAATCCATGACCCATAATAAATGCACAAGTTGGCTCAACATGAACTCAAAAGAAACTACTTGGTAAGAAAGGATGACTGAGCAATAGACAAGCATCAGTGAGCGTCAATAAAATAACTAACCACCCAAGAGATAACTGACCACACTCGGTAACCAAAGGAAAATGACCAACTACTGACCAACTTGGTCAAAGTAGGAACCAAGCAACACAGACAAACTCCAAAATGTGTTTGGTGACACAGGATTGCCAAGGACCCAAGATGCTCTTGCATAAGACACCTAGGGTTATTTTGAAATGATTCTCTGAATCATTTGGTAGGTCAGGTCCAAGATGCATCCAACTCAGAATGAGAAATCCAAGAACTATCTTCCATCAGTCTATTCTTCAACTTTACCAGATATTCCATGTACTATTTTCCTCTTATACTCTTGCCAATTCTTTCCTTTAAAATCTATTCAACTTCTTCATTCTACTTCTTAGGATACTCTGTCAGTACTGTCACTTCTTCATCAAGTTCATGATACTCATACAAATCAGCAATGTTGAAAATTAGTGATATGTCCATGTCATCAGGTAACTCAATCTCATATGCATTTCCATTGTCAAATTTCTTCAAAATCTTGCAAGGTCCAAACATCTTCATCTTTAGTTTCCCATATGTTCCAACAAGAAATTAGTCTTTCTTCAAATGAACCATCACTTCATCACCAACATCAAAAGTCTTATGTCTTCTTGATCTATCAACTCTATCTTTATATTTCTAATTACTGTCTTGCAGCTTTACCTTCACATCTTCATGCAATTTCTTCATATACACAACAAATTTTACTCCTTCAACACTTCTCTTATTTTCATCAGCAATGTCTCTCAAATCAAATATACCTCTTAGTTGTGTGCCATTCACAATCTCAAATGGTGTCTTTCTAGTACTCCTATTCATTGAATTATTATATGCAAACTCTACTTGTGCCAACACATAATCCAAATTACTCAATGTGTCTCCAACTAAACATCTCAAAAGATTTCCCAAACTTCTGTTCACAACTTTAGTCTGTCCATTGGTTTGTGGGTGAAATGTAGAACTATATTTCAACTCAGTGCCAAATTTTTTCCAAAGGGTTTTCCAAAAGTATCCAACAAATTTACTGTCTCGGTCAGAGATAATACTCCTCGGTAATCCATGCAATCTAACAATTTCTTTAAAGAAAAGATCTACGACATGTACTACATCTGATGTCTTTCTACAAGGTATAAAATGTGCCATCTTATAAAATCTATCCACAACAACAAATATAGAATCATTACCTCTTACTGTCTTTGGCAAGCCAAGAACAAAGTCCATACTGATGTCCATCCAAGATTTCTCAGGAACAACAATCGGTACATACAATCCAGTATTCTGACTTACTCCTTTCACAACTTGACAAATTCCACAACTTTTCATAGATTTTTGAACATCTTTATACAATTGCGGCCAATAGTACTTCTTAAGAAAATTCCATGTTTTATCAATGCCAAAATGTCTAGCCAAACCACTACTATGCTTCTCCTTTATCAAATTAGATCTCATTACTCCTCTCGGTATACACAATTGAATACCTTTAAACAACATACCTTCTTGAATAAAATATTCATCCCATTTAGTATCTTTTTGATCTTGAATAGGTGCTCTACACTTTCTCCATGGCTCAGAAAAATCAGGGTCAAACTCATAAGAATCTCTCATCTCATCAAAACCAAGAACTTCAATTTTCATCTCGGTCATCAAAGATCTTCTTGTACTCAATGCATCAGCAACTCAGTTAGTGACTCCACTCTTATGCTTTATCACAAATGTATAACTCTACAAATACTCAACCCATTTCACATGTCTTTGATTCAACTTATTCTAACTACCCAAATATTGTAAAGCCTTATGATCAGTATATAACACAAATTCACTCGGTATCAAATAATGTCTCCATTTCTTCAGTGCTTGAACAATAGCATAGAATTCTTGATCATACACATAATATTTCCTTCTAGCATCATTCAACCTTTCACTAAAGAAAGCAATAGGTTTACCTTCTTGACTCAACACAACTCCAATTGCACTTCCACTTGCATCACATTCCACTTGAAATACCTTACTAAAATTAGGTAATGCCAAAATAGGTAATTCAGCAACCTTCTGTTTCAGAGTCTCAAAAAATTTATTAGCTCCATGTGTCCACTTGAATTCTTTTTTTTCTCCTCTCATAGTTTCAGTCATAGCATTACAATTTCAACTGAAATTCCTTATGAAATTTCGGTAAAAACTTTCCAAACAATGAAATGATCTTACCTCACTAGCATTCACAGCTGTAGGCTAATTCAAAATAGCTTCAACATTTTTAGGATCCATCTTCAAACCATCAGATGAAATAAAAAATCCCAAATACATAATCTCCTCTTTCATGAATGAACACTTTTTCAGATTTATTAGCAACTTTTCTTCTTTCAATCTCTGCAAAACTTGTCTAACATGCAACAAATGTTCTTCTCTAGTCTTACTGAATATCAGAATATCATCAAGATATACAATCACAAACTTACCCAAGAATTTCTTCAAAACTTCATTCATCAGCCTCATAAAAGTACTCGGTGCATTAGTTAAGCCAGATGGCATAACCAACCACTCATACAAACCTTCTTTTGTCTTGAAAGTAGTCTTACATTCATCACCTTCTCTGATTTTGATCTGATGATACCCACTTTTCAAATCAATTTTGGTGAAATACTTTGCTCCAGTCAAATTATCCATTATGTCATCCATTCTTGGTATAGGGAACCTATAATTCACTGTTATCTTATTGATTTCTCTAGAATCAGTACACAGTCTCCACTCTCCATTCTTCTTCAGTGCCAATACAGTAGGTACTGCACAAGGACTCAAACTTTCTCTGATCAAACCTTTCTCCAGCAACTCTTGAATCTGTCGGTTCAATTCCTGATTCTTGGTAGATGTCAACCGATGAGGTGCCTTATTCGGTAAACTAGCTCCAGGGATTAGATCCATACAATGGTCAATGCTTCTTTTCGGTGCAAAACCATCAAGTACATTATCCATCAAGTACATTATCAGAAATGATATCAGTATACTCGGTGAGTAACTTATCAATCTCCTCAAGGACATTATCCTCTATTTTCTTACTTGGTTTGTTAGGAATCATAGCAAAACATACATCATTCTTCTTCAAAGAGTTAACAAAATTTCTTCCCTCCATCAAAAAAACTTTCACAGATGTGTAAACATTACTAATAGGTTCTTCCATCAAAGGTAACAAGATTTATTTCTTTCCATCAACCACAATAGTATACTTATGCAATCTCCCATCATATATAACATGTCTATCATATTGCCAAGGTCTACCCAACAAAATATGACAACAATCCATAGGCATGATATCACATAACACCTTATCATAGTACTTTCCAATCTTCAAATTCACATAACATTGTTCACTTACCAAGAGTGTATGCTCATCTTTGATCCATGAAACCTGATAGGGCTTCGGATGTACCAACATTTCCAATTGCAACTTTGTGACCATCTCTTCAGATGCCAGATTCTCTGAGCTACCACTGTCAATGATTACCTTCCAAAATTTATCATAAACTCTACATCTAGTCTTGAACAAACTTTTCCTTACCAGATCTTCCTTTTTTCTTTCATTCCATAGTGCTCTCCTTACCATCAAGTTATTTTCTTTCTCAGGTTCATTCGGTGACTCTTCTTGCATTTATGTTGCTACTAGCCTTCTTACTTACATGTGTACATTCAAAAGATCTATGTCCTTCTTCTCCACAATTGTAACAAGTTCCATGGAAACTTCCTTTACTATAACCACCTCGGTAGTTACTGGCTCTACCTCTAGATGAACTTTCACCTTTCCACTCGGTCTTGCGTTTGTCCAAATTTTTCTTTTCTGGTTTAGATCTACCATTTTCATGATTAGATCTACCTCTTCCTCTAGGGAATCTACCACCTCAACCTCTTTGTCTTTGGTCATGTCTCTTGTTCAATTTCTCCTCATCCTTCAAAGAAAATTGATAAGCCTCTTCAATGTTCTCCAACTTGACCATACTAATTTCCTCTTGGATGGAAACTCTCAAACCATTCAGGTATCTACCGATCCTTTCCACATCATCTTCATAATGTCCAAATCTGATATCTAATCTATAGAATTCCTCAATATATTCCTTTACCGAGTTATCTTTCTGTCTCAAACTTTGCATTCACCGAACTAGGTTAATCTGATAATCACAAGGTAAGAACTTTCCTTTCAATTTATTCACCATTTTATTCCATACCTTGATTTTGTCTTTGTCTTTCCTCTTCCTATCCAATTGTAGATGTTCCCACCATAAGGATGCATGAATTTTCAACTTTGTGCTTGCAATCTTCACCTTCTTGTCTTCACAAATGTTTTCATACTCAAATACTTTTCCATCTCGGTGATCCAGTCCACCAATTCATCAAAATCTAATTTTCCACCATACTCAGGAGGATTGAAATGTGGTTTTGACTTTAAACTTGTCAAATCCTTAAAAAATCTTCCTTCACCTTGATCCATAATAGGTGCAGGTTTTGCATTCACCCGTTCTTCCTCAACTTCATCATCACTAACATCTTTAATATGTCTACCTCTTCTCTGGGCTATTTCAATAGCTTCTAACCTAGTAGCAATATTCCTTAACATATCTACCAATCCTAGTTCTGCATTTCACCTCCCACAAACCATCTTGACAACCCTCTACAATTGCAGGTCAGATCGCAATCTGCTACCCCACAACAATCAACTAGGGCTTCAAGAGGAACTTACAAACCTAGATCCGTAGACCTAGATCAAGATCTAACCTTGCTCTAATACCACCTGACGCAAGGTAGGGGTCATAGGGGCCAAACAATGGCAAACCCTAATGATCTAAGCTTGCTCAACACATGCGAAAGAAAATAAGCAACAACAGTGAGAGAGAGAATATAGATCAACCATATATTTCATCAAATAGAATGATACATGTTGGGTTGTAAGGCCTTCCTAGTTAGGGCCAAATATTACAATGATTTACAAAAGTCCTCAAACATGCAAGGATCTTCCAACAATCTCTAATCTTACTATCTTCTATCTTCTGCCCAAAACTACCTCCTAAACTACAGCCAGACAACTACATTTATATAAGAGTCTATCAAACTGAGTTGACCTTCAAATCCACAATCAATGGAAGGAATGGTTAGATCTAGGACCACACACTTCCAAATGATGGATTCCAACATTAAATCTGTGACCCATAATAAATTCACAATTCGGCTCAACGTGAACTCAAAAGAAACTACTCGATAAGCAAGGATGACCGAGCAACAGACAAGCATCACCGAGCATCAGTAAAATAATCGACCATTGAGGAGATAACTGACCACACTCGGTAACCAAAGGAAATCAACCAACTATCGACCAACTTGGTCAAAGCAGGAACCGAGTAACACAAACAAACTCGAAAATGTTTTTGTGACACAGGATTGCCAAGGACCCAAGATGCTCCTGCATTAACTTTTTCCTATGTTCTTCCAACTACAACAATTTTACCATTCTCATGGACATGGTGTCATTATCAAGTGAATCCATTTGGTGGATTAATTATAAAGTGTGCAATTAAATTAAAATGAGTAATCTTGCTTCATTTCCATGAACCAAGTTCAAAGTAGAGCATCCCAAAGTCTTCTTCAAAGTAATCCTATATGTTGACATGAATTTTCTAAGGTTCATGTGTTATTTCATTTAATTCCTTGAGTTAATCCTCTTGATAATTATGATCATTTTTTATTTTTTTACTCAATTAATATTTTTTATTGAGAATGATAATTGGAGGGACCTTCACTAAGTCTCATATTGTATGGAAAATTCAGTGATCTTTGATATAAATGATGTGTTGGTAATAATGATGGTGGGGATGTCAAATCTAGTTATTAATCCCTCAAAAAAGTCAATAATAGATCTTTCTATAGCCTCTTTCAACACTATCTTTATCTATATTGTGAAGTAATCTATAACTATAAGGAAAGTAATCCATGGATATGATGATCTATTTATGCCCTATGTTATGTGGTGGATTCATCATGCAAATAAAATCTAGGCACCACTGATCCATTGATATGGGATTCATGGGCATGGACACATTTCTCTTTCTACCAATGAACTACTATTTATTACATTTTATCACCTAAATTTGAGTGTCAGAAAACATGCTCCACTAGTACTATCCCCACCCTCATGATCTTAGTAGGTATTTTTTGAAGTGAATAGAAGATGCCTAAAAATCCTTCATGGAACTCTTGAAGTGCGTAAGGTATCTTTTCATGTTTAAAGAATTGCAAATAAATGCCAAAGTAAATCATCATAAAGAGGATCTAGTCAATGATGCATATGGGGAATTATCTATTTTAATGGATCTCTTCTTTGTAGGTTTCAAAGTATCTAGATACAAATCTATCTTAATAAACCTTATCCTTTCTTTTACCAAGTTTGGCATGTTGCCATCTAAATGACTAGAGGGCCTCTTTCTCACTTTCTCCTTTTCTACGTCTTCACCTATCTATTAGCATTGTGCTCTTCCTCTAATCAATTAAATAGGCTTGATCTCAATGTCATATTCCAAAATTGCGGTAATCTAGTTTACCATTTTCTCTAACACCTCCACCCATAAATGTGTTCCTTTATAGTTGGGTGGATTGCTTGGGTCACAATCTTATTGTTAGAATATTAATGATTGAAGTATTTAGTTCCATGACAAGAGCATGTGTTTTCTTTTCCAAAAAATTTTAGCTTACCTCAAAAATTCTCATGGTTTATCTCAAGAAATAAATAGGGTTCTCTTCCTTCTCATTGTCACCCTTTTGTGTGTACAAACAATGAAAATGTTAAATTCACTTTTGTATGCATAGATAATGAAGTATTTATCAAATCTTGAATCGGAAAACATTAGTCTCTTCAAAAGTCTATGTGACATTCTTGGACGCTTTCTTCCCCTCTTCTATCATCTAAATATTGGATATATTTTCAACATGAGGGTTAGAGTTCTAACCATCCTTGCAAAATTAGAGTAGATTTTCTAAAAAAGTTGATTTTTTTCTAAATTATTGAAGAGCCTTTTTTATCAAGCAATGAAAACTTCACAATGACTTCTATCATTTATAAAAAATGGTAATATCATCTTTATAAACTACATATCCCAAGAGTTTCCATACGAAATGCTAGAGGCACTCTTTAGGATTATGGAGAATGTTGAATTGTTGGCAATGTTGAAATAACTTTTCCAAATGATGGAAATGATCATCCTTTCTCCTAAAAACAATAGTAAATTCATCCAAATAGTTTAGGATTATTTTAATACTTAGATCCTTAAAAGCAATATTTGTAATTTTCTAAAATGTGGCACTAGCATTTGAGATGTTGAATGTCATCCTATGATATGAAAATTTTTGTCATTTAGTAGTGAATATGATTTTAGTTTAATCCTCATCATTTACCCATAGCTTGTTGTAGCCCTAGAATCCATTTATTATGGCCAATCTTTATGAGCTAACAATTGTTTGCAAAATACGGTCCATAGATGTAAGGAGTAGTGTTCCTTTACAAAGACCATGGTCAAGTCACTCAACTCAATGCAACATCCAATTTAATTAATTTTCTTCATTAGAATTTGAGTGGATACTCAAGTGATGTGATCCATTAATAGATCTTAGCATCAATCAATTTAAATAACTCCCTCTAGGTAATCAATGGCTCAACCTTAGGATTGAGAAGATGTTAGTCTTTGACTTGACATTATGACTGACTCAATTATGTTGAATGTTATTCTTTTCATATTATTTTAGGTCAATTTCATCACATCACCCAATCATATATTTTGTAGAGATGGAAAAGATCTCATTTTTCATCTTTGGTCCATGGCTTTCCTAATTTGACAATGTGGCCTAGGGTTACTTCAACATCACAATAGTATCCTTTATTGCTAGCTATCTTTATCTTATCCTTATACTAATTATTAGGACTAAAGAAGGATTTAAGAATCAACTATTCTTTAGGAAACTAGTTAATCTTAAGTTGCATAATATGGCCATCATATGCATCTTTGATCTTTGAGTAAACTCTACAAATTATACTAAATTCAAAATTACATAAATAGTATTCTCATCAATCTCAAACACTTTAAAATTAAAATAACCATTGATCTTACACCCAACTTGACATGTTCATTTTGTAATAGGTAATTGATATTATCAAATTGAGATCGTATTACAATCATCTGGTCAATGTCTAAGTTTTAAGTTTTGGAAATGACTTTAAAACATAATGCGTTGATTAATTCAATCAAATCATAGATCATGTGCTTCTATGATTTGATCAAATAATTATTTGCAAGCATCATGACTTACCTCTTTGACTACCAATTCAATTTCTGCAAAAACTTGTACCAATTAAACGCACATCTTTTCTACAAGTTAAGGCCTCATATTATACTATGTTATTTCAATGATTGAATTTTACCCTAAAAGAATATAGTGTATTATCTACACTAAGATAAATCAAGTGCACACATACTACCAATCCTATTCTAAACCTTTCTATTATTTAAGAATGACTTATGAATTCCCAATAGGTTATCATATGTAATTCTACATGCTTGTTTCTTCAAACGTGTTGTAGATCTATTTCTTATTGGTCAAGTTTATAATCTAAGATAGAAATATTAACTTCACTGCAAGTAATTAAAGTAGACTATTATTTAGTAATGAAGGTTTGGTTAGTCTTAGATGGGACCAATGGTTTGTTCTCTATATGGTGTATGCTTAAAGATTCATGCCTTGACCTCAAGAACATAAGGTTATAAGCTAAGGGAAAATCATCCATGATCTTTACAATGAAGTATCTTGATAGGTATTGACCAAATGCAACTTTGAGCTCAATTACAAAAATGACCTAAGAAATTGTTAAGGAAAGCATAAAGAGATTATGATAGATCTTTCACAACTCTAAATATGATGACAAGTGTCTCATCCAATTAGACTATTCCTTATTCAATGGGTACATGGACTAACCTTACTACATGCTAACTTCTTAGGCATAACTTGTGTACTAGACTCAAAAGTTGTCATGCATTATGAATCATATCATCACCATATTCAAGGTTATATAGAAAGACTTGGGCTTAACCTAGCTTTACTCATTCCTATGGGTTTATAGAACCATTGGCCACTTATGATCATTTCATTAACTTTCTATTTTCCCAATGTATTTTGATGCTTCTAATAGTTCCATTTATTTTAGAATAGACGAAGCTTCCCAAAGAGGCAAATTAACAATGTATTATTTAATTTGGTCGACTATGTTGAATGAGCTCAAAAAATTTACATGTCTAATGCAATTCCAAATGAGGTCTTGGATACTCAACTAAATAGTACATGATTTTGGGCCATCAAGGTAGACCTTTAGGTTTTTTAGAAGCTCCAAAATAATATAATTTTCTTGAATAAGGTATGTGCTACTTATGAGGAGTTGTCATTAAAAAATTATTTTAGACCATCACTGGCTCCTTTTAGCCACTAGATCTCACTCAAATACCTTTTTCTTATTCTACAATTCTCTGATCTAATCTAAGGAAGTTGCATAATCTAAGTAGTAACATTTCAAAGGTTGAGGCTAGTTCATTAAGTGCATACACATCATCATCAACTAAAATCACCAAAGCTTGGTTCAAGTTGGATGATCTTTCTCAAATAGACATGTTTTACATTCAACGGCTTGATTTTGCATTAATGAGGTTTGTTGGTCATTTTTCTAAGGGAAATTGCTAGGGCATAAGTTATTGAACATTGATAACACTAAATATTTAGATATTCCACAATTATTTTGCAATGGGGCCATATCTCTAGTGGGTTTGTTAAGAACTTATTGAAGAGTAATTTCTATCAATACCAATTATCTCTGGAGCTAATTAGGGATGCTATTGGGTTTGGGCATTCGATCTTTATTAGTACTCTTGACTATTATGGGGAAGTTTATACCTCTAGTTACTTCAATAACTATATTTATAAAAGGAGGCCTTTGATTGTTATTGTACCATCTTAAAATAGACAAACTACATTTTGAGACCTTTTAGACCTCCTTAATGTGGTTTTGCTCTCTCTCTCTCTCTCTCTCTCTCTCTCTCTCTCTCCCCTTCCTAAACCCTCCCTCATTTCTAGGTCATCTCTCATTTTCTGACATGGTCCTTTAGGTGTTATTTTATCACCTTTTTTGTCATATCTTCCGGTAGGATTATTATCTCCTAATTATTTATGCACTCCCTCTAAGGCCTTTGGTGCCCCATTTAGGACACCTCTTGGGAATAGGTCAACTTGGTTGACCTATTCCCAATGAAGAGATTGACCAGCTCGACCTTTTCCCCAAGGGATTTTAGGTGCAGGGCTCGAAGTGTCTTGGGTTTTCCAATTAATTTATTTTATTTCTAGGTCAGCTACTTTATTTTCAACCCCAAAAACTAGTAGATAAGGAGGCTTGGGAATTTTTATTTTCACATCCTATCATCATCAATCAAGCTACATCCTCATTCTACTGGTGATTAAGAGAAAGCATCTTCAAGTATCTCAAGTTCAAGCATTTTCCTTCTTACATGAAGCTTCTTCCTTCAAGGTGGTAGTGGAGTTTGGCTTCTAAGGAGGAGATCCATCATCATTCAAGTCCTTTCATCTTTCATCATGGCATGTCACACACATTCCTATACATGAGGTTTTGACTTCTTTTTATTTCCTTTTGGTTTCTTCGAGTCAAGGCTATTACATTTACATGTTTGATCACATATCAAATTCAATTGCATCTACAATGGTAATTATTTCTTACATTTGATATATTCAATCATATTGCATGTTATCATTTCCTTTAAAATTACATTTACATTTCAATTTAAGGTTGATTTATCAATCTAGGGCTTGACCAAGGCAAGCCCTTATCCACCCCAACCCCAAAAACCTAGTTTTTTGTATACAGGAGCAAGATCTCAGAATTGCGGGTACAGATCTAGAAGTTACAGATAGAGATCTATCAGAAAAATATGGGTTGACTTCATAAAGGTGCCTCACGAACATGATGACCTGGTTGACCTATTCTAGAACATGATGGCATGGTCGACCTCTTCCTTGCAAACTAAAATTTTCATCATTTTCTAGGTTTTCAGCTGTGATCGCAGATCCGTAGTCAAAAATTATGTTACAAGTCCAAAATAGAAAATT
This sequence comes from Chamaecyparis obtusa, assembly GCA_027943335.1. NCBI lineage: Eukaryota > Viridiplantae > Streptophyta > Pinopsida > Cupressales > Cupressaceae > Chamaecyparis > Chamaecyparis obtusa. The sequence goes on from BSBK01004225.1 coordinate 346,470, forward strand.
TCAAAGAAGAAAAGTGCATTCCTCTTCATACTTCAAGGTGAGTACCTCATTATCCATTTCATATCTTTATTTAGATCTATTTTCACATCTTAATTGGGTTGGTTGCTTACATTTAGCACATAGATCTCTATTGCTTATCTTGCTAAATCAATTAGTTAAATTTTATAAGGGTATTTACACAACCTTAATCAAATCTTGCATTGCATGAGAGATAACTTGCTTGTGTACTTCCTTAGTATAATTTGGGTTTAGCATTGGAATCCCTTATCTCCTTGGGTTTTGTTAATCTAAATTAAGTTATATTGAGATTTACACCTGGAAGCCCCTCTTTCTCTTGTATTTTGAATGTTAGTGTGGAAATGGTTAGTTAATGAATATAGCTCATATAGTTTACATTGCTAAATTCATCAACACCATTTTTCACTCTGAACATTTTGGTAACCCAACTCATTCCCCCTTCCAATTTGAGTTAGATCCTTTGATTTCTCTTATCTTTGAAGTTAGATTTTCCTATGGCATTTTTTAAGATGTTATGGTGCATAATACTTTTCATGATCACTTTGTTTCTTACATCTCTTTATCATGCCTATGATGTTTATGCAAGTTTCTTTCATTTCATGATGTTTATGACTTTGCATGCTTTCCTTACATATGTTATTATTGGTTAACTAATACAAAATTTACCAATAAAAAATATTTCAAAACCATCATTAGGATTTCATGTGGATTTTTTATTTATCTTTTGGATAGCATTAGAGATTTCACTAGTGATCCTCCTAATCTTATGCCTGCTCCTTCCCATGACCAAACCCCTCATACCCCTTCTACATAACCACACATTCAAAGTATGGTTCATGACTTAGATATTAACCAATTCTTCAATGATTCATCTCCTCCATCTTCTCCTATACCTACACAACCATATCCTATACATACAACTTCCAATTCCATAGTTCCTCCTTACACTACATTTACTCATCACCCTTAAGATAAACCATTCTCTCCATTTGATCTTTGTTCTACTTACACCATGGGTTATGATATTAGCACTAGACAATGTTATAAGGGTTTATGTCTTGGTATCCATGAGCATGTTATTAAGCTTCTTGTTCACATTCCTCCTTGACACCCTCAACGGGACCTTGGTTATATTTCTGATGCAAGAGCATCTTGAGTTCTTGGAAATCCTGAATCACCAAAAACATGTTAGATTTGTTAGATGTGCTCAATAGTTTCTTTTGGGCTCTTGGTGAAGTATTCTTGTTTTCACAAATGGGGTTCAGTTGTTTCTCAATTCGGTCATTCATCGAGTTCATTTGGTTGTTCACCGTGTTGGTTTGGTTGTTCACCGAGTCGGTTTCGGTTGCTCGGTATTCTTTCTCATCAAGTGGTTTATTTTGGATTTCAATTGAGGCTGACTTGTGCATTTTATTTTGGTCATGGGGTTAATGATTGCATCAATCATTGGGAAGCATGCAGACCTAGATCTAGGTCATCCCTTCCTCCAATGGTGGATCTAATTAGATCTTAAGGCTGACCTATTTCATTGGCCACTTGTATAAATAGATTAGTATGTTGTAGATCTTAGACAGTGGAAAAGGAAAATAGGTTTAGAAGATAGAATCAAGAGGTTGGATCCTCGCATGTATGAGGATTGTTTGTAATTGAATTCTGATTGTATATGGCCCTAACTAGGAAGGCCTTACAACCCACCATGTATGAAGTTTTCATGAATAATATATGAATTTATGCATTCTCTCTCTCCCTATCTTGTGTTGTTGCTTCCATGTTTTATTTATGCAAGGAGTTTGTTAGTTGGGTGTGCCTTTTTCCCCTTCTTCTTTCTCCTTGCATCAGTTTCCCCTTCAAAAACTACTCCTTTTCCTCCTCCAAAGCCTCCTCTTCATCTTCTTTTACCAACTACAGCCTTATCTCCTAATGACACTCGGGAAGCCTTACCATTAAGATTTTACCACTACCTTGTGATTACGCCTAAATTAAGATATCAACCTTATCAAAAGAGTGTTATTGTTTGATTCTCATGTCCTTTTTGCTACATTAATGAACACCTACTTTGTGATTTTATGAAGGCCTCCTCTTCACCTTCTTTTACCAACTACAACCTTATCTCCTAATGACACTCGAGAAGCCTTAGCATTAAGATTTTACTGCTACCTTGTGATTATGCCTAAATTAAGATATTAACCTTATCAAAAGAATGCTATTGTTCGATTCTCCTATCCTTTTTGCTACAATAATGAACACTTACTTTATGATTGTATGAAATTCATTTTGTATGTTCATGACAAAGTTGAAAATGGTAAAATTTATTATACACAAGATATTCTATTTCTCCTTCATAAGATTACTTAGCATTTATATTCCCTATTGGGGCCACTCTCTCTTATTCTTTATAATATGTTCAAGAGTACCACAATAGGTCTTTCACTCTGTTCCTCTTCAATGGGGGGCAAAGTTCATCTTTTCTTAGGATCTATTTTCTCTCTTTTACATGTCTTCTATACTTTAATATCCTTTCTACAAAGTGCATATTTAGTATATGGGAGACATATTTTAGTATGCTTTATATATATCCCTCTTTTTCCCCTTTTTTAGGTGTGTATTCTTTAGAATATGTTTACATTGATTTGTTGTGTTATATTTCTATGTGCAACTTTATCTGTCTTATACATGTTATAAGGGATTTATCTTAGGCATAACATGGTATCCATTCATCTTTTCTATAGATTTTTATTGCTTATGATAAGTTCTTATCTATGGGTATGTAATGCTTTGTTTTATGCACGACATAATTATTTTTGTCTAACAATGTCCTTCCGTGCCTTGGATTTTAATGTTTGTCATTTAGTAATCATCTATAGTTTTCTTCATAGGTGATATCTTTTCTAGCATATTGTATATCCTATGATGTTTCTTGTTCTACATTTCTCTATGGTGTTGTCTTATTATATGATACTTCTTGTTTCATATAGGGTGTTTTGTTTTGTGCACGACTAGATTATGGTTGCTTCTTATAGTTCACGTCTTTATATCTCACAATATTTTGTTATATAATCCACCATGGATCCCTCTTTCTTGTCTCACACTTGGGGGGCAAGGTCATTTTTACATTATTTATCTCTTTGTCTAAGGATCTACTTTCCTTAGTAAAATGGAATTTATTTATTATTGTGACATTTATTTTCCTATAAGGAATTATTGTCTTGATCATGACTCACTCTTATATACAAGAGGTGCATGTCCTTGATCATTACCTCTTCTTTATTGGAAAAACTATGTTCATTATAAACATTTTCCCTTGTTTTTTGATGTAAAGTTTGACATCCTCCAAAGATCCCTATCCCACCTATATACGGGGGGCTAGATAGGTGCATTCTTGTTCTTTCTCCCCTCTCTTGTTGAAGTTTTTATCTTCATTCATGACACTCCTCTTGAAGGTGGATGTCTTGACAAAAATATCTCTTCCTTTCAAAGGTCTCTTCTTATAAGTGACATATCCTTTCATAATTTATCTATTTTCTTATCTTACAAGAGTCAATGATCTTCGCTAAGTTTATGGCCTATACTATTGTTAAAGGATATCTCCTTATTTCTAGAAGTAGGTATCCTTGATTCTCTTTCTTATGATATCTATGGCTACATAGTCATCATAAGGATGGGGGCATACATATGCCCTCTTTGTACTATAGTTTACTTTTTATGCATGTTTACTTTTACATTGTTACAAGCCACTCCCTAGCGGGTATTAGTGACATGCCTCCATCCTAGGGAATTGCACTTTGCTTTTTACATTTGCCACTCCCTAATGGGTATCAGTGATACTTCTCCATCCCAAGGAAATGCACACACATAACACACAAACACATGTTCACTTCGTGGTGATACCAAGGAATTGATCCATGAAGGGGGCACACACACATACTTGCATGCGAAAGCCACCAATGGGCATACATGATTGATTACCAAGCACACAAACCTGCTAGACCATTTGATCCTAACTTTTTCTTTTTTTTTCAAGATTGGCTATCAGACACACAAACTTGTTAGACTATTCAATCCTCACTTATTGTGATTCATAGTAAGCCATACAAACCTCACTGGGCAAGATAATCATGCTCTCTCTCTATCTTCATGCTTTCATGTAGCAGGATAGAATCATGAAGGATGTAATCCTTTGTGTTCCTTTTTCCTTTCCTATGTGATCCCTTATGTTTTGTAATAGCCTTCCAAATATGATATTGGTGGGTGGGACATTTATTCAGCTGAGGTCACTTTCACTAATTGATTTGGGCTTTTGTACTAACCCGTTTTGAGTCTTTTGTTTTTGTTTGGTTCTCTTTTTCCATTGTTTTATTTTTCTTTATTTTTGTTCTCTTATGAATGAGAATGAAGTTAGGATCCTAGGTTCGGGGGGTTACCTCCTTAAACTTGGTGATATTCTGTCTCATTGTGACATTATCTCTCTTCTCTCTCCTTTACCAAGAGTGTGACTTGCCTCATACTCTTGCTAAAGTGGGAGTTAAATGTACCATCTTAAAATGGATACACTACATTTTGAGACCTTTTAGCCCTCCTTAACGTGGTTTTGGTCTCTCTCTCTCTCTCTCTCTCTCCTTCCTAACCCCTCCTTGATTTTTGGGTCATCTCTCATTTTTGGCATCGTCCTTTAGGTGTTATTTTATCACCTTTTTGGTCATATATTCTTCCAACAAGATTATTATCTCCTGATTCTTTCTACACTCTCTCTGAGACCTCTAGTGCCCCATTTTGGGACCCCTCATGGGAATATGTTGACCTATTCCCAAGGAAGAGGTCAACCAACTCGACCTCTTCCCTGAGGGATTTTAGGTGTGGGGCCTGAAATGTCTTGGGTTTGCTGATTGATTTATTTTATTTCTAGGTTGGCCTACTTTGTTTTCAACCCTGAAAACTAGTATATAAGGAGGCTTGGGAATTTTTATTTTTACATCCTATCATCATCAATCAAGCTAAATCCTCATTCTATTGGTGATTAAGAGCAAGCATCTCAAGTTCAAGCAGTTTCCTTCTTGCATCAAACTTCTTCCTTCAAGGTGGTAGTGGAGTTTGGATTCTAAGGAGGAGATTCATCATCATTCAAGTCCTTTCATATTTAATCATGGCATGTCACACACATTCCTATACATGAGGTTTTGACTTCTTTTGATTTCTTTTTGGTTTCTTTGAGTCAAGGCTATTACATTTACATATTTGATCACATATCTGTTACAAGTAGTAGTTGTCATTGCACCAAAAGATCAACCTGTTAATGCCTGATACAACCACTAGACTTATAGAAGACACAGGAGGTGGTTAAGCCATGTCATGAATCCTGAAGGGAGCGCTAACCATTTTTCCAACAATCTCCCCCTCAGTGTTACCTGAGGAGATTCGAACCTATGACCAAGCTCTAATACCACTTGTTACAAGCAATGGTTGCTGTTGCACCAAAAGATTGACCTGTTAATGCCCAATACAACCACTAGACTTATAGAAGACACAGGAGGTAGTTAAGCCATGTCACAAATCTTGAGGGGAGCGCTGACCATTTTTCCAACAATATCAAATTCAATTGCATCTACAAAGGTAATTGTTTCTTACATTTGATATATTCAATCCTACTACATGTTAGCATTTCCTTTAACATTACATTTACATTTCAATTCAAGGTTGATTCCTCAATCTAGGGCTTGACTAAGGCAATCCCTTATCCACCCCAACCCCAAAAACCTAGTTTTCTGTATGTGGGAGCAAGATCTCAGAATTGTAGGTACAGATCTGGAAGTTACAGATATAGATCTATCAAAAAATTTTGGGTCGAATTCAGAAAAGTGCCTTGAGAACATGATGACATGGTCAATCTATTCCTAGCAGCCTGAGATTTTCAGCATTTTCTAGGGTTTCAGTCATGATCGCAGATTCGTAGTCATAAATTCAGTTATAGGTCCATAACAACAAATTTCAGAGTAGAAAAGCATATTCATCTTCATACTTCAAGGTGAGTACCTCATTATCTATTTCATATCTTTATTTAGATCTATTTTCACATCTTAATTAGGTTGATTGCTTACATTTCTAGCACCTAGATCTCTATTGCTTATCTTGCTAAATCAATTAGTTCAATTTTATAAGCACATTTACACAACCTTAATCAAATCTTACATTGCATGAAAGAGGACTTTCTTGTGTACTTCCTTAGTATAATTTGGGTTTAGCATTGGCATCCCTTTTCTCCTTGGGTTTTGTTAATCTAACTTAAGTTATATTGAGAGTTATGCCTAGAAGCCCCTCTTTCTCTTATATTTTGAATGTTAGTGTGGAAATGGCTAGTTAATGAATACACCTCATATATTTTACATTACTAAATTCATCAACACCATTTTTCACTCTGAACAGCTGTAGCATGAGAAATTTAGGGGCCTTACTACCTTTTAAGTGCTACAATTTCATTAGAGACTATACATTACTCGATATAGCTCATTAGAGGTGTGTGAAGTAGTAAAGTAGTATTGTTGAACTGGAGTTATCAATAGATGCCAATATTAGATTCATAATAATAAATTAAATGTTGTCGGTAAAGCAAGCAATGGAAGTTTCTAAGGGGGTTAAAGATTTTGAAATAGGGGCACATGCAACCTAGCTAACATTCCTATTTGAATTAAATCCTTCCTATCCTTAATGACTATTTTAGAGAAGAATTTTGTTGGTGTAAAAAAGGATTTTATATAACTAGATCCACTATAATGCCCATTACATGTCTTACCACTTAAGCTTACTTAAGGTACACATAGAAATCCTTTTAGAAATCTCTTATGTATCGTGTGATGTACACAACAATCTTTCTAGAAAACTCTAGATGTCATTTGATCTTATCTTATCACTTTTTCACAAATCATAAGATTAAGACACTTATCATTATGTAATGTTATCTCGTGTCTTTCCCTAGCCTATATAACCAACGGTGCTTCATTCCATTTTCTCACCTTGGCCTATATAACCAAGGGTGTCTCATTCTATTGTGTATATTCTATTTGTATTCTTGATAGGAATATAGTTCATTCTTATCATATTGACATTCTCATTTCATTGTGCCTTCCTTTAAGACGTTGGATCTTGGGTGGTTGTCTCCATCGCCAAATCTTAGAAATTCTCTCTTTGGATTTGATCATCATGGTGAAATTAAACATTTGAAGTCATCAAATTAGTGTGATTGCATGTTTTTTCCTCTAATCGAGGTATTATCTATCTACATGTCTTGAGTTGTTTTGGTGTAAACCAGATTTAAGTAAATCAAAAGAACTATGAAGAGAATGCATATTATTCTTTTATTTTGTGACTAATTTTGTGAAACATGAAAGGAAGTGCACATTGTAAAAAAAAGTGCACTAAATGTATGAACACAATTCACTGATCAAACAAGTTTCTTCTACCTCTGACATCAAGAAAGTTAGTACTTATCTATAAAGAGCTGTTAAGGGATAGCATTTCAAGTAATCTTGACTTTCCAACCAAAAAAAATTCTAGTCAATAACATGAGATACATTACTTTCCACAAAAAAAAATAACCCACTTTTACTTTATTCTATAACTATTGCACACTGTAGAGATTAATAAGGTCACAATAATTTTTGTTTATACAACCTTGATTGACATGCAAGTTGAATGCAATATATGTAGTAGCATGCAATGTACTTTTACCTTGGTGTATACTCTAAGAACCGCCACTTTGCACTAGCGTCACCATCTCCTACAATATATCTTGTAACTCAATCCTCCTATTTGAAATAGTTTCATAAACTACTTCAAGTACAAATAGAAAAAGAGAAATTATTGCATTGTGATTCATTATAGAATGATGCTCCCAAAGAGAACCATTAGATATCTAGACTTCTAGAGATTGATTAGTATTTCTAAATATTACACTACTAAAATAGTCATCATTGTGGCATTGCATAAGTACAACCAAGAAGCTCAATTATCCTGGATCTGAGCTTTGGTCTATCTTGTACTGTAAAATTTCCCATTAGGGTTGTATAGGTTTTTGTATATAATAAGCTAAGTTACCAATTCAGGTGTGGGGATCGATGTGGATATGTGAGCCCAGTACGTGGGTGTAGTGTGTATGAGATATACATACACAAAGAGAGAGAGAGAGAGAGAGAGAGAGAGAGAGAGAGAGAGAGAGAGAGAGAAATGTACAAAATTGTAAAACTAAATCATTTCATAGTATGATACTTGATCATTGATCAATGCCAAATGCCAAAGACAAATATTAAATGCCAATTGATAGTTGAAAAATATTCAAATAAGCCATATCAATGATATCATATATGTCTATGTTTATGATTCCAATGAAAATCATTATAATTACTGAATTACAAAATGTAGTTCATGAAACATGATTCAATGTTCATCCATCATCAAAATGATTATTTCAAAATCATCTATTGGATTTTCAGTAGCTGCAAATTCAAGATCATCATTATTTGAACCCAAAGTAGTTCCACTCGCACTAGATGCACCATGTGGTATGTCACCATCATCATCTACATCATCCATAGTGGCTCTAGCAAGATCCTAAATGGTTGCATCCAAGTCGGTAGACTCGGGTGCTACATCCCAAAGCTTCTGTACCCCCTACTTATATTGGGGATTCTTACATGATAGAAGATGCAAATTGGAATGAATATACACCAAGCCTTCAATTATCTTGGAATCCAACCAATTATGCTTCAGTAAGTGCATAAAAAAATATGTACTCCAATTCCGTTCAATGACAGAAGAGCTTGCAACCTGAAGAGAAAACCAACAAAATAAAAAATAAAAAATGCAAGATAAATTCAAGAATGCCAAGTGTTAAATTTTGCAATACAAGAGGCAAAAAAAATTGACTTGTGAGAAGATCTTGATTGCAAGAGGATGGAGGTACATATAATCTTGACCATGGAAGTACCGCCATGTAGTAGGATCCATTCTGGATTAGTCTTTGACAACACAAGGGGTTTGATTTTTTCCTGAGATAAACAATCCAAATTCTTTCCTATCACTTGTCTCCACTTTTGGATCTTTGAAGAGTCTACTAAATGCTCGCTTGTACCCTGGTGGTCCCATAATAGTGTATCCCACTTTTTGGCCAACTTTGACATAGAGATCAAAATTCTGAGAAAAACTTCACTTTTGAACACTTGTTGCCACAAAACTATTAGGAATTTGAAGATGATGTAAACTAGACTCTTTTAGAATTTTCTTTCTAGTTTCTAAATATATATATATATTTAAAATTCATTAAAATTCATTTTTCCTTCTCCTTCGAAAAGTGTTGTGTGAAAAAACTATGTTTTTAAGGAGTTACTGTCACTTGGATTAACATAACTTTTTTTTTTAAATATGATAACGATGTAATTATTTTGAGATTATATTTGTAACTTCAATAACTAAAGGATGCAATTGGTTTCATTCATTTTGGGTCAATATTTCATAGTTTATTAAGTTCTAAAGTGACAGTAACTATAATTTAGACATAAGGTCACTTGGATCACTCTAACTTGATCTGTGTATATCAAAAATCATTTTTTTCTTTTTTTTTATAGAAAGGTAACACAAATACTCTTTTCCTACATATTTTTCATTAAAAAAATTTGTAATTTACTATTTTTCCCAAAGTCTTGAAGAGACAGGTTGTTGAATGACCAAACAACCTATGTTTAATTAAAGTAATATTTAAAAGTGATAATGAATTCAATATGTATTAAAATTATATTCATTATAAAGCTTGTTCCGAATATCATCATACTATATAGATAGGTTTTTCAAATGTATTCATTTGATCTACCAAAAAATAAAGTCGAAGTGATTTTTTGTCAGCATTTTAATAGGTGTGAAGGAGACTCCATTGTAGGTATGAATGAGGTGTATAGATGTTATATCAATGTTTTTTAAATCTAAGAGGCTTTGAGCTAACCATTTTTAATTAATTCCTTCAAATGGAACCTCTCAAGGTTTAAATCATCATATTTTATTAAAAATGTGTTATTTCAGCAAAAATTAGCATGTCTAAAAAAGTGTAACCCACTATTATGGGGTCACCCACCCATTAGCAACTTCAGAATCTCTATCAGGCAGTACTCTCCCTAGGAAAAAAATAAATTGAAGTGCTATAGTACCTAGGTGATAGGGTATATGTAAGGAGATGTGATGGTGTGGTCATCTTGTTTCAATGATGAAGAACAATCACTTCCACCCTTTTGTAAAAGGTTTCTTTAGGATCATTCTCTCTCTTGTGTATTACCACTTTTTTTTTCTCCAACATTGTGTCCATGTTATCATACATCTACTAAGCATGGTGCATCTGTATCAACAAACTGGAACATAGATGTCATATGTTTCATGAATTCCAATATATATCATGAACCCACCAATTGTCATCCAAGATCAATGCCTTGAACTCTTGGGCCCTCTTTGAATTTGACTGCTTACATATACCCCATTGCTTGCTAATAACTATTTGACCCAATGCTTCTCGCACCTTCACAAGATGTCTCAAAACAATTGTGTGAGATGCAAACTGGGTCTCAACAACCTAGAACATGTTAATAGTAAGTTTTGATTAGGTAAAAGTAGGTTTAAAGGGGATATACCTAAAACCCCAAACAAAAATAACCAAAGTCGGGAACTGGTTTTACAGGGACCAGCAACCAACATAATTCAACAAAAGAACAAGGACAAAAAGTCTAAAAAAAACCAATGAAAAACAACACAGAGCAGAAGGAAACAACTGATTAGACCAAATCTTTAATAGCACTAGAAATAGAAGTGCCTAAGACCGTAACCTCATTGAGAGAATCTTGAATATTCTTAGCAGAAAGATGGAGGTCTTCTTTCTTAGTGCTTTGTTTGGTTCTTCTGCTTGGACCACCAGCCAATAGTGGAGCATGACCAGTCAAAGTAGCTTCATCAGGAGAAACTTTTCCAATAGAAGCAGCATCAGCTAGGAAGGATGAAGTAACACCTTGCATGCCCACCTCACTGTCCTTAATCATTTTTTTAAGGTAAGCTTCATAATCTTGAAGTTTAGTTGGAATGTTCCCAACTAGAGATTCTAGCTCCCTCCGCTTCTTACTTTCCTCATCCAGCTTAACCTGTAAAATAAGGGTCTTATCCTACAAGGAAGAAACAGATAAGTGTAATTTTGTTAATCTCATTATACATCTAGTTGTCCATAACCATCCCAAGATTAGCTCTATCTTTGGCTTTATTTAGAAATTCTAGAGTATTAACATCTCCCTTCAAGTCTTGAACACCCACAGAATCAACATTCTCGTGATTATTTTCTTTTTCCAGTATATCCTTGAAGTCCTGATTTTGGGTAATGGGCTCATTATTAGGACCAGGATTTTTATCTTCTTGACTGCATTAAAGAAAAGAAACATTAGCTGACATAGGATCGGGGGAAAGGGAATCATTAACAGGGGTTTTCTTAGCATAATCTGTATCCAGAGAATGGGTAATCAAGTTGAGTAACCCATCTTTGTCATTCTTACTATTCTCCATATTGACATTGGTATCATGCAAGAAATCATTATACGCCATCTTTTCACTTTCATCTTGAATGTCAATACCCTTATTCACAAGACTAGCATTAAGCTTATTTTTTCTTTTACGCTTAGTGGTAGAGGAAGGAACATTATCATTGGATTTAGCCTTATTAGCAAAGGACTTACCTCTCTTACTCATAGTACTAGGGGAAGTTTGTGGATAATCTTGGGCTGAGTTATCATCCAAGCTGAAAGAGGTATCATTTGTTTTAGAAGAGCACCCATCACTCACAGTTTGGGCTATTTCATCACCCTGGGAAGAAACATCATCCTCTAAATCACCTGAGCTATGTTCCAATTTTGTTTCCATACCTAGAACCTGCTTATAGCTATTTTTGTTTTTCTTCAAGGAACCACCATCATTTTCCTTTTTACTGAGTGTACCTTCCACATCCCTTTTCCATTTACTGCTAGAAACAGATTGAGTAGGGGTACTATCCCGATAGAACTTAGTAATAAGAAGGATGAGACACTCATGGAGGATAGGTCTAGAGTCCTTTTGCTTATGGGCTTTAAGCCCTTGGAGGAGATAATTCACCAAATAGAAAGGAAAGGAAATTCTTTTATTATAATGGAAGTGGTTTAGAAAAACAAAGTGGTATTGATGAACCCTCGAAACCCTACCATTCAAAATGAAATACATCCACACGCAAGTCAAAACCTCCTACCAGATGTCCTTAATTTGATCAAGGTCATAGAAGTTACTAGTCTTCACCAGTCTCGCATCCTCCTGGTTATTTTTAGGAAAGCTCTTAACCGCTTCTTCCGAAGCTTTTTCTATTTGTAAAATTTCATACCTTCATTTAGCATGTCCCTTACCTCAGCAATGAATTCAACATTAAGGATAAACTGTCTATCGTAGAGCATTACCTTGTTACCATCCCATTCTTTGTAGAATCTATCTATCACATGAGGTTTGTAACCATGTAGTTTTTCAATATAGTTGGTCACCTTCCCTTTCTCAAGCTGGTGCCAAACTTCCTTCTTTTTCCAGTAGTTACACTTCTCAGGTTCCAACTTCTTCACTTACCACCCATATTCACAGAAAGAACAATGCTCTACAAAATGTGAATAAGAAATCCAAGATAAATACCCCAAGTAAGGTTCAGCGTATTACCTCTTGAAAACCCAAAATGCACCCACAATCTATGCGAAGACCTGACAAACATGCAAGCATGGAAACCATTCCATTTAAAGCAATAAATGGAAGTAGTGATTATTTGATAAGTGGAGGCAACAAGCATATCAAATGTAGATTTTCTCTTCTCAAGATATGTTTCTTTCATAATTACACTTTGCTTTTAAATCGTCATCCATGCTTAGCTAGTCAGTCCATGTGACAATTTCATTACTTTGTACTGCCAGGTTGGCCATCCAATCAACCAACATATTCCTCTCATGATAGTTACGAGAAATGAACAATTTTTGAAAAAATTTGAGGTCTTCTTTGCTTTCCAAAAGAAGGTTAGATATATTCTAGGAAGGGTCATTTTTTCATTAAGGATATTAACAATATTTATGGCATCCCCTTCCAACCAGAGGTTCCTGCAACTAGTATCCTTGGCTAGCTTGGTCATATAATGAGCTCTAGCCATCTCATCTTTATGGCTAGAAGTGATTCCAAGAGGAATAGCCTAAGCCCTAATGATATTGCAATTATAGTTCCTAATGACACCCCCACAACCTACCTTTCCTGGGTTCCCTTTGGAGGAACCATCAAAATTAGCCTTTATCCATCCATTGGGAGGAGATAACTAGATGGAATTCTCCCTCAAATTATCCTTTTTGACTTTACTATTATGACTAGGATGCTCCAAGTTGAGATTGGAAGAGGGGCTGAAATGTGATATAAAATTCTCCTATATGTTTTTGATAAATCTTTTTCCAATGACCTAGGAGGGGGTGCTGGTATTTTTTAAGATTCTGGCATTCCTTTCTTTCCACAAGCCCCAGAAAATGTGGGGAAAATAATACCGCTAGAGGAGGTAGACATGTTCACCTTTGAAGGGGCTACTCTAGCTTAAATAACTGTCAGAAAGATTCTCCTGAAAAGTCCATTGTATTTCCCAGAAATTTAAAATTTCCTTCCAAACATCCCTAGCATAGCAGCAATATAGAAAAATATGGTTAATAGATTCCATATCATTTCTACAAAGACACCACCAGTTGGTTAAGATCATCCCTCTTTTTCTAAGATTGTCAATAGTGATAATTTTGTTATGTAAAGAAAACCAAAAGAAAATCTCAATATTAGGAGTTAAACCTTTGGTCCAAGCTTTAACCCAAGGGAGCTCAATTCTCTTTTCTTCAAAAAGGGAAGAAACTTTGAAATTACCACTTGGATGAAGAGCCCAGATGACCTTGTCTTGAGAATTGAAATTGATACAAGAAGAAAAAAGAGAGATTTGAACAGGGCAAAGATTGATATCCAAAGAAGTTAGGTCCACCCACCTGTTGTTTACCCAGTAGTCATTGACTTTAACACCAAAGGTGTCTTTGCAATGCTCAATGATCTAGTCGTTATTGTAAAATGAGTTCAGGGGAGAATCTCATAGCCAGCTATCCTCCCATAAACAAATAGTTTTACTATCACCTAGCTTCCATTTATAGCCTTTGGTTAGAGTACTCTTCATGTCTTGAACAAATTTCCAAATGAAGGAAACTTTATCTAAGTTGTCATTAGAGAGAAAGCCATTCAGGGAGGGAGTGTGATGAAGATATTTACTCTTCCAAATTTTACTCCAATCCCTATCTTCTTTAAAGGCTCTCCAACCTTATTTAGCCAGGAGGGCTTTATTCATCTCTCTGATAGGCCTGATGCCCAGCCCCCCTAGATTTTTGGGCTTGCAAATAGAGTCCCAAGCAATAAGAGGAAGTATTTTTTTATTCTCAGTACCAGTCCACAAAAAATTTCTTTGGATTCTCTCCATAGCTTCAACATACTTAATAGGCATTTTTAGCAAACTTAAAGCATATATGGGGAGACTTTGAAGGCAAGATTTGAGAAGAGTAATTTTACCATCTTGACTTAGCATAGTGCCCTTCCAGCCTATAATTTTTTTGTTGTGTTTATCAATGATCATATCCCAGAAGGATTCAGGTGGCCTGGATCCAAGGGGGAGGCCTAGGTATAAGCCTAGGAGAGAAGTAATAGCATAGCCCAAAATCCTAGAGATTTTACTCTATCTGTCTGGGGGAGTATTCACAAGGAAGATAGAGCTCTTATCCCAATTGATGAGTTGACCTGAGGCTTTAATATAGAGATTTAAGGCATTCTTTTAACTTCTAGCTTCATTCACAGTGGCAATCCCCATCAGAACTATATCGTCCACAAACTATTCATGGGAGCAAGCATTGGAAATAGACGAGGGTATAAGGCCATGGATACAACCTTGAACATTGAGATGATTAATGTATCTTCCCAAAAACTCTTCCATTATAACAAATAAGATAGGAGATATGGGATCCCCCTATCTAAGCCCTCTAGAAGGAGAAAAGAAATTTGAAGAAGAACGATTAACCAAGAAAGCCATAGAAGTCATCAACACAGGCTGAGAAATGAGCTAGATGCATCTTTTCCCAAAACCAAAGGACTCCAAGATCTTAAGTAAGAAGCTCCAATCCACTCTGTCATAGGCCTTGGACAAATCCAACTTCATAAGGAAACCTTTATTTTGAGAGGCCATCATCGAATGGATATTTTCATGAGCAATAATAACCGAATCCAGAATTTGATGACTAGGGACAAAGCCATTTTGTTCAGGGGAGATGATGTTCAGAAGGATAGCAAAGATTCTCAAGGTGAGGACCTTGGATATAATCTTATAAATGGAATTACAAATACTGATAGGATGGAAAGCATTTAGAGTATTAGCCCCCACCTTTTTGGGAGTAAGAGCCAAAAAAGTGGCATTAAGCTCTTTCAAAAGACATCTAGCTCCAAAGAATTCCTTGACAACATCACAAACATATTTACTAATAATATGCCACTGCTTTTGGAAAAATGCCATCAGGAAACCATTTGGGCTTGGTGCTTTATCACCTTCAAAAGAGAGAACAACTTTATGGATTTCAGTGGCAGAAGGGATCGCCACTAAAGCATAATTATGATGGTCAGAAATGATGGAAGGAATATTTTCCAACATTTGACTTTGGCTGGTATCAAAGAGATTCTAGTCAAAAGTAAGCAGGGAAGAGAAAAAATCCTTCATTTTGATAGTAATGTCTTCCACATTAGGGAACTCTTCA
Organism: Chamaecyparis obtusa; assembly: GCA_027943335.1. Classification (NCBI taxonomy): domain Eukaryota; kingdom Viridiplantae; phylum Streptophyta; class Pinopsida; order Cupressales; family Cupressaceae; genus Chamaecyparis; species Chamaecyparis obtusa. Next base: position 362,351 of record BSBK01004225.1, read on the forward strand.
TGACCAATCTTGAGATTAGAGATTCTATGAGCGGCTTTGTGCTTCAAGGTAGTGATGTGGAAGTATATGGAGTTATGGTCCCCTTCCTTGAGCTAGATTTCCCTAGACCTTTGTCTCCAGTAAGACTCTTCAAAGGAGATAACATTATGGAGTTTAGATAGAATCTCATTTTCTTCTATCACAAGCTCCTCTGAATAACCTGCTGCTTGTATTTAATAGCAAGTTAATAACACATTTAAGATATGTAAATAACACAAAAAAAAATATTTTATTTAATTATGTAAAACATGACATGAATGTAACTAAATAAATTAAATTTATCTTCAACAATTCCAATCTTGAGAATTTTTCAAAAATTTCATGTGACATATGGTAGTTCGTCCCAAACATTTGTATCTTCTCAGCCTCCTGGTATATTTCTTTCACCCACTCTATTTGGGTGTTGTTGTGAGGTCTTCACACTATCTCCCAATTGCAAATGGGGACCCCCTCTTTTCACTTGGCAGTGGGATAGTTGTCCTAGGTAGTCTTAGTTCAATGGAAATTTTCAAGTCTTTGTGTCTAAGAGATGAGGTTGAAAAAGTTTGGCTCATTAGGGAGTCAATTTAGTCATGGATATGAATGAGAGAAGGGCCAAGCTAGTCACAATGTGGAATTGAAGTCAAGATTTTGTGATGAAATGAATTACAATCCTAGAAATCCTTGTTCTTGTATCAAATTTATCTTGGAAAGATAAGAAAACCTATGGGAAAGAACTTTGATGGAAGTGTCTTGATAACTAAAATTTTACTAAGTCTGAAAAAATTTAGGATCTCCCAAAATACAGAATCTCCATCATAACTCCTATGAATTTGAAACCACTCTCAAACATCTTGACAGTTATAAAGTATAAGAAATTAAAAATATGACTTATACTTAAATGTTATTTTTAATGTTCCGCCCTGAAGAGAAACACATATCTCAACTTGGACTAAGTGTCCAAGGTAGGTTAGAATCTGACATGTCCTTGGATAAGGTTGTCCAAAGGTGGGTCAAATTCAGACCTGCCTAGGGCGGATCGAGGTTGGTAAAAGTTGAGCATGAAAGACAAAGCAGGAAAGTGAGGTTTCAAAAAGAAAACAAGATAGGGAAGATCGGCTTTGAAGGATGCAAGACAAAGAAAAAGCCTTGGAATCTTGTCCAAAGGTAGGTCAGAATCTGACCATGCCTTAGACAGGTCAGATACCGACCTAACCTGACAAATCTTGTCCCAATGGGCATTAGATTTCCACTCCTTTGTGAATTATAAGAACAAGTTGCCAAGACTTTAACAAGGTGAGATGGTGAGCTCAAGGGAAGAACTTAGATGAATTTTAAGAGTTGATTAAGGCTAGGTCATATTCAAATCTATTCTTTCATTGCAACTAGACCTTTCAATCAAAGCACTAAAGGAGAAATCTCTGATTTCAAAATAAAATCCAACTTTGTTTGATCATTTTAAAGCATGGAGAAAATTCAATGGCAAAATGAAAGATAAAAGCATGGAGGGAAGATAAGTTAAAAGTGTAAAGCAAGAAAGAAAAGAGAGCAAGGTGCTTGGACTTGTGCCTAGACTGGGTCGAAATCCAACATGGGCTTGGACAAGGTTGTCCAAGGCAGGTCGGATTCCAACCTAAGCTTGGACACACTATTCCAAGGTGATTAATATTTCTGCCTCCCCTTATTTTGAGAAACTATGTGAGGATGAAGAAAATTAGCCTTTGAAAATCAATTTGCAGAATCCTAATGAAGTCGGTCATATGGAAAAGTGAGATAATTTAATGAGAAATCAGATTGGGAAAATCAAACCTCCATTAGAAGGATTGCATTACAACCCCCCTTTCAAATGTAATATTTTTTTTTTAACAATCATGTCAAAATGGTTCAAATTGGACTAAAACGGGAATTTTCAAAATGGTTTCATCTATCTAATCCCATAATTTGAAGGTGAATAATGCTAAATCAAATAATTTTTTATCTATTTATGAGTTTGATTTGATTCTTCTTTTGTCTTGCAAGGTGATTTTGGGAGGAGGAGAGTTTGGAGAATGAAGGACTATGGAAAGACTTCAAGCAAGAATATACAATGGTTAGCCTTCCATCAAAGAAGACAAACAAGAAAGTGGTTCAAGATCAAGGACAAGGTGAAGATGCAAGTTCAAGATGGAATCAAAGAACCAAGAGTGTACAAGTCTACAAGTGAAGAATAATCATCATCATCTTGAATTCCATTTAGGAATCCAAGTTCAATTGATCCAAATGGAATAATCCAAGTGCATGGAGTACCTCATCATTCCGAGAAGATCAAGGCAAGACAAAAAGATTTTAGGAATGAGCAAGTTCTAATAATTGTCATAAGAAGATTTCCTAAGATGAAAAAAATTTGTGAGATGGAGAAATTTGGGATATGCCATCACAATTGAAGACTTGAAAATGTTGATTATCAAAATATAATTTTCTCATCACCAAAGAATTAACCAAGCTTATGAGATAAGCATGTTGAGGTGGCACCCATTCATCTTCAGCCAGTTAGAAGGCTCTAGTTGCATATGTCCAAGCACAGTCAATCAGATCATGCCAAGTGTACATGTGGAGTCCACATAATATTGTTAGTATAATAAGACACTGAGGGGGGGGAGGGGTGAATTAGTGCATCCAAAAATCTGAAACTTTTAATAATTATCTTCCACAATTTAACAAACATGCAAAAGATAATATAACAATGAAGCATAACATATAGAGGAATTCACACACAATGAACATAAGACAAAATATTTTTTCCTATGGAAACCCTTGTTAGAGGGAGAAAACCGCATGTGGAATGAGGCCCACAAATCTCACTAGTGCACTGATGAAATCTTCCTTGTTAGGAGCAATTACAAAAACCATTATGGGGTTACACCCAATTAAGAGTATTAATAGCCCAGTAAGAACTACAATAGTCATGTTAAAGACTACCTTGTCAAGGGATTTCAAAACTTTAGTTAAAGAGATACCTTGTTAGAGAATTTTGATCTTCAAACCTATTAGGATCTTTCTAACTCTATTAGAAGTGATCCTGTTAAGGGATTTAGATCACAAACTAGTTAGAGTCTTCCTTGAGTATAAGAGAACTCAAATGTATGATATTAGATTAGCACTAGACTGCCAAACAAATCCAATTCTCTACTCAGTTGTACTGCTTTGAAAACTTTACTACCTTTGTACTTCCTTCAACAATCACCACCATACACCACATACCATCATAGCAACATATTTAACAATTTTCAAAAACCACTTATATACTTGTCTTAAGTCAGTGCTAGAAATCTAAAACATTTTTCAAGTCGGCATAAAAATCCAACTTACATATGAGCGACATGCCAAAACCAAAATTCAACATCCTTGATGTCCAGCCCAAAAACATCTAATCTCAACAACATGTCAGTCTATCACTTACATTTGACTGCTACACTGATCTAACCAACTGTATTAACTGATACTTTGTCCGTACTATCAGTACCCGCTTCAATCTGCAATAACTTATTGAATTATTCAAACTAACTGATGCGATCGTAGATGTAGTCAAATATGCCTCTGTAGATGATGTCTTTACAATCGCACACCTTAACTTGATCTCCAACTCCAAATATGATCACCTTTATCTTGCATATTGTCTTCTTACCGATTGACTAAACACTTAGTTGATTTTCCAATTTGATCCTCCAATACCATTGGTAAAACTATTCTCTTGTCACCAATAGATCATGTTACAAGAAATGACAACACCACAATACAATTATATGATCAAAACACATATCTCCTACATCAAATACCAACAATCTCCCCCCTTTGGCATTGATGTCAACATAGGGAAAAATTGACTAAGTGTCAAAAACTATACATTTAATGTCCCTTCTTATTCTCCTTATGTATTTTCCTACAAAACTGACCTTAGTAGAAAATATTACACAATATTTATATGACTCTTACTCTATTCAAAGTAAGTAAGGGGGGGTTTGATTCTTAGGGGTTGCCTCTAGGTCAGGCTTCACAGAATTCTCAATTCTTGGCTTGAGGGATATAAGATCCACTCTATGAAATTGGGCTATCAACATGTCTTCCTATAAAGCACTACCCATAAGAATCTCTTGGAATCAATAATTCTCTCCAAGCCTATGCATATGCATATGAATGATATCAGTATATATACTACCTACATGAGATTATACAATCTCGAAACTAGGGAAACTATAACAATTTCCTCTAGCCCCTTCTAGATACAAGAAACCATCTCTAATGAATATAGATTCATTCTATATGGTATCCTATCATCATTTTTAGTCAACATATAAATGTACAACATGATGTTTATTATAAAATCATAGTTTTAGACTTATCTGTTAAAGAAATCCAGAGTTACTCAAGAATGCATTAATTAAGAATTCACATAATATATATATATATATATATATATATATATATATATATATATATATATATATGTATATATATATGTATATATATATATATATGTATATATATATATGTATATATATGTGTATATATATATGTGTATATTTATATATGTGTATATATAATATGTGTATATATATGTGTGTATATATATATATGTATATATATATATGGTGTATATATATATATATGTATATATATATATGTATATATATATATATGTATATATATATATATGTATATATATATATATATGTATATATATATATGTATATATATATATGTATATATATATGTATATATATATATATACATATATATATGTATATATCTATATACATATATCTATATACATATATATATATACATATTATATATATACATTATATATACATATATATATATATACATATATATATATATATATATACTATATATATCTATATATATGTATATATATATATGTATATAGTATATATGTATATATATATATGTATATATTATATATATATATATATAAATATAAACATATATTATAACATATA